>WOXC01002585.1:0-539825 GCA_011680675.1 Gymnobelideus leadbeateri
CATTCTTTTTTTTTTTTTAAAGCAATTGCGGTTAAGTAACTTGCTCATGGTTACACGGCTAGTCATTATTTATGTGTGGGTGCTCATTTTCTGAGGCCGGATCTGATCTCGGGTCATCCCAACTCCGAGGCCGGCGCTCTTACTCACTGTGCCACCTAGCCGCCCCTTTAGGGCAATTGGGGTTAAGTAACTTGCCCAAGGTTACACGGCTAGGTTTTTGTTTGTGTGGATTAAGTGTCTGAGGCCGGCTCCAAACTCAGGTCTTCTGACTCCAGGGCCGGCGCTCTATTCACTGCGCCACCTAGCCGCCCCAAATGTCCATTTTCTACCTGACGAATAATACTCATTTTTGTAGGAAAAATTAATTTTGGTTGTAAGACTATTGGTATTCAGCCATTTTCAGTCATCTCTGACTCTTCATGACCCCATTTGGGTTTCCTTAGCACAGATACTAGAATGGTCTATCATTGCTTTTCCAGCTCATTTTATAGATGAGGAAACTGAGGCAAACAGGGTTTAATGACTTGCCCAAGGCCATACAACTAGTAAGTATGAGAACAGATTGGAACTCAGGATGATGAGTCTTCCTGACTCCAGGCCTGGCTCTCTATCCACTGTTCCACCTACCTGTCTCCTGTAACACTAATACAATTAGTATATTTTATTCCAAGATCTCCTTTCATTTTTAAGTAGAAGATGCTGAGCCTTGTGTGATCCTGACTTTTAATTCCTTGGTACTTAAATCGCTTTTTTTTCTGGATGCCTTTATACTATTTCTTCATTAGAATAAGATTCTTCTTTAGATTTTGGCTATGAGTTTCTAGAACTTTTTCCTTTCTGTGATTCCCTTAAGGAAGCCATTGGTAGATTCTTTCTAACTTTGCTTTGCCCTCTGGTTTCAATATATCTTTGAAGTTTACGTTTAAAATTTCTTGACAGTATACATTATAGTTTTCTTTTGTATGTTTCTGCATGTGTATATCTGTAAATTATAGTTTTTAGGGAGTCCAATAATTCTTAGATTGCTTCTTTGCAACATGTTTTCTAGATCAGTTTAAAAAAATCAGATACCTTACACTTTCTTCTACTTTTCTAATCTTTTGATTTTGTCCTATTTTTTTTTCCTGTCTTATCGAGTCAATGATTTTTGTTTAGACTATTCCAATTTTCAGGGATTCCAAAGCTTGGGTGTAGCTTATCACTTTCTTTTGTAAGATAATTCTTACAAAAATTCTTTCCTGCAGATATTTTCTTTCATTTTTTAATCTTTTGCTTTATTTTCTATGGTTGTGAGAAAACCCATCTTTTCTTTTTTTTTTTTTGGAGGGCAATTAGGGTTAAGTAACTTGCCCAAGGTCACACGGCTAGGTTTTCGTTTTGTGTGTGCGTTAAGTGTCTGAGGTCAGATCCGAACTCAGGTCTTATGACTCCAGGGCTGATGCTCTACTCACTGTGCCACCTAGCCACCCCAGAAAACCCATCTTTTCTTTTGAACCTGTGATTGTAGTTTTTATGGGACTATCCTCCTTTTTGAGGAATCTTTAGACCTGTAACATTTTTATACTAGTTGGTATCTTTGGTTCATTCAATCTCTCCTATGCCAACACTAGGTTGCACCCTTTCCTTAGGTCTCTTGAACTGATTATCCCTTTCCTGACTTAGGCTCTCCCTGGATTTTTGGGGTTCAGAGAGCTGGATTTTAGGGGCTCTCTATGGTATCTCAGGATAAGTTGCTAGAGACTTCAGAGCCCTGGGGTATCCTGGTCCAAGCTGTTCCCTAGGGCTTTCAAAGTTCCTATTGTGGGTTTATAATCACTTTGGAGCTTTATTGGGGGAGCGCTCCATTCTTGCTACCTCATGATGAAAAGCCGTGCAGCCTAGACATCTGTTTCTTCTTGTAGTTGGAGGCTATGGGCTTGTTTGCCTTTGATGGTGGGCCCCCTTCCTATTGCCAGTGTGTTACTAAGCTGAATTCTTCTGTAGTTCTGGGGTGGAACAAATCACTCCTTGTGGGGGGAGCTGGGTGGTTTGCCTTTGTCCAGGTATCCACCTTGGCTGGAATGTAGCTAGGCATTTCAAGCCCTTCCCACTCTGGCTCCCACCTGCTTTCCCCAAATTAATTCCTGTCCTTTCTCTTTACACACTATTTTCCAGATGAACGAGCTCTTACTAGCTGCTCCCCAAACTTGGCACAACATTTTTGGCTCTGATTTTGTCCAGGCTGTTACACATGCCTGTAACACATTGTCTCCTCCCCTGCTGTCTCTCTTAGAAGCCTTAGTTCCCTTCCAGGCTCATCACAGGGGCCAGGTCCTATAGGAAGTGTTTCCTTTTACTTATATAACCTCCCCACCATGCTAGAACTGTCAAATCTCTCTCCTTGAAATCTCAGGCTATATTCCCCTTACCCTCCCACCAAAGTGCAAGATCCTTGAAGGCCAGGATTGTTTCTTCTTTTTCTTTCCTTCTATCCCTAACCTAAGTACAGAACCTTGCATGTTATTTGAATCAACCCCATGTTTAAACAAACGAGTCATAATCAGGCTTCTGATAACTTCATTTATGGCTATGTAGATTAATAGCAATCAACGCCAAATTTACAATTCTGCTTCCAGAGACCTTTAAAAATACAAATTGTGACAATAAACATATTTAGTGCCTAGAGGCAAGAAAAAGGATGAGATGATGTCAGTCATTTCTAGTTCTGAGATTCTTATTGATAAGAGAACCAAACACATGCTCTTCAGTAATAAATAGTAGTGCGAAGCAATTAACCAAAAAATTCCTTTTCCCTGGCTAATGCCCCAATAAAGTAGAGCTTTAAGTTTTTGATAATGGAATTTCATGCCTTTCTTACATTTTCCTGGGATCTCAAAGCTCATTTAGTAGAATCCCTAATTTTTTAGAGATGAAGAAACCCAAGGCCACAGGTTGGCTCATGGTAGAACCAGGACATTGATCAATGATAAAACAACACCATAGCTAATAGCTACATTTCTACTTCTTTAAAAATGAAAAATACCATTTCACGGGCCTTACCAAAACAGATGCATCAATTTCCGGCAGTACACCAGGTGGGGGTCGGCAAAGGAGTAAAGAGACTTCTGGGGATGTTCCCCTGAGAACAGAGATGACGTCCTAAAGGTAACATTGAGTAAAAATTAAAATATGGTTCAACTCGCATTGGGTTACCATTTTGAAATGCCAATCTAATGCCCTCTAATATACTCAAGGGCCACACACTCCCCACTTACCTGTTGGGAAAGCCCTTTCAGAGAAGCCCCGTTCACTTTCATGATGACGTCTCCAACATCAATCTTTCCACTTTCTGCTGCTGGCTGGCCGGGAAACAGCTTTTTAACCCTTACGATGCTGGCATTCATTTGTTCTGGAATGAGGTTGTCTTCACGGGAAAAACTAAAACCTAGCCCTGAGCTATTTTTCAGTAATTTTACCTCAAATGTGTTTTCTGCAAGAAAAAAGAAGAAAGAGGCTACTTTTCATGTATTTGAGACATTAAAAAACATCTGCAAATGTACTGCTATTTTACTAGTCTATCTCTCCCCTTCACCAAGATAGTGTCCATCCCTACCAAGCATGGACCCAGTACTCCTCCAGTATCTAATTCTATCCTTATGCTAAGAGAAACAAGTGAATATTTATACACTTCCAAACGTCATCTGGAAATGCAGCTGATGCAGGTCCAATAAGGAGTTAAGAAAACAAAATTCTGGAAAAGAAGAGAGGCATATTTCAAAACAGCGTGTTTTATGCCGAGCCAACAAGCATGGCTTCATTGCCTCCTATGTGTCAGACCCTGGGCTAAGTCCTCTGAAGGAAAATGTTTTGGTTTTTCTTTTGTTTGGAGGGGGGAAGGCAAGGAAATTGTGGTTAAGTGACTTTCCCAAGGTCACACAGCTAGTTGTGTCAAGTGTCTGAGGTCAGATTTGAACTCAGGTCCTCTTGACTTCAGGGCTGGTGCTCTATTCACTGTACCACCTAACTGCCCCAGGAAAAGATTTGGAAGGAAAAAAAAAGGAAAAGGGAAAATCAGTAAAGGGAAGTAAAAAGGCAGAGGATGGTGAAAAAGAACATGAACCAGTTAGGGAAAAAGATTAAGGAAAGGAAGTTTATACTTTGGAATTCCATTCTGATAAAATTAAGTAATTAGAGTTCTATTGGTAAAATACGTGAAAATATTGAATAATAAAATAACCAGGAGAACCACCTTAGGAGTATTCTTAAAGAGTGAGTGAGGTTAAACATTCATGTAAATAAAATATTTATTCTTTTTTTTTTTTGCTATTTGGAGGGCAGTTGGGGTTAAGTGACTTGTCTAAGGTCACATGGCTAGTTTTGTGTTAAGTGTCTGGGACCAGATTTGAACTCAGGTCCTCCTGACTCCAGGGCTGGGGGCTGGTGCTCTACTCGATGTGCCACCTAGCCACCCCTAAAATATTCATTCTTTTTGTGATAGCAAAAAATTAGGAAAAAACATGTACCCACTGTTTGGGGATTGATTGAAAAAATATAAATGCTTCCTATAAACCTATGATGCTTGCAACAGAGAGGTTGGGGAAGTCTGTTGCATATGCTATTACATGCAGTTTGTGACCTTTTGTTTCACTGAACTACCTTTAAAAAATAGCATTTTTTTCCAATTACATGTAAAGAAAGTTTTCAGCATTCACTTTTTTTTTTTAAAGCAATTGGGGTTAAGTAACTTGCTCAAGGTTACACGGCTAGTCATTATTTATGTGTGGGTGCTCATTTTCTGAGGCTGGTTTTGATCCCGGGTCATCCCAACAAGAGGCCGACACTCTTACTGTGCCACCTAGCCACCCCTCAGCATTCACTTTTTATAAGATTTTGAGTTCTAAGCTTTTTTCTCCCTCCCCACTGCCCAAGATGGCAAGCAATCTGATGTAGGTTATACACGCTCAATCATATTAAATATTAGTCATGTTGTGAAAGAATCAGAACAAAAGGGAAAAACCAAAAGAAAGAAAAAACAAAACAAAAAAAAAGGTGAAAACCTGCATTTAGATTTCACAGTTCTTTCTCTGGATGTAGACAGTATTTTCCATCATGAGTCTTTTGGAACTGTCTTAGATCATCGTATTGCAGAGAAGAGCCAAGTCTATCAAAGTTGATCATTGCACAATACTGCTGTTACTGTGTATAATGTTCTCTTGGTTCTTCTCATTTCACTCAGCATCTCACTGAGCTACTTTCTTTGTTATAAGGAGTGTTTTGGGGGCACCGAGGGAGGGATTCATTGAGAAACCAGAATGGTGTGAAAAAGTATCAATAAAACATGGAAAAAAGAATGAGCTGGTGGAGTAGCTGGCAACCAATAAGTTGCTGAAATAAGAAAGAATTTGTACTTTCTTCTTTTTCTTTTTTGTTTTTTTTGGAGGGGGGAAGGCAGGGCAATTGGGGTTAAGTGACTTGCCCAAGGTCACATAGCTTCTAAGTGTTAAGTGTCTGAGGCCAGATTTGAACTCAGGTCCTCCTGACTCCAGGGCCAGTGCTCTATTCACTGTACCACCTAGCCACCCCAGTACTTTCTTCTAAGTCTAGATTTCATGAAATTTAAGGGAATGGAAAATCCAAGAGCTAAATGTCCAGGCTAGAGATACAAGTAGAAGTGAAATGAACAGAATACTTATATTCAAAGTAAGGAGCTGTGGATTCAAATCCAAGGTCTACCTACCACTAAAGAGAATGACGCCATGAATCATTCTCACTGCCCACAACTAATGACACCCCTGACTTTTTTTTCACTAAATCTCACTGAGAATCTTAAAATACACGAGTCAATGCATTAAGTACACTAGCTATACACATTTAATTTATAACTTCATATAATTGCCTCATTGGGGAACTTGCTGAACACTCTAATTTGTAATTTTTTTTTTTTTGCACTAAACTTATCAGTGTAGGAAATGCCCAGTGAGGAAACTCTCTTTCCCAACTGAGACTGGCTTTTTGACCTACACTATTGGGTCACTTAGAGGTTAAGTCCCTTTCACAGTATAGGGCAGAGGAAGGCCCCCCGGTCACTCCACAGTACCCATTTCCTATACTATAGGTGTGGTGAAGTAAACATGACAAGAGATCTACTTATACATACATCTAAAGCAAGATAGATATGTATGTGTATATATTTATATTTATACACAATAACATGAACCAAAACCAATGTAAAGGGAAGAATGAGATAACTCTTTTAGGCCTGACCTTCAGTAACAAAATTGTAGTCTTTGGTATTGTTAGATTTTTTCACAGGTTTTTCCGGGGAATCCTGTTCTAAAAGAGTTCCCTGCGGAGTCACCGGTGCATGTACTTTAGCTGTTGGAGGCTGTCCTTTTTCTAACAACAGATGGACCACCTAAGAAAAAAAAATGTAGTATTTTGGTGAATTAAGACTAAAGACAAAGAAAACATTTTTTCCAATGGCTTTTTAGGAATGATAGCTTAAAAGTCATTTGACATTACTCACTTACCATACTTGATAATTTAAATATCTATGAATCAAATAATCTGGATACTCTTTTAACCCTCCAGTGATTAGGCTGAAATTCTCCTATGCCTTAGAAAATTGTTTCTTTGCAATGCTGTGGCCAAAAATTTGATCATTCTGTGGTCAACCTAGTAACCAGTCTGTCTAAACTGGACTTCAGACAGCAGACATACACTATCACCAGATTCATGTTAAAATCCTTTCCAACTCAGCAAGGGCTGGAAGAGGTTGTAGGTTATGGACATAGCCTTGGAAAATCTAGGGTCATTTTCAATACATGGAATTTTAACTGAGCACCAAAAATCTGGAGGCAGAAAATAAACAATAAGGAAGGCTATACTGACTTTTTAAAGATTATTGTCTCATTCTGCTTTTTATGATGACTTGATATAAAGCCTCAAGACAAGCAATTCATTTTTTCTGTCTAGTATTTTTTATCAAAATATATCTGTGTAAAAATCTCAAATAGATTGTAGATGTCACAAAAGCACAGAAATACTTAATGTTGCAACAGCCCAAGCTTCCTAATAGCTGCTTTTTAAAAGACCATCTCTAAATTGCTATCCATGCTAAATATAAGTGAAAACTGAGATCGGATATTTGTATTTTAAATTTCTTCCTGAAGTTCTTAGCTTTGGGTTAAGGTGAAAATTAGAAAGGTAGCACCCCACTCCACAGTTCAAAACCTAAGGTCACCACGTTTAGCCATAAGCTAAAAGAAGAAACAAATGGAAAAAATGAGAATGATTTGTCTGCTAGATTTGCTGACATATTATACAATCTCACAGAGCTTGGTGTTTCTTTATTGTATTTTACTTGTAAATTAGTAAACAGAAAAAGCATCTATTACCTGCCCTGTATTTCTTAATGCTTCCACAGCCTGTTTATGCGTAGTTCCTTCCAGACTAACTCCGTTAACAGACAGGACACGGTCACCTTAAAATAAGAAAGTGATTTGGTAAAAATTGATAAAATTTGTATCTTCTACATATGGTAGACTTTCAAAAGTATTGTAGGAATTTTTTTTCCAAGAAAACCATAACTAAAAAAGAAGAAAAAGAAAACCATAGCTACAAGATCACCCAGCTTATTGTCACTAAAATGTCTTTAAACCAATTAGCTGTATGTTTTCCATAATTAGGGCAGTTAGGTGGTGCAATACATAGAGTACTGGCCTTGAAATCAGTAAGACTCATCTTCATACATTCAAATCAGGCATTAGACACTTACTAGCTGTGTGACCCTGGGCAAGTCACTTAACCCTGTTAGCCTTAGTTTCCTCATTTATAAAATGACGTGGAGAAGGAAATGGCAAACCACTCCAGGATCCTTGCCAACAAAATCCCAAATGGAGTCATGTACAGTTGGACATGACTGAAAAACAACTGAACAACAAATAACCAAAAAACTCACATAACCAGGTTGGTGGGGAACATGGCCATTGCTGGAACCTGACATACAGTGACTGAAGCATTGCCCCAGATCATGAGAAGAGACCACATACAGCTGAAACACAGTTATTAGGAGAGAAGTTGGAAATGTTTCCTGAGGCAAACATCCTTGACACATGGCCACTGTTGGAACAAAGTTACTGTCTCTGTGCCCTTCCATGAAATCGAATCAGAACAATTGGCTACATGAAAAATTCAAAACTTAAAATCAAAATGTTCTGCAATTAGACTTTAAGCTGGAACTGAGAAGATTTCCAGAATGGCAATAAGATTGTTTCTGATTCTGCTCTTACGTTTTAACAAACTTTCTCTCCTCTATATTATAGTGAGTTAAAATCTACATCATTTCTATCGTTTCATTTCTTACATTATGTGATGGACAGAGAAAAAACAACAACATAACTCACCTTTGTGAATTCTACCATCAGCTTCAGCTGCTCCCTTGGGGATCACAGCTTTCACATAAATGCCACCATGTCTGACACTGGTATTTATGCCTCCCTATGTGGAAAGAAGCATGAAAATAAGAAATGTCACAATTGCATTCAAACCTTCCTAAGATTAAAAATCACATATGATCTCAACCAAAGGAACAGCCTCGAATTCAGCACATACAGTGACTTCCAGCCCAGTGAAAACAACAAGCCCAAATCCTCTAACATGTTGATAATGTGGAGTTTCTAATTTGGCAAAATTCTGTATTCAAACCAGCCTCCTGTCACATATTTCTGCGTGGAAATTGCTATCTTTGGATGTTTATATCATGCATTAAGAATCAGATTATAGAAGAATGCAGTCAGAAACACATTCATGCAAGATTAGCTTCTGCTTCTGCCTATGACTACTTGAAAGTACTCTTAGGAAGAAAATACTTTTTTCCATCATAAGGGATTAGATTATATGTAAGATTTTATTGCTACAGGGAACGTCTGATAAAGAAACTGTACTCTCGCTAAAACTTACAGACTTAAAGAGAAGTTAAGTGAGTTACCCAGGGTCACAAAGCCAATATATGGCTGGCTCCCTCTGCCATGTTGTCACTCTAGTGGCACATGGTGAACAGAGTGCCGGGCCTAGAGTCAAGAAGAACTGCCACAGATACTTACTAGCTGTGTGACCTTGGGCAAGACCTAAACCTTTGCCTGCCTCAGTTTCCTCATCTGTAAAATGGGAATGATAATCACAACAACCCTCTCAGGGGTTATTATTATTATTGTTATTATTATTTTGTTGTTGTATATTCAGGTCAAACGTCCTAACTTGAAAGTAAACACTGAGTTTTTCACTTCCAGTGGGTATGGATGAGAAGTTTTCAAATACTGCAAGTGAAATTAATCTAATTAGTTCATTTTAATTTAATAAAGTGTGTGGCTTTTGCTTCCACAATACAGGTAGATGATTCAATGTAAAGGAAGGGGCAATGTAAATGGACAGAGTAAGTTTGAATATGGCTAAACATGTTATTAAGTTAGGTTTCATCTTCTGATAAAAATGTTTTACTATTTGCTTGTCAGTATCACTTATACAATATTTTCAAATTGTTTTAAAATTCATTTTTGTATATCTGGAGCTATATTAAATAACTAACCTATAAATGTTAAAATTACCCATATTTTATCATACTTATGGAGCCCTAAAATATTGTTATGTCAGACAGTTTAGATACAAATATGAACTACTTATTTAAAATTAAATACTTATTATAGGAAATCTCCTTTACATTCTAAGGTTGTGAACATACAATTTATAGGTTCGTTTTTGCACACACAAGATTTATACAAATAAATAGCCCAATTTGCTTCATAGACAATCCTGAGCATGCAAAGAAACAAGTATACATGGAAACTAGTCATTTATGATTTGTGGCATAAGGAAAAGAATGTTTTCTGTAATACTTTGCTTTTGCAAGAAATAGTCCAAATCCAAGAAGTGGCTGTCTTTAGTGATTTGGGGGCATCGTTTGGCTATGCAAATCTGAATCTAAATCCCTGTAAAACCTTGGGGGGGAAAAGGAGTATTTTTCCAAATTTGTTCATGGGGAATAAAAAAGGGACCACAGAAAATAGGAGGCACTCCCCCTCCTGCCCCACCCGAGGTTTCAAGTACGTCTTAGTTTAATAGAACTGGGGAGACTCAATGAGTGGGTTGAAATAAATGCGGCCCCACTGTAAGTTAGCCTACTGCTAGAATTGGAAAACAAAAGAAAACATGTGAAAACCTTTTCAAACAGTACCGTGACACTTATTCCCAAGCTGTTATCATTTTTAGACAGTTCAACTTCAAAGATATCTCCAGGCTTAGGAGGTGCTGAAGAATTTTTTTTTAAATTCATTTTGGTGGATGTACTCATTGAAGAAAGTTCCTTAATAAAGAAAAAACAAACAAAAAAACAAGGGATTTTCTGTGTCAAAACGAATGATTTATTGGAGGAGTCCAGTGTTCCTGTTTTTTTGGGGGGAGCAGGGGGAGAATTAGTCAAAATAAGGTGTAAAGGGATATAGTAGATTCACAGAACATTAGCACTGGTCATACAGTCCCACCATTTAACAGATGAGGAAATGGAGGCTTGTGGTGGCTTGGCTCAAGTCAGTTCCAGAAACAGTGAGACTGGTACCTGAATATAGGTCATTGACCTCAAGCCAGGGCCCATTCCACTATTACCCTGCTGTTCTCAGTTTGGAAAATGTTTGCAAAATGTTTTAAACAACTTTAAAATTTGTCAGGCCCTAGTTTTTTATTTGTCCTTATGTCTAAAGTCTGATTGCTTTCTTATAAATGTCCAGATTTTATCTACTCCATAAAAAATACACAGGATGAAGATATTTTTACATATATTGCTTAAAAACATTCTTTTCATTTGGGCACATGCTGTGATTCTTCCAGTAAAATTTTGTGCTGTCTAACCTCCTCTGTAAATTGAATTGCCAAACAAAATTTTAAGACTGAATTTTATCCTTTCTGTCTTCCTTAGTTTCCTCATCTACTGACATAAGCATGCAGCTCATTGCAAGCCTTTTAGGATAGGGTAGGCTCTAGGGTTAGTGCTCAAAGCCTTCTTTCAGTTAGCAAACAACACAGTAGTAGTTAGTGGGTAAGGATCTATGGGTCACAGATAGAGCTAAGTGTCAGCACAGGTCAGTGACAAAACCCCTCTCATTTGGCAGATGTGGAAACCAAAGATGAAGGGGGTTAAGGGGCTTGTCCACGGTCGCCACAAATCAGGATTCAAATTCCAGTTCTCTGGTTCCAAGCCCCATTCCTTTTCCCCTTCCCCCCTCACACTGTCTCCCTAGTAGAAATGTACACTAATCCCCATTTTCAGACCACAGAAGTAGCTAACATGAGATAGCTCCTCTAGAAGCAGTTAAGTGCTCCCTGACCAAACCACAGGACACTGGATTTAGGAGCTGAAAGGCATACTGGAGGCAGGGAGAAGGGGGAAGACTGTGGTTAATAGAAAATAGGCTGGGAAACAGCTTATACCTTTTTAGTTTGATGATCCTGACTGCTTGAATAAGTGGCTTCATCCATGTCTGAATCTCCACGGTCAGAATAATCCATCGTTTCTGAAACGCCTGACGTTTTAGCTTTGCTTTGGTTGTGGTCATTTGAGGTCTGGTTTTTCTCTGCTGCTCTGCACATAGTCAAGGAAGAAGGGCTGGAATGCTGGAATTCAGCGGCACCCAAATGGTTTACCAAGAAGCCATTTAAATGGCTCTGGGACAGACTGGCGCTCTCAGTCCTAGAATCCTGAGAACTCAGGCTTCCTTCCTTTTGGCCCACTGACAATGCAGAGGAACAAAGTGAGATCCGCCGCTGATAATTTGTCTGATGGTGGTCCTCTAAAGAAGGTTCTAGGTCATTGTCTTTAGTGGCGGAAGGCCTGGCAACGTAGTTTTTCATCCTATTGGAAAGATATGTAGGTGTAGAAGGTGCTGGAAATAAAAATTAAGCAAGTGAGAATGTCATATTTATTCAGAGCAAAAATTTCATTTAATCAAGAGACAAGTAAACAGCATTGTAAATTAAAAGTTGAATGTGTTTGTTGGTCTCTTTTAAAAATAAGAAATAGAAAAATGCAAAGAAATAAGCTAATATCAGATTTTTTTTTTAAAATTCCAGACAAGGGTGGCTAGGTGGCGAAGTGAGTAAGGGCGCTGGCCTCAGAGTTGGGATGACCCGGGATTGAAACCGGCCTCAGAAAATGAGCACCCACACATAAATAATGACTAGCCGTATAACCTTGAGCAAGTTACTTAACCCCAATTGCTTTAAAAAAAAATTCCAGACAACCCAGAGTAAACAACCAAAGTAAACCTTATGTAGTATGTTCTAGTTTTGTCCAATGAGAATTAGTGATTATAAACATGGTCCAAAATGTGAGATCATTATTAAATAACTTAAATAATAAAGATCAAATTCTGTTTATAATTCATTATGAAAGCCAAGGTCTCTAGTATATTTTGGAAATAAGTATTTGGAAAAATACTTTTTTAAAACAAAAGATGGTTTTCTGACTTAGGAAAGTTTATTTCAAATGATCAAGTACAAAGCAAGTAGACTCAGAACAATAATATTCAAAAGGAGGATAATAATATAAGGGAAAACAATGTTCAGAGGTATACAAGCTCAGATCAGAATTCAATGACTAATCTTGACTCCAGATTCTGAAACATACTTGTGTTTTCTTACTAGAGAGGAATCAGATGAAAGTGCAAAATGAAGCTTTTGCTGATAGATGTGGTAAAGGTAGAGATTTGCTTTGCATAACTATTTCTTTGTTATAAGGGAGAGTTCAATTAAGGGTGAGGTATTATTGGGAAGTCATTAAAATCAACAAAACATCACAACAACTGAAAAGAATCAAAAAAAAATTCTTAGTTTTTTGGTTACCAATATTTCCATCCCACTAAGTAAACAACTGTTTGAAATCTATAGATGTTTTTTGATATCTTGTTATGCAATGACACCAAAAAATAGTGGATATAATTGCTGTTCTCAAAGAACTTACAATCTAGTTTCAGAATCCAGTGTTAAAGTGACTGAAGGTGGGGAATAGGGTCTTGGCACAATTATGGTTACAGAAACTCTCCTTCTATAGAGGATGACATTGGAATCCACAAAAAAGGGACACAGATTGCAGGAAAGTCACCTAACTAATGGACTTTTCACAGAATTATCTCTAAGAAGTTTGATACCTTCCCTGTGGGTCAATTTAACCCAAACTCTATCACATGGTATAAAATTTAAAAACATAATACAAAATAAATAGCAACATAATAATGTAAATTGTATATTTACATTGCAAATTATAGAGATTATTTCACTTCTCCTCAGAAAAATGCTGTGACATGGGTAGTACAGGAATTTTTTTTAACCCATTTCTACCCATCGTCTGTTCAAATGCTTAAGTGATATTTCTAAAGTACAGATCTATGTCTTCCTTTCCCTTCCCCTACCATACTCCCATCCCCAACTCAATAAATTCCAGTTTCCTCCACAATCAAATACAATATTGTTAGGCACTTATAAAATGAAAGCATATCAAAAATATTGCTAGTCCTAAATAATTCCCAGCCTACCATATTTCTTGTACAAAAGGAAATTTTCTCTGTTTTTATCTTTGGATATGTATCTAATAGAGGAATCACTGGGTCAAAGAGTATGCATAGTTTAGGAAACTTTGGGCATAGTTTCAAATTAATTTCCAGAATCGAGAGACCAATTCACAGCTCAACAGCTCTAATGCATTAGAGTGCTTGTGTTCTCATAGACCTTCCAACAACTGCCATTTTGTTTTCCTTGTCATTGTTTCAGACTTGATGTATGTAAGGTGAAACATCAGAGTTCTTTTAATGTGTATTTTTCTTATTATTGGTAATTTAATTTTTCCATATGGTTGTGATAGCTTGAATTTTTTCTCCTTGATAACTGCCTGTTCATATCACTTGACTATTTATGTATTAGGGAATGACTATTCTTCTGTAATTGAACCAGTTTCTTATCTATATTTGATATTACACCTTTATGAGAGAAATTTACAACAAAACTTTCCTGATTTAACTGTCTCCCTTCAAATTTTAGTCACTGATTTTGTGTGTGTAGAAATCTCTCAATTTTATGTAATTGAAATGGTCTATTGCATCTCCTATGATTCCTTCTCCTTTATTCAGGAAAAAGTCTTGTATTTATCTTGTATCCACTTAGAACTTACTGTGGTCTATGATATAGAATGCTAATTTCTGCCAGATTTTTTTTTTATCTTTCCTAGTAGTTTTTGTCATATAGTGACTCTTTATCCCAGAGATTTAGCAAACCTCCTTGGGTTTATCAAAACCTATACTGCTGTATTTACCTGTTTCTATATGTTGTGTATCCAATCTTTTCCACTGATGAACTTTTATACTTTTAAGTAGTTTCAAATGATTTTGCTGATTGCTCTTTTTAGTATAGTTTCAGATCTAGTATTGCTAAATCACCTTCCTTCCCAATTTTAAAAATTATTTTCTTTTACATTCTAGACATTTTGTTCTTCTGGATAAAAAGCTAGCTCTATAAGTAACTCAGTCAGTCAACATATCTTTATTAAGTGCTTACTATGTGCCAGGCAATGTACTAAGAACAAAGCATACAAAGAAAGGCAAAAACATCTCATGTGCTCTTCTGGTATTCTAATGGAAGACAATATGCAAAAATAACTATGTACTAGTGTGTGTGTGTGTGTGTGTGTGTGTGTGTGTGTGTGTGTGTGTGTGTGTGTGTGTGTGAAGTAGAGAAGATAATTCTACTAATAGTGGGAGAAACCAGGGAATGCCACCTGAAGGGTAGTAATTTTGGGTAGTATTGCCATTTTTGTAAATAGTGTTTTGTAGTTGTATTTATATAGTTCTTGTGAGTTCTTGGTAGGGGAACTCTCAGATATTTTATACATTCTGTAGTCATTCTGAATGGAATTTCTCTTTCTAGTTCCTCCTCATGGATTTTGTTGGTAATAAGAAAAGCTGACGATCTATGTGAGTTTATCATACATCCTGTTGTGTTCATTGTTTTAATTAAATTTTAGTTGAATCTCTAGGATTCTCTAAGCAGATCATCATGCCATCTGCAAAATTTCTCCAATTCAGTATACTGACTTAATACTTTGAAACTTGTAAACTTAATGAAACAACAAATAACTAATAGTAATTCATTAAATTACCTTTGGAAATCTTCTCTTTTGGCTTGGAGATAACAAGTGTCACATCCTCAGGAGCATTCTGCAAAATTTCTAATGCTGCATTGTAGCCAACCCCTTCTAGACTCATGCTGTTCACAGATATTAAACGATCTCCTGTATCAAGAAATGTATAAAGCTAACACCAGTCTGGCACTTTCAGTAACAAGAAATTTGATTCATAAATTTCATCACTGCCCCTCAGAGACAGAGTTTTGGCTAAATTTGGCCAATACAAGCACCACAGACAATTCTATTAAAAATGCACAATTGTGCCATTGGTTATATTTCTCATTGTGGTAAAATGATCACTAAAAAGTACCTGGTTTAAGGGAGCCATCCAAATCAGCAGGTCCCCCAGGAGTTACTGAACTGATAAAGACACCCAGATCCAGTCTTCCTGTCTTCTCTCCACCAACAATCTGAAATCCTAAGAAAAAAACATATTTTCAAAGAATCCTTTCAGTATTGTTCCTGCTTCTAATGACTAACGTTTAGCTACTTGAAACTCAGAATTCTGTTCACTCTCAGTGAAATATGAATAGCTTCTAAGTCTATTTCAGAGGCTATCCCTGACAGATGGAAAATGTCAAATGGAAATATCTTCTGTATTTACTTTGGTATTCATGACATTTTCGGTAGAAAACTAGCTTTTGCCAAAGATAAGCTGGGCTTCAATGCCTTTGAGATTGTTCATGAAATTCTCCCCAGCTTTTCATTACTATATCAGCAGTGACTTACCCAAGTCATATTTGTTATCCTTTTTCAGATTTACCAAGGTGATCTCCCTTTCTGGTGAAGACACAATGCTCCATCTTTTTTGCAGATCATCTATTGGAAAATCACATTTAAAAATAAAATATACAGAATGAAGGTAAGCATCAAGGATGCATTTGTAAATTCCTTCCAACTTAACTTTTAAAATAATTTGAGAATAGATCAATCATTTAGTTACTTATAAAGAATTCTTGCCAAAGTGTATTTGTCAGTTCTGATTAGATTTCCATGCAATTTTTTGTGGTCTTATAGTTTTTAGCAGTATACATACATAAGCACACATACATGTCTATAGCTTTTACCTGTAATTTGAAAACTAGAACTGTTATTTTTAAAGACATTGGTCTATAAATAAAATACTCATCTATAAAAGGGGAGGGTTGGAGTAGATGACCTTTGAGGTACCTTTCAGCTATATGTAAGTAAATGATCCTAAATTCAGTTTTGTTTATTGTTTGTTCATTTCATTTCTATGACTATCATGATGGATATTATTTTCTTGGTTTAAATTATTTCACTTTGTATCAGTTCATGCTAGTTTTCCAATGCTTTTCTACAGTCTTCATACTCATTCATTCTTACTGTGCAGTTACCTTCCATACCAGACACATTCTATAACTTGCTTAGCCATCCCCAAACTGACAGATACCCGTTTTATTTCTAGTTCCTGTTACTACCCAAAATGCTTCTATCAGTATTTTGTTGCATATGGGACCTTTCTTTTTATTCTTTGACCTCTTGGGTGTTTATGCCTAGCAATGGGATATCTAGGTCAAGGGGTGTGGACATTTTAGTCACTTTCTAAGCATAATTCCAAATCAGAAAGTGACAGTTTGCATTTGTCAACTGCTTTTCATTTTTTTCAATGCACTTATACACATTTCATTTTACTATAGGAAAATAGGACAATTATTACTCCCATTCTTGCAAATTTAGCACAGGGAAGATAAGTGATGCTTAGGGTCACAGAACTTCTTAGTATCAGAAGCAAGATGAGGAATTAAATTCACTGATTTTCGACTTACGTTCTTTCAACTAGATATGAAATATGTTAAACTAAATATTGCACAGAAAACTAAACCCAGGAATGCGTCTATTAATAAAGTATCATGAACAAAGTTATCTACCTAGAAACATAAACACATTTTAAATTCAATTGCTTCCATCCCTGCTAACGATTCTACCGTATCTCTTCTGCCCTTCACAGCTAAACTCCAAAAGGTCATCTACACTAGGTACCTCCAATTTCTCTCCTCTCTCCTTCACTCTGGAAGTGTAATGCAACCTTATCATTCCACCAAAATTGCTCTCTCCAGAGATCCCAATGATTTCTTAATTGCCAGATCCAGGGGTGGGGAACCTGTGGCCTCAAGGCCAAATCCAAATTCCTCACTGTTCATTCTCTTCTCTCCACTCTTCTCACTAGGTTTCCGAGACATTACTTTCTCTTGATTCTCCTACCTATGTGGCGACTCCTCAGTCTCCTTTGCTGGACCCTTATCTAGCTCATATCTTTTAATCTTACATGTCTCATAGGGTTCTGTCCTGATCTCATTAGCTTTATTAGAGTCAGTTACCTACCACCCCTTTGTTGATGATGCTCAAATCTACGTAGCCTGCCCTAACCTCTCTGTTGACCCCAATCTTGTACCTCCAACTGCCTTTCAAACATCTTAAACTCAACATGTCCAAAACAGAGCTCATTATCTTTCCCCTTAAATCTCTCCCATCCTCTTTATTACTGTGGAAAGTAACATCCTCCTCCTAGTCCCTCAGGCTCACAACCTAGGAGGCATCCTGGTTTATTCACTATCTCTTACCTCCTATATCCAATGCACCTTTGATTTCACCTTTGCAATTTCTCTTTGATAAGTTCCCCTCTATTCTCTGATACTGCCACTACTCTGTTACCTTATGCCTGAACTACTGCAATAGCCTGCTGGTGAGTCTGCCTGCCTCAAGCTTCTCTTTGCTCCAATGCATCCTCCATTCAAGGATTTTCCTACATGCAGGTCCAACCACGTCACCTCCAAATTCAGTAAACTCCATTGGCTATGCATTGCCTTCAGGATCAAACGCAAAATTTTATGTTTGACATTCCTAACCTAGTCCCCCAACATGATCCAGTAACACTGACCCCTTGGTGGTTCTACAAAGACACATCTCTTGACTGTGGACATTTTCACTTTTTGTCCTGTGCCTGAAATGTTTTCTCTCCTTTATTCTGACTTCTGATCTCCTTTGTTTCCTTTAAGTCTCAACTAAAATTCCATCTTCTACATGAAGCCTTTCCCAGCTCCTCTTAATTCCAGTGCCTTCCTTTTCTTAATCATTTCCTATTTATCCTGTACAAAGCCTTTTTGTATATATTTATTTGTCTCCTCCATTAGATCATAAGTCCCTTGAGGCCTACTGCCTTTGCCTCTTTTTGTATCCTTAGCATTTAGCATAGTGCCTGACACATGGATGACATTAAATAAATGACTGTTTGACTAACAAATTATAATTTTATAAAAATCTTTGGATTAAAATAGTGGCACACAAAAGTGCAGTTACTAGCTTTTTCCTAGTGAAGAAAAAAGGATGTGTCTTTGATAATAGCAACAAGTTATTTGTGATCAGTAACTATAAAGAGTATGATGTTTTTACTATGCCAATTAATGACTATTTTAAAAAGATATACAAAATTTCACTCTTTGTGGATTTTGAATCCCCAGTAACTTAATCCTCAAAAAGTACAAATAATCACATTTATTTGCAATTTCCTCCTTTTCCTTTAATATTTATCTTAATAGGAAGGATAGGTTAGGGTTTTATAAGCCTCTAGGATAATTCACTTTAGAGGAAAAAAAAAGGTATTATATAATACAGATAATGGGTGAAAATATCAGTGGTACCAAAGGAAGCAGTGTTGCTAAAAAAAAAAAAAAAAGGACTGATTTTATAGTGAAAGGGTGTGGGTTAGAATCACAACTCTGAAAAAGTCTGCACAGTAATTAGATGATATGGATTAAGACAAGAAGAAGAAAGAACAATATTCACAAGGAATAATGTGATGATAAAAAAACTTTAAAAGGGAGCCAAATATAGGTTTATTGCAATTAATGATCTTGGGATGAGGGAAGAGATAATGAAACACATTTCCTTGCTCTTGAGAGAAGTTTAAGACTAGGATTACTAAAAACTGCAGGCATTTTTGTCAGCTGGTTTGGCTTAATTTGTTTTCATTCTTACAAAAAGAATCAATAAAACTTTAAAATCTCTTGGTTCTGCCACTAGGTCTCAATTTATCTGTAAACTTAAATGATTACACAAGATTTTCCATAGCTAAATCTGAGTTTATAGCCTTGTGTGAGAATAGAGGGTGGGGACTAGAAGATTACCTTTATAAGGCATTTGTATTAATGTTGGGAAATGGGCTGAATTTTGATAAATGGAGATAAGGGGGAGGGCAGCAGCAGATAAGGTCACAGAACATTTAAGTGGGTGAGTGGATAGGATGTGACCTGGGAGTCCAGAAGACTTAAGTTTGAGACTGGCCTTGGATGCTTACTAGCTAGCCATGTGACCCAAATGGGACACAATTCACAGGCTCATTGTGAGGATAAAATGAAATAACATATGTAAGACACTCTGCTTACATGATAACACTAAAGAAGTTGTATTTTTGAAATGATTTGGCTAGAGCAAAGAACCAGTTTAGGGGAATATTGGTAGTGAATGCTAGAATATGTTAAAGTATTACTTGTCTTTTCTACAATAAACACTAGGTAACAGTATTAAGGCAGCACCTATTCTGGTGAAGGTTCTAAAATAATGCCTTAACTACAGGATTTGGGGAGAAATTTTTAGCAAAAATACTCATCTATTTGTATAGTGCATTCCATCTCATAGAATCACACAAAGCCACAGACCTTGTGATTTCAAAGGGACTAGTCCAATTTAAATGGAATCTGCCCTCTAGCACATCATATAATCCTACAAATCCTACAATTCAGCCTCTCCTACCTTCCTGTCTTCACAGACTGTCTCCTTCCTCCTCTCCTCTCTACCCCAAATTGGTAACATTCTTTTTCACCTTGGCCTCTTGGAACCCCTAGCTTCCTTCAAGGCTGTTTGATTCCCCCTAGTTCTTAGAGTGTACATCCCCCCGCTCCATGTAAATTCCTTAATAGTAGGGGAAATTTCATTACTATTTCTGTTTCCCCATAGTCTAGCACAGTGCCTGTTGCTTAATAAATGAAGTGAATTGAAAGGTAGGTTGAGGTCTGAGTATGGAAAACTTTCAATTCTCCCTTCCAGTAATGACTCTTTTTAAAAACTGAGTCCCCAAATCATAGAGACATATGCAAAGGTGAGAAAGGTGATGGACTGTCCTGCATACTATTAAGCAGTCATATATGTCATATATTAAGCATGTTATTATACATGTTCTTTACCATAGGTGGCTAGGGGGACAGGTAGAGGAAGGAGGCAAGCAGTAAAGGCTAGTAGTTAAATAACCTTTCCCTAAACATATTCCATAAGCTCAAGATTCATTTGGATTAAGAAATTCCTCTCTGGACAACCAAGCACTTCCTAGAGGAAATGAGTCATCTATATTTTATTATAAATCATTTAAATCAGATCAACACTTAACTGAGATCTGCTAAATGAGTTTTGATGGTTGGGATGGAAAGAGATAAGGAGAAAAAAAGAGAGAACAGATTTATCACTATTTTATCCTCATATGACCTTTCTCTACTGGGCTCCCCCACAATTCCTTCCTCTTTACCTTGATTGTGCAGCCTATTAAAATGGAATTCTGGAACCTATCTTGCTTGGGGCTGAAGCAGAATATTCTTGTAGTTCCCACAATGCTTTACCAGCTGGTGGCACAGCAGATAGCACTGGGTCAGGAGTCAGGAAATCAAGTTCAAATCCAATCTCAGACACTTAAGAGTCATGTGACCTTGGACAAGTCAGTTTCTGTTTGCCTCAGTTTCCTACTTCAACGGGTTGTTGTGGGGATCAAATGAAATATTTACACATGGAAAGTACTATATAAATGCTTACTTCCTTCCCTTGTTATTCCCTACCACAGACCCTTGCCTGAAGTAATAATGATGTGTATGTGTGTGTGTGTGTGAGAGTGCATGTGCGTGTGTGTGTGTAGCAGTTCAAGGTTTAAAATGTGATTTACATGCCTTATTTGATCATTTTATTTGATAGTATCATCCTATTTTGCTGATGAAAATATCAAGGCTAAGACAGGGTTAAGCCTTAAACCTAGTTCTTTTTCCCCTGCTGCTCACTGAGGAAGAGAAATGTGTAACAGAAAAATTAAATCAGGGAGAGAATCATTAGCCAAGACAACAGTGGTATCTGAGAACAGGAGTTGAATTTAATTTTTTTTTTAAGCAATTGGGGTTAAGTAACTTGCTCAGGGTTACACGGCTAGTCATTATTTATGTGTGGGTGCTCATTTTCTGAGGCCAGATTTGATCTCGGGTCATCCCAACTCCCAGGCCGGTGCTCTTACTGCGCCACCTAGCCGCCCCAGGAGTTGAATTTTTAAGCCTAAAATGTGAGGGTGACAGAGTCCTGGTCAAAGATGAAAGAAACATAACAAAGGCTGTGGATTTGCCAGATGTCTTGTAAATTTCATCAAAAAAGGCTTTAAATTTAAAAGGTTATGGTATGGGAGAAGTCTGCTGACAATGTCCCCCAAATTAGATGCTTTAGGCACAAATGAGGAAAAAGAACTGTAGCTGAGACAGCCAGAAATTCATAATGTTGAATGTCCAAAAATTTAGGTAACAACCAAGAAGAACCATAGATCCTAACATAAGGAGGCAAGTCTAATCTCAGTTATGAGTCCGTCTTGGTGAGATAAAGCCCAAGGGAGGACTGTGGCTCTGGATGGGTACACCTTCTTCAAATGAAGTAGGTTAGGTAAAGGTTAGGTAAAAGGGAGTGGGGTAGCACTATTATCTTAAAAGTGCATCCTCAGGGCGGCTAGGTGGCGCAGTGAGTAGAGCGTCGGCCCTGGAGTCAGAAGGTCCCGAGTTCGGATCCGGCCTCAGACACTTAATGCACACACAAACAAAAACCTAGCTGTGTGACCTTGGGCAAGTTACTTAACCCCAATTGCCCTCCAAAAAAAAAAAAGTGCATCCTCACATGAGCAATCACCTGAAGGAGGAAGCATGACAAAGTGTTATGGGTGAAGATCAAAGGATGGAGAAATAGAAAATGGTTTTGTCACTGGAGCATAATATAGACCACTAGGTCAGAGAGAGATAACAGACAAAGAAATTTGAGAAATAGATTCCAAAGTTGGCAAAGAGGCATGATATAAATAAAAGTGATGGGGGGATTCAAATTATCCAGAAATCTGTGAAGGTTTTTTCTCTGTCAAACACAGAGTACCTCCTCGACTTGCCTTAGTGATAATTTCATCCTCAGTCATAAAGAGAGCAGGGGTTAACTAGAGATTGGTGTTAGGTATTTTCCTAACTGTGTGCTTGAACAATTGTGACTGAACTTGGAATTTTTAATCTAAAATAAAGTCCCTGAAGCAGAAGAGACAGGAAATAAGCGGATTTTGTAGACATTTATTACTTCTCAGGCTTAAAATGAGCTTTTTTTTTTTAAAGTAGGCATTGAGGACAGATAGCACAAAAGAATAGAAATGGGAAATGGATTGCTATGTGAAGAAGAGAGAAGACCAGATAACAGAGTGTGGAAGAGGCAGTAATATCCAACAATACTAGAGAGACAGTGGGGTCAGGTTGTGTGGGGCTTTAAAAGTTAAACAGAGGAGTTTACATTTTATCCTGGAGTTGGCTGAATAAAGGAATCACATATCATTCACACTTCAGTAAAGCTATTTTGGTTGTAGGAAGTAAGGTAGATTAGGTTTTTGAGAGATTTGAGGCAGAAAGAACAATTAGGAGGCTGTTGCAAAGATTTAGATGAAGGGTGTTTAGGGCCTTAACTAAAGTAGTAGCTGTATGAGTGGAGAGAAAGGGCTAGATATGAGATGTGGTGAAAGCACAAGTTCAAGACTGGACAATCACTGAATATATGGGGTAAGAGAGTGAGGAGTCCAGGGTGATGCTGATATTACGAATCTGGAAGGATTGTGGTTTCTTGATAGAAATGGAGAAGCTTAGAAGAGCTGGTGATTGCAGGGGAAACATGAGTTTAGTTCTAGACATGCTGAGTTTAAGATATCGCTATAAGATCAAGTTTGAAATACTCAACAGGCAACTTCTGAAATGGGATTAATGCTTAGGGGAGAGACTGGGACTGGGTATAAAGATGTCTGAGTCCTCTTCATAGAAAGGAGTTCAACCCATAGCATGATAACCTTGATAAGGTTACCAAGAAAGGAAGGAGACAGGGAAGAGGGTCTGAGAAAGAACCTTGGAGAAGACCCACAGTTTGGAAGGATGGTATGGATGATGACCAAGGAGAAGTGGTGAGGCAGGAGGTAAACAAGGAGCAATATTGTCAGGAAAATCCAGAGAGGAGTGTACACAAGAAGAGAGGGTGGTCAGCAGGTCGAATTCAGCACAAAGGATGGCGAGGAATAGGACTGAGAAAAGACTTATGTGAACTGGCAATTAGATCACTTATTTAGAAAGCAGTGAGGAGTTTGTTAGGCAGATCACAAAAGATTGAGGCATGAGAGGAGCCGAAAACACTAATGTGATTTGGGTCACATTGAGAGGGTCACAACTTTTAGAAAGAGGAAGGTGAGAGTCTCACTAGACTTTCCCCTTAAAAGGCCTCATCTAGCGTATTAATGTTCAATTTTGAGCACGCTCGATTAAAAAAGACTGATTAAGCTGGAGAGTGTCCAGAGGTCAACTAAGATGGTAAAAGGCCTTGAGTCCATGTCAAAATAGGGCCATAGGAAGGAATTAGACATGATTAACATGGCAGTGGGGAGGGGCATCATTAAACTTGCCCTGTTTGGACGCAGAGGACAGAACCAGGCGCAATAGGTGGAATTCTCAAGCAAGTCGCTTTATACTTAATGTGAGGAAAAAACATCCTAATGATCAGAGCTATCCCCAAATGGAGGAGCTGGGCCTTTCCTCCTTGAAGGTCTTCAAACACACATTGTACCATCTCTTATTGAGGATGCCTTTCATGCATGGGTTGGAAGAGATGGAAGCTGAGGTCCCTTCCAACTCCTTTTTTGTAAAAATCTAATAATAATTTCTATCTCTCAGAGCTAACTAAAAGCAGACAGGACTGCCTTAGGAAGTACAGAGATTCTCCCTCATTGGAGACTTCAAAGGATCCAATATCCTTTGGGGACATTATAGAAGGACTGGATTGGACTAGGTGGATTTCAGGTCCCTGCACATTTTGAGATCTGTTAATTCTTCCCAACTTCAAGTACAACCTCTTATCCACTATACTCTCTAGTAGGCACCAAATTATGCACTGATGGATTTAGGGAATGAAAAGGATGGGATTGGAAAAAATATGTGATAATAGAAAAATTCAACAAAGTTCATTTTGGTATGTGTTGATAACATTGAAAGTTGATTGATAATGGACTACCTAAATATTCTGAAGTATACCAGAACTAATTGTTAATATTTTAATGTTAAATGGTAAAAGATTAATTTAATGTAAAATGTAAGGAGGGCATATTATACACAAAATATCCTTTTTTCTTGAAAATAGATGTCATGATTAAAACTTAAATTTGATAGACAAATGTTTAGTTTTTTAAAAATAACCCTGGTTTGGGAAAAATAACTGAAATAGTACTTTGAAACCATTGTACTTGAGGTATTTTATTTTTACATCTCCCAATACTGTAATAATAAATACTATTTTATGCATATATATATATATTTCATTTCTGTCATGGACTTCTTTGTGACTCTGGTGAAGACTATGGTTCTTTCTCACAAGGGGTTTCTAAATGTATAAAACAAAATTGAAAGGATTACAAAGGAAACAAATTATGTTGTAATGGTAATCAAAATATATTTTAAAAAATCAAGCTCATGCATCTCAGATTAACAACTCTTATTAGAAAGTGTTCATATTCAACACTTTAATATGTACTTTATTTTTACAAAGCATCCTCTTTAATAATTTGTTTTAAAATAAAGAGCCACTAAATATACTGATGACAGAATCATATGTTCATTGACCTAGAACTAGTAAGGGATTCACAGGTGATCTAGTCCAACCAGCCCATTTTATAGATGATGAAACTAAGGCCCAGGTGATATGCCCAAGGTCATACAGATAATAATCATGAGAGGTGGAATCTGAACCTAGGTCTTCTGATCCTAGAGACAGTGTGCCTCCCACTCTGGAAGAGTGGAATTAGGAAATTAGGAAAGCTAATTTGATAAATTATTACATATACAACCCACCTAACATGATATTAAAGTAAACAATTTTATAGGTCTCAGTTAGTTACAAGAACTGTTGGTCACAAGGTGGGAAACTTTATGACAGCCACCGTTAGTGTCTTTTAAAAATGTCTGCATTTTACTCAGTGCCCTAATATAGGGCTCTGCACACAATTGATACTTTAAATATTCATTGAATTGAGTTTCATAAATATGGTTATTTTATAGAAGAGATCAGCTATATTGTATTAGTGATGGTACTGAAAAATGACTTTGGCCATGGCAATAACACGCACATCTGGCTGTGTATTTTAAAATATATCTATCAATAAAATAATATTCAACCATTAGTTGAAGATAATGGTTGGTAAATTATAGGAGAAGAAAAAAGGTAGCAATAATTTTTGCAAACCCACCATCTTCTTTCAAGGATGCTTGGGATAATCCATTTCCAGAGCTAATTCCTATGGCATAAATCAATGATTACACATTAGTCAAAAGATTAAAAATCCATTATTTCCTCAATTTTAATATATAAAATATTAAGCTTACAAAATGAATAAAAATTTACTAAAAACTTTCCCAAAGTGGTCATACTGACATACTGAACTTTCAAGTTATTTACTCATTAAGGTTGTTTTGCAGAAAATATTTAATCAGAATTCATGTTTTTGAGACAAATGTTAAATCATCAAAATTGTATTAAATTTTTTAAAAATTCATACAATGTGAACAAAATAAATGAAGAAATACATGCAAAAAATCAAATTGTTTTGCTGGTTAATTTTCTTCTATTCTACATAGGTTTCTTGTAGACTTATTTTTGAAAAATAAGATATACTGCATTCTTTTTTTCTTGCTGTTGTTCAGTCATTTCAGACTCTTCATGATCCCATTTGGGGTTTTCTTGGCAGAGATACTGCAGCAGTTTGCCATTTCCTTCTCCAGCTTATTTTACAGATGAGAAACTGAGGCAAACAGGGTTAAGTGACTTGCCCAGGGTCACATAGCTAGCTAGTGTCTGAGACTGGATATGAACTCAGGAAGATGAATCTTCCTGACTCCAGGACAAGCACTCTATCCACTGTGCCACCTAGCTGCCCCATATGAAGATTCTTTTTTAAATGTTGTGAATTAAAAAAAAAAATCCAACCACAATTCCAAAGGGTCCCTAAATATAAAGTCTCAATCTATTTTTTAAAATCTATAAAAATTGGGTCAATGGTTTCTTTTTTCTTATGGAGGAAGAAGGAAGGAAGACTGTGAGGTAGAAAGAAGAAGAATAATTATATTGATACTAATAGCTCACATTTATATAATGCTTTGAAGTGTGTAAAACACGTATAACGTATATACATTCTCATTTGAAGAGATGGCAGGGGCAAAGGGGGAGGATTGGAAGGAAAAGAAATGGAATGAAGAACGTTTTGCTTCTCTTCTGTTCTCCTTCCTGGGCAATAGTCTAGACCTTTTTATTACCACTTACCCAAGGTTGAGAGACTTGCCTCTGCATGTTTTTCTTGTTTGAAGCAACAAGGAAAACCAATAATTTTGTTTCAGAAGGCAAGAATTACTGAGTAATATTTGTTTGAAATTACAGATAAAATAATAATTTGATCTTTTTCAAATATGTGATTTTTTTCCTAATGGCAAACCAAAAAAGGCAATACTCTATGTGCTTTGCCAACTGAAAACTCAATGAAAAGACCACAGCTTAGCCAGAAAGCTATTTGATGAAAAGTAATAACTGAGGATTTGCATAGACTATATAAAATAAGCTACAAATATCATAAGGATGATTTAAGAATTCATTGGAGATAATTTGCCTCATGTCAGATCGTAAGCATCTGAAATAAACTTTCTTCAAAGAAAGCTGAAATCAAAAGCAATAAGAACAATGAAAGAAAATCCAAAGGGAAAGAACAGGACACCAAAGAGACCAGAAAAAAAATTCTGAATTTTCTGCTAGTGAGCTTGAAAAAAGGGAAATGTCTGTGTCAAGAAGCAATCAAGCAAATCATTGTGATGTTAGGTTACTGCACAGATTTGGTGCATTTTAATCAGCAAGGGCATTTAAATTTATGAAAACATTTTGATTAGAAGCAAAGAGCATTGGCAACAGTGACACAAATCAGCACAAATAATAACCAGCTAACCAACATTAGCCCGTTTACTTTTACATATGAGGTTTTACATAAGGGAGAAAAAAGGGAAGCTTGATTATGCTGACCTACAACATATGCGTGACCAGTATCTTCAACCGATGAGGAGTCTGATTCATGCTTTCTCCTTTCAGGGCTTCTATTTAAACTTGCAACAGACTTTGAACTAAATTGTACGGGAAGGAAGGTAGGAGGAGGAAGAGTCAATTAAAAAAACTGGCAAAAATAATAACCAAAATGTCAAAAATAACAGACAAAAATGTATAGATATATACACATGTAATGTGCATGTATCTACATATATATGTATATATGAAATTCACAAAAAGGAGTTTGGGTAACTTAACAATGATTCTTACTTATTGAGTTTCCTGAGTCCTGCCACACACTCTGTCTCTGCCCGCGACACCTGCTGAGATGGTTTCCCCACCGGCTCCTCATTGGTTTGCGGTGGGGAGTCAACGTTGTCAATAGCACTTTTTTGATGAGGATAGAGAGAGACCTGACTGAGATCATGGTAGGATTTGCTCATCCCGCCAGGCCTTTCCTCCCAGGATGTTTTTTCACTCCTTTCCTTTGAAATGCCTTGCAGTGGCTGGTACAGGGACAACTCCGAGCATGACAGTCTCTTCAGAATCTCCGCTTGAACAGACAAAGGCCGAACAGCCAGTTTGTTCAGGGTGCTGCTGGCCAGGCTGCCGGTGCTGATTGCACGCCCCATAGTATATCCTCTAACAGAATCTCCTTGGAAGTTCAGACTCCTAAATGAAGCTCTCTCTACAAGGAAACAGGATGGCTTTACCAGACTGCAGTGGGAAAATAGCTTTACTTGAAGACACCGTAACTGTGATGAAGGAAATGGATGCATGCAGATGATGGGTAACTTTGGTTGCTAGCCTAAGGATGTGGCCAAGCAAGAACAGATTTCAACCATCGGGCTGAAGGTTCTGGCTTTAATTCCAACCCAGCTATTTGGCTTAACTCACCTAAATCTTCTTATAGAGCATCTCTTAGTTCTAACACCTACAGGAATTCATATCCCTCAACCCAGATATCTCCCAAAGATGGGATGCTTCCTTAATTTGAGATGGCTGAGAATAACATAGTATGTGATTTGGGAAATTCTCATCCTTGAACTTCAGAAATATTTTGAGTATTTATATAAGCTACTTGGTATTTTCACCAAGGCTTGTGAATTCATGCTTATGTTATTTAATATAGTGCATAAGATGGCAAGAAATTTATGGCAGAGGTTTAGTTAATTGATTGTGAAGACTTAAGAATCCATTTTGTGTATCTAAGCTATGAGACTTCTGTTGTCAGATCAAGCATCGATTCCCAAGTTGACCGAACACATAAGAATCTGTTATAGAAAACCAATTACTGTATTCCCTTCACAAGAACAGACTTATAGATGTGGACCACTGCTTAGTCTGTTTAAATGTACCTAAGGATGATTCAGCAGGCACGTGGGAGATTTTAGAATCCTAAGACATCTGAATAAAGTAAAAATAGTCAGGTTTTCTTTGGACAGTATGTCCTCAATATAATTTTTGTTATAATATCTAGAAAAGGGGTCAAGTTCTGATTTCAGTTTTTAGATGAAATATCGGGGGGGGGGGGAGGGAGAATAAGTCACGCATTTGCCTCTGAATTTTGAGTTGTAGTTTTGTTAAAATATTGTACCTTTGCCTAATCTAATTTTTGCATTTACTATGTTTTAGTGTATTTATAAGAGGTAAACCCAATTTATGAAATTAAACATTTTATTTGCGATTAAAAATTTTTTCAGTCTTGTTAGGATTTCTATTATATCTTCCAAAGTAAAACAGGAAGGCAGTAATTCTGGAGGAAAACATAATGGTAAACATATATATGGAAAAGGATATGTTTTAAGGACTGCTTCTACACATAAAAAGGACTTCGATGTCCTCTTTAAACAACAAAAACATAAGTTTATAGTTCTTACAGTCCACATTTCTTTAAGTTAATAGCACCTGCCACACTGATGACTTTGTGGCTGGATTCAGATGGGACACTTCCAGCAAAGTGAAATGTCAGACAGTCTCTCAGTGTTTTTATTTAACTACATGATCTGGGAATCTCATTATATCCAAGTTTTTCATAAAGGATTCTTTTATTTTAGCATATTAAGTCAATGTCTATAAGATGTGGAGAGAAACTTTTAGGATCTTTTCTAAACATTGGCTAGCCTGATGAAAAAAGCAGCATCACTGCTATTAGAATTTGGGGGCATTAAGAGTAATCAATAATCTCTCATGTAAATGAAAAACAAACAACATAAAATGGAATGGCAGATTTTGCCTTCTAAGGCATTACTGACCTTCATTTCTATTCAAAGGCAGGAAAAAGGTCAGGAGAAAGATTAGTGGCTTCTATCGACCCCTTAAACCTCATGTGGGTTCAGCATGAGGTAGGAAGCTGCATACCACATCTGCTAAATTAGATAGTATTTTGGAGCCCATTTTGACATCGAGACATTACATTTCCCTAAAACCTTATTTTGTGGATCAGCTGGAAGGGCTGTAAGTTACATAGGACGCCTGAAAGTTGATGATGGAGGCTTTTCAACTTCCACCAGCTAAAAGAAAGCAAGAAGTATGTTATTTATTATGCATGGATAAAACCTTCCTGCTGCTCCCATTAAAATCATAAAAGTAAAATAACATAGCCACTAAATAGTACTTTTAAAAATTCAAAATTTATTTTACAAGATAGATTTTTTTTTCTATTCTCCAAATGAGGGGCAGAAGAAGTAAAAGACATAAAAAGGGGTTGGCATATATTTAGTAACATTTTAGGAAAAAAGAGAACCTTTTGACCTTCCAATTTTATCTTTGTATGCCAAAACATCTTTCAAATATAATGTTGTTACTATATGTCACCTTTCCTGATAGCTTGTCCATATGTAGATTATTTCAGACGATGGGCTCAAGATGGAATTGTGATCTATTTCAACAGAATCATAGGAGAAAGTTTATTCCTAACTCCACCCAGCCCTTCTACTATGCTCTCTGAAATGGCCTTTTCCATAGGCAACCAACTTCCCTTCATTTTAAATCTTTTCCTCTCCTACTCTTTCCATTTACTAGCTCTTGCTGAAACTTGGCTTCCCCCTTATGGCACAGCCTCTCTGGCCATGTTTTCCAGTACTGGCTGCACCTTTACTCATTTCCCTCAGCCCCACTGGTCAAGGAGAGGGAGTTGAAATACTGCTACTTCCAGGTTCTCCTTTCCCCATCACTCAGTAATCTCTCTTCCTTTGACTCTCATGCTATTTACATCTGCCATCCAATCAAAATCCTAGTAGTTGTTGTCCATTTAACCCCAGATAATGCCAACTAACTATAGGTGTCCCTCAGGATTCTGTTGTGGACCTTCTTCTCATCTCCCTTTAGACCACTTCACTTGGTTATCTAATTAGTTCCCATGGATTTAATTACCATTTCCATGCTGATGATTCTCAAGTCTATCTATCCTACTTCAAACTCTTTGTTAACCTCCAATCTCACATCTCCAACGACCTTTCATACTTCCCAAATTTGATGCTTAGTAGACAGCTTAATATCAATAAGTCAAAAATGGAACTCATTATCTTTGTTCCCAAACCCTAGCTCCCTCTTATCTTCCCAATTACTGAGGAGGGCACAGTCATCCTCCCAGTTCCGCAAGATCATAACCCAGAAGCTGTCCTAGATTCCTCACTATTTCATATCCAATCTATGTCTAAAGCCTATCAATGGATTGATATCTTTCCAATATCTCTTAAATATGCCCTCTTTTCTCCTCTGACATTGCCACCACTCCAGTGGAGGTTCCTGATTGATTATAGATTAAGAGTTGGAAGGGACTTTACATGTAATTCAGTCCAAATCTATTCATATGTAGATGAAATGAGGTTAATTGACTTGAACAAGGTCAGATGTGACGGAGTCATGAACCCAAACCCTGAGCTCTTTCTGCTCTGGTAATTCCCTGAAATTTTAACACCTTTCCAAAAGCTCTAGGAATCTCAAAAAAGAGAATCAGAACAGATCAAAGTAATTGAATTTTGACTATTGACTACTGACTACAAAAGCCCAGAAATGGATTTATCTATCCTTCAGGTAAATCTATTTGCAAGAATCAGCACATTCTTGGAATCTGACTTGTGGAATTCTGCACAATCAAGCTCTGTTCTATCAGAGGATTACATAATGGTGGATCTAGAACTGAAAGGCACTAGAATTAGGCCACCTATTCTCATTTTTAAAATGGGGACAATGAAGCCCACCCAGTGTTCTTTCCAACATGTCTCTGAGCTAGAACTTTCAATTAAAGTCAACTCTTTTCTACTTAACAACCTTCAACCTTTTTTATATACATGGAACCAGAATATAAAAATAACTTCCCTTGATGACTACGAAAGTTTTATATTCAATATTTTCCTTTGGGTAAAAATAAGATGATTCAAATGCTGGAATGACTTTTATCTTATACAATTACATAATGTTGACCAGAAGAAATTATATCATCTGGTTTTATTTTTCTTTTACTATAAATGTAGGCTAACAGAAGAACTGAGCTAAGGCTCATACTTATAACATGCACTTTACTTCAATAAGCCTTATAGCAGGCCCCTGACTTTGGTATTATATGTTTAGTCGTATCACCACATCCATTTTACAGATTGGGAAACTGGCATTAAAGGTGGCCATGAGTCAGACCACTGTGATCCACTGCCTGTAGTAGACCCTAGTTATTAGGAATAGACTTTTAAAAAAACCAATACACTTCTCAAACCTGAAAAAAGTGTCAGATACACAGTAAAGGGAGGCAGAAGAGAAATTCACTTAGACTATGGTTTTCATTGATCTTTAAAAAGTCCATCTTTAGTATGAGTGGGAAGCAAAGGAGAACATTATCAGATTGATTCAAAGCAACAATTATTTTTCACAGGCAGTTAAAAAAATCTGTGTGGAAAAAAAAATTGTGTGTATATGTAAGCATGTGTGTGCAAACTTTTTCATGATTTGCTTTGAAAAGTGCTAGAAAGTAGAAACTAGAAAGTGAATATAGTTCTCAGCTTTCTCGTAAAAGGCAGATCACAAGGACAGAACACAGTATACGTTGTTAGACAAAGATTCCTGGGTTGTTTTTGCTATAAGGTTTTCTTTGTTAAAAAAAAAAAAGTAAGTTTCGATTTGGGGAAAGAATGAAAGAAGAAAACAATAAATAGGAAAAAAAGTGTAGGAGAAGAGAGAAATAAGTAAATATGGTATGCTTTGTGCAGATTTCAAAATTGCACAAAACAGCAAAGAGAATGGTGTCCCATCTAAATCAGAAGTTTTATTACTTGTAAACAAGCAGCAAAAATTTACCATGCCATCAATCTCGAGATGACACTAATGCCTATTCTAACAGTCATAGGTCTATTTTTAAGTACCTTTTAGTATTTTGTCTACACTAGACAACCTTTACTTTGACTTTTTACATCTTCTTTGTGTGTATAACAAGTTTGTAGGAGATGAGACAGTCATAGTATTGCACTGCCCCCCCCCCCCAGCCCCCTAATTTTGTTATAAATAACATCTTAGTCTTAAGAATTTTATTTTGGATTCTTTACAACAGGATATTTGTCCAAGCAGGAAAATGGATAAATATAATAAAACTGATAATTCGTTATGCTTTGACAAATACTTTGACAAATATAATTGTACTACACATGGAATGTAGGAAGCAGAAAAGGATAAATTTCTAGTATGGTTATCCACCCATATGAGCCTAGAGGCAAAATTCTGACTTTGGGAGTTCAGAATAGAGAGAAGAAGGAGATAGAGATTTCTGGTTACTCTTTTAGGGTCTTTGTTTTAATTGACTTAAAATAACCCCAACTTTATAATGTTTCATTTCAAAATATAACCTAGTATATAAGAACTGCATGACTGGATTTTTTTAGGGCTTAATTGCTATTTTCTTATCTTTAAGATAGAAATAATAATACTCGTATTTACTTCACAGAATTGTTGTGAGGAAGGGCTTTATAAACCTTAAATCAGTGTAGAAATTTGAGTAATTATGATTACTTCTGAACAATATCATTTTTTTATTCTGAAAAAATATTCAGATTTTTGGAGTTACTTCCACTTTCCTAGCACACTACCTATTTCTGGGAAATAGAATAACCACTTCAATAATTTACACTGACATAGATGGGTCTCATGTTATCTTAGTCCCAAGAGTCACTTGTAAAATTACAGGTCTACCAGTATAGGTCAGTTAATATCCACCTACAAAACTGATACAGCATATTAAATTCTGGTCCCAGCAACATACCACTTCCATTCCTAACATTTGGCCCTTGTTTATGCTTCCCACACCTGGAATATCTTTTTCTTCCTTAAAACACATCCAAATCCTACATATTCTTCAAGGCTTCACAGAAATTCCCTTGACATAATTCTAATGATTTCCTTTCTCTTCTTTATTTTAAAGTTTTTATAGCATAAGATTGTACAATTTAGGTCTCAATTGTATACTATCTTCACACACACAGACATATATATGTATATGCATATACAATTCTAGATATTTTAGTCTTATCTCTAATTGGACTACTAAGATTCCTTGGAACTAGGTCTGTCTGTCTGTCTGTCTCTCTCCCTTCCTCCGTCTCAGAAATACACATACACACATACTCAATGATAATGATACCACACAAAAGACACATCACAAAGACACATTACCACCTAGACAAACTTTTTTGGATTGATCTGAGATATGGTCCAATGCTCAAGGTCAGAGAAATACAACAGGAGAAAAGAATATAAAGTTAAACTCTTATCCTCATTCTATGATTCACTTTATAAATTTTTTTTTTTTAAGCAATTGGGGTTAAGTAACTTGCTCAAGGTTACACGGCTAGTCATTATTTACGTCACTTTATAAATTTGACTAGGTAAGATTCTATGTACATCAGTTTCCCTACTTCTAATGCCGTCATTTGAAAAAATCTTCCCCCCTAAAAGAAATATATGCATGGATATTATTATCTTCTAAAATCTTCTAGGGCTTACCAATATCTAGGGCATCCTGGTTACTTTGTCTTGTTCTCATCTGCAGCTGGAATTTGTGCTGGGAAGAACAGAGGTGTAGGAGGTACTGACAAACTTTACTGTTATTGGTCTGGAATGTATGCTTTATTTCATCTGATGTATTCTGCAGGGTGACTTTCTTTTTCTACAACATTAAACAGAATGATTAATCATAAGGATATTTTGATATTTCAAAGGAATATTAATCTCATAATCTTATAACATGGCATTTAAAGATGAAAACATGGGGTTTTTTTGGGGGGGAAGGGGAAAAAGAAGGGTCTGTGATGTTCATTAATGCCCCTGATGGAAGCCCTCCCCTTCCAGATGGTGCAGGTCAGAAACTCCTTTGTAATGTACAGATAGCCTTAGTTGCTTGGGTCATCAAAGAGGTTAAGTGACTTTCCCATGTGACTGAGGTCACCCTTTCATCTACGATGACATATTGTCTCTCTTGTATTTTGTCATTTAGGGCTGTTTTTTTGAATACTGTGAACAAATATGGATGATGGGACTTAACGCTTTTAGGGGGAGGGGCTGAAGCTTGTGTCTAAGGGCTCCAGCTGCTACCTAACTTTTAAGAATTGTTCTTATTTCACATTTTGAAGAATGCATGTTTTTAAAAGTACTGCTTAAGTCAATGTAACAAACTGTGATCCTACATTAGGAATCACTTTAAGCAATAAATTAAATCAAATTGACTACTACTTTCAAGCACAATTATCTAAATCAGGTATCAGGATGGGAAGAGATCTCATGATGGGTGTTCTGAAGTCTATTGAAGGAGTTTCTCCAACAACACGGAAAAGAGTTGCTCTGTTGGTGAAACACCAGGCAAAAGCACAATTTGCTATTTGTGATGGACGCGGGAGAGGTGCTCAGTGCCATCTCAGCAACACTGAAGTAGCCCTGCCAGAGGACAGGCTCTGCTAGTACAAGCCCAAAGATGCAGCGATGAGTAAGACAGTGGGATGTACTATGCCAAGTTCAGAAAAAGGCCAGCCCCAAGTTCAGATTCTACCTTACTTTTTAATGTTTTTCTTTACTAGAGAAATTTTTTACCAAAAAGAGAAACAGCCAAAGTCTTTCCCAGGAATATCATCACCAGGAGATTTACTATGAGAAAATGATAAAGTGCATCAATGCCCTTAGGTCGTTGACTAGGTTTTGCTCATTTGTTTTATGTGTTCTATATTTTATCTTAAGTTTAAAAATTCACCAGGATCGGCCTAGAGTGTTATCTCTGATGCTTTGTTCACCCTGAGGACTGGGCTGAACTGCTGATGGAGAAGTGTGGATAGAGGCTGCAGGTAAATGGTTGGCAGGGGTTCATGAGTCAAGAACATGGGCTAAGAGAACCACACTGATGCTGTAGCCCTGGGAAATCCAGGGATCTTGGTAGAATGGGACCATTCTGATTGTCTTCCAGAGCTGAATCTTCTCTGAAAGGCAGCCCTTGGAGCACCTAGTCACCTCAATCTCTGACAGCTAGGTCCCAGGGCACCTGACTCCTCTTAGGCACATACATCAAACATCACCCAAGGGTGAAACTGCACTAATGGTCTGCAGTCACTCAGCATGACAGGCATGTGTAGAAGATCCCAGACTGGCATTCTTAGGGTCATCTTCAGGCACGATATCAGACTGAAGCAGAATATCCCCATCCTTGACTTGACAGGTGTACAAACGCACATTTGGGTCCTGCAGAAACCCACAGGGTAAATAGTGCCCTCATTGTGGAAGCCAGGTTGATCAGGGATAAGTTTCCCATCTGTTGTTTCTTTTTCCTTTCTCTCCTCCTTGGATTTCTTCCCAACTGGCTTTTCACCTAGTGCTGGGCACAGGTCCAGTCCCTTGAATGGACCCCAGAGACATGAGAAAAACAAGTCAAGGCAGGTTAAGACGTCCTTCAGTCTGGGTCTCCCCACTAGTTCAAGTCTGCAGCTGGGCTAACTTTTTCAGGAGTTATTTTTGTTCTTCTTTTGCTGTCACAAACTCCTCTAGGAAGACAATTGCATCCCAAATACCCACACAAGCAACCACAGCTGCCTCAGGTGGCCAAAGAACTTCAGCCAATATTTCTTGTGCTGACTTTTCTTTGGGGGCTTCTTCATCCTGGGCATGCTTGCTTCCTTGCAGAGGGTACCAGGAAGCAAAAGTAAAGCTGCCTGGAATGTCCATGAGTCAACAGGGAATTAAGTGCCTACTATGGGCCAGGGACCACGCTGGGTGCTATGGATCCAACAGTCTGGGTTCTAAAGATTTGCACTCTGATTGGGGAAGACTACACATACATAACCTGCAGCCAGGGTGGGACATGATCTGAGCAGGTGTGAGTTACAGACTTGATTTCATCTTGCAAGATGATGAGTTTCTGGAGATCATGAAGGCCAGGAGAACAGCCAGGTGGGAAACGGCCTGGCCAAGATGCCCCTGCCTGGACTCCAGGCATCAGCTCTTGCTCCCAGGAGTGGGATGAGAGAACAGTTCATTGGCTCCCAGTCAGGAGGCCTGGGGCGGTTGCCCAGCTGGCTATCGAGTACACCTGTGGGTCCTCTTTCCTGATTTTTCCAGATGGGGAAATCAGGAATGAGGAAAGATATAAAGGCAATCCAGTTAATAAATTAGAAAGAACTGAATGGAGGGAAGGTGCAGAGAACTGCTTTTTCCAGTGCCTAGTACTCAGTATTGAGTCTAGGAGTTGAGTCTGCTAGCAGTACTGCTATTTTCTGATGGAACATCATTCCAAATTGACAAGAGCTGATTGGAGCAAGAAATCTGAATTCTAAAGTTGTGAATTTCCCTAGTTGAATAGTCATATTTGCAGTAATGGGACTGGGACCTAATACATCTGGTGTATAGCAGCACAACAGCCGGCTGGACAGTGTTTGCTGCATATGAGGGAGAAATTGGAGACTGTAATCATTTTCTAAGTGAAATCACAGTTGTTTCCACAAAGAAGCAGACCTTGTGTGACCTCGTTTGTTTCACTTTATTTGTCCATTTTGAGAGAAGAATCTCAGTTGTCTCTAGTGTTAATGAAATTGTGTTTTACACAAATACTATTCAACCTTTGTCCCTGTTGGTGATGACTTTTCTATCTCCCTCATATGCAGGGACAGAATTATAAAGAATAACCCATTGACCTTTACATAGGGTCTTAAAGTTTGTAAAGGGTTTTGTATAGATTAGCTCACTTGGAGTAAAAATAGGTTTAAATTATGTCAAGAGGTTAAGGCAAAAAACTTTAGGATGAGCAAGTCCCTTTAAACTCAGGGCAAAATTACTAGGGAAAGTAATGATTTCTGTTTCTGGACAGGTTGGTTCCAGGTTTGTCCTAAATCATGAGACTATGACATATTCAGCTAGTGACCAACATCAGAATGACAGGGCTATGTTCAGTTTCAGATGAGCGCCACATAGGAAGAAGGCTTACCACCTTGTGTGGCAGGGCCCAAAGTCGTGAAACAGATCAGACCATTTCTAGTCCTAAAGACTTTGGAAAGATAATTCTGGGGAAGAACCTTGAAGGCACAAATTATTTCATTTTTGTCTTTGTATGATCAACAAGCACTATAGCTAAAACACAATGTTTGACATATACTGGGTATTTAATTAACATCTGCTGATAATTGCTGGAAAACCAAAATCATTGCTCTAATAACTCTTGGAGGGGATGGTGGTTATTCCATGGTTTTTAAAGGAAATCAATTCCCTTCCTTCCCCTTCTCCCCTTCAAAAAATCCACTCATTATAAACAGAGTAGATTAAATCTTTTACAATGAATCCCAAAATGATTAGTTTCAACAGGTTCTTACAAACTTGGAAGTTCTCCAGGGCCTGTCTGAAAATCTGAGGCCAAAAGCAAATGGAAGACTATTCAACTAGAATTAGGCTTAACTTGGCAGTAAAAAGAACTGAACTTTCTGACCCTTGTCCAATTCCAAATTTACTTCGATTCTATGTATAATCAGAAGGCTAGTCAAAAAATTTTCAATCTTCACTAAATTCTGCCAATAGAAATGTTTTTGGACTACAAATTCTGATTTATAAAAAATGTTACCGTCAGTTAACCAAACAATTTAACTGATAATTAAGATTTCTGTGATTGATCTCCTAAAATATTTTCATAGGAAAAAAGAAAACATCCCAATAGCATCAGACCTTAAGCATAAGCAAAGTCCTTAGAGGTCATATGATCATCTTCAACAGCATGGATCTAACTCCACTCAATTCAACAAACAATGATTACGTGTACTACATGCAATAAATTACATTAACACATTTCATTAAAAGTTTCCAATCAATGTGGCAAAAAACAAAACCAACCAAAACCCATAAAACTGGAAGCTGAGTAGACGTACAGAAAAAGAAATCTTCCTGGTCTCTCTCCATGGGAAGCGAAGTACCAGGGTCCTGATCCCATTGTGCACCTCAAACACAAGGACGCCTTTGGAGCAGATGCCAAGCAGTATCCCCGTTTGAGACTTCTTTTCTGGGTGGACTCGATGAAAATGAACACCATATTCTGTCAGTCTTTGGCAGACCTGTAAAAGAAAGAAATGAATTCTATAGATATAAAAAAAGAAATAACTGGAAAAAGAAAACTATAATATGCACAATAGGCATAATAATCTAGTAAAGATACTGAACTAATTGGATCTAACCACAACCCACATTTCCCTTATCATCCCGCACCCTTAACTCCATCCCTCTCATGTTGGATTTAAGACCTGCCTATTCCTATCACTATGTCCACCAGGACTTCAATTCCATAATTAACCAAATTCCTTTTATTTTACACTTCTTCTTCTTGTGTGATTTCCTTCTGTTGGCACCAACAAAGAGACCTGGTACCCCTAGATAACACTACCTCCATGGTCACAGTTTCCAGTACTCATCACACCTCTTCTATCTCCTGACTCACAAGTCCCAGAAGAGAAATCAGAATACCTTTTTCTTCCCTGCTGCTACTTGAGGTTACCTCTGCCTTTATTAACAAATAGTTTTGAGTTTTACTCTATTCAAATTTATCAACCCAATCAGATTTTGGTAGTTGTTATCAGCCCCCAGGTAACTCATTCTCAATTTTCGTAGAATCCAGTGCCTGGATTAGTCTTTCCTCTATACTCAAGGTCCCTCAAACATTATTACAATTCCTCAATCTACTCTACTCGAATGACTGACCTCTTCCTGAACTTCACCTGCCCTATCCACAGGAATCATCACAATCTTGATCCTGCTATTACTCACAAGTGTTCTATTTCTTAGGCTCAAGAACTCTCCTATTTAATTACTCAAGTCTATTCTTGCCTCTAATACCACTAATCTCCTGTCCCTCTCAGCTGATGACTCATACTTTAGAAAAAAGTCTAGGGCATTTGCTATGAGCTCACTTTTTTCCCTTTCTCTAATTATTACAGACCCTTGTCAAAATATTCATTCTCTCTTCCTTTAATCTAGTCTCTGACGGCAGCCCTTCCTCTCTGCAAGGTCTTCCATATGAACCCTTCATACCCTCCCCTTTTAATTTCTCCAAAAGATTGCCCCTCCAGTAATCTCTGCTTCTTATAATATTCAAATCTCCCTGGTTCCTTCCTTACTGCTCACAAACATGTCCAAGTCTCACTCATCCTTAAAAAAACTTTCATTAGATCCTACCATTCCCTCAAATTTTCATACAATTTCTCTTTACCATTTTTCAACCAAACTCCCTGAAAAAGCTATCTGTATTAACTGTGTCCATTTTATTTCCTCCTTTTACTCACTTATCAACCCCTTGTTACTGAGAATCTAACTTCAGAACACAACAAATATTGATCTTAGCAAAACTACCAATGCCTTCTTGTTTCCTAATGCCAATGGCTCCCTTTGGTTTTTTTAAAGCCAAAAATAAATAACATTTTTAATTGTCTGCTCTACTAGTACTATTTTTTTTTCTACTAGTACTATTTTGCTTTGAGGGGAAGGGATGGAAAAAAAGATAAAAATTGTGGATTAGTAACCTTTTGGTTTTGCCTGAAAATAACACCAGATTCTCTATTTCAAGCGCACTTGGTATCTAGCTTGTGATCAGTGTTAATGGTAATCATAGGTAATAGAGGACTAGCTAGGTCAAAAAAGACTCAGTGTTAACTGAGCCAGGTAGGGTGAATCTGGAAAAACATCAAGGAAGGTAGATGTATTGCATTTTGCAAAGGAAGGCAGAATAGTCTAAAGTCCCTTGGTTCTCCCAAGAAGCCTACTAAAGATTGTTAGACTGTTGTAATCGATATGTTAGGAAATCTTCCTTCTATTTAATGGAAATCTGTTTCTCTGTTACCAGTATAAATATATATCGCTATGGGCATAAATTATAACAATCACCCTCTCGATAGAGGTGAAATGAAACCTCTTTAACTATTTACAAAGGGTGGGGAAACTTGACTCTCTGTAAAGGCAGGGGAGAAGGAGGGAATACTTTTGTGCCCTAAGGAGCTTTTCAAACAAAAGCATGGAAGGAGTGTTCTCTTTTTTCCCTCTTCTCTCTCTCTCTCTCTCTCTCTCTCAGTGCAATAAAACTCTTACAATGAATAAATAGCATCTTTTAGTTTTCCCAGTGATTTGCCAATGGTCACGCTGCTAATAAATATCTCATGTACAAGTCTTCCTCATTCCAAGTGCTGTATTATGTTTGCATCAAAACTCAATGCAAAATCTTTCTGTGGAAGGATCAATATAGGAACCACGGCACTTACTTTAAGCCTTGGGCCCTGGTATAGTTTGACTTACCTTTAAAAACTCCATTTCTGTCTCTTTTTCGGAAGCCCCTATGTAGGTACTGTGTAGTTTAGGTAACTCTTCTTTCACATAGGATAAATCCAATCTCTCTGTCACTCTAGCTGGCAAGTAATGTTCCAGTCGAAAGTAAGACATACCATGAACCTAGGAAAGAAAGGGGGAAAAGAGAGAGAGAGAGAGAGAGAGAGAGAGAGAGAGAGAGAGAGATACATAGACACAGAGAGAAACATGTTGTAAACCACAAAACACACCAGAAGCAGTTTCCTTAAACTTCAACCAATACTACGTCAACTCCAAAAAGCCATGACAAGACTTCAGTGAGAAATTTTTTTTTAACTTTGTTTTGTAAATAGTATTTTGTTTTTTCCAATTACATGTAAAGACAGTTATCGGGGCAGCTAGGTGGCACAGTGAGTAGAGCGTCGGCCCTGGAGTCAGAAGGACCTGAGTTCGGATCTGGCCTCAGACACTTAATTCACACACAAACAAAAACCTAGCTGTGTGACCTTGGGCAAGTTACTTAACCCCAATTGCCCTCCAAAAAGCAAAAAAAAAAAAAGATAGTTATCAGCATTCATTTTTATAAGATTTTGAATTCTAATTTTTTCTTCCTCCTTTCCATTCCCCTTCCCCAATATAGCAAGCAATCTGATGTGGATAGCATTTTCCATCATGAGTTTTTTGGAGTTGTCTTAGATCATTGTATCACTGAGAAGAGCTAGTCTATCATATTAGACCATCACAATATTGCAGTTACTGTGTACAATGTTCAGTGAGAAATTCTTGAAAGCTATACAGTTATTGATTAGGATAAGGGCAGTAACACAGAAATGGCCTCTGCTAGTATACGAAAGAAGAAAATCCTACCTCTGGTTGGTAATCTCCATACTCAGCTTGAAGGGCCAAAGAGGCTAGCAATAAGGAAGTTTCATCATCACAGTGCATCCTCTCCTCCAAGATATCTTTACGCAGCTGGAGATAATATTGGTGACAGGTCAAAGTATGTCTGAGAAAAGACAGAAATTTTATGTTTAGCCATTTATTCTTGAATCCTTGGGTGATTTTATCATCCTACAACTTGGTGGAACATTTTATACAACAAAATGAAATCTTTCCCATTGGTAACACTTTGGGGACTTGATCTAAATTGAACTATTCAAGAAAAATAATTATTAGAAAGTTATAAAACTGATATGGAAATGTTTTCCACATGATTGCATACATATAACCTATATCAAATTGTTTACCATTGTAGGGAGGGGAAAAGGAGAGGGAGAAAATTTGGAATTGAAAATATTTTTAAAAAATGAATGTTTGGGGGCGGCTAGGTGGCGCAGTGAGTAAGAGCGCCCGCCTCGGAGTTGGGATGACCTGAGATCAGATCTGGCCTCAGAAAATGAGCACCCACGCATAAATAATGACTAGCCGTGTAACCTTGAGCAAGTTACTTAACCCCAATTGCTTTAAAAAAAAAATGAATGTTTGGGGGCAGCGAGGTGGCACAGTGAATAGAGCACCTGTCCTGGAGTCAGGAGGACCTGAGTTCAAATCCGGCCTCAGACACTTACTAGCTATGAGACACTTAACTCCAACTGCCCTGCCTTTCCCCCTCTAAAAAGCAAAAAAAAAAAAAAAAAGTTATAGAGTTAAAAGGATAAGGAGGCTTAAAAAAGAGAAATCTATATACTCACTGTATTAGACTGACATCATCTATGAAAAATTTAATTCGTAGGAACAAAGTAAAATCGACAGTTGTTTTGTTCTTTTTCTTTGGTTCTTCCTTCCATCCCTCTGGGGCCACTTTAGTTAGTTTCAGATCAGGATCAACAAAGAAATATTCATTATCTAAAAAGAATGAGAAAAACATTCAGATCAAATATTGATACTTGATACTATCTTAGGAGGGCACAGTTCCCTTATAAACATTTTTCTTCTTTTTATTTTTAATAAGGAAGTTAATGTGAAGCTTCATTGCTGGCTGAAACTAGATCAGCAATTTACTCATTCATGTCAGCACTGATAATTCGGTATCCCATGGGAACAAGTATTATAATTAAACCCATCCAAAATAAAACTGATTTCCTTTCACCTTGATCCCCCACAACCCACTCATCCTTAAAAGTTGACTATTGCTGTTTAGGGAACTACAATCCTCCCAGGCCCCAGTGATTCCCACATCAGAGACATGTCCAGCTCTTCCCTCTCCCTTGTTCCCCATATTTAATCAACTGCTATGTCTTATAGAGTGTACCCTTGCCACAGGTCACTCCTTCATAGCCTATCACACTTCCCCCTAACTCAAGTCCTCATCATCTCTCAACTAGACTAGGGTTATAGCCTTCTATTTGGTCTTCCTAAATCCAATTTCTTCCTTCTCCAATCCATCCTCTACAAAACTGCTAAACAAATTAACCTAAGGCACAAGTCTGCCCTTAGTGGCTACTTTTTCCTCTTAGAGTAAGTACAAACACAAAGGCCTAGCATTTAAAACTCTGCACCATCTGGATACCCATCCAGACTTAATTCATCTAAGCCTCTGTTCATCCCATGATCTTGCCAAATTAGCCTCCTGAGCATTCCATCTCTTGTCTCAAAGTCTTTCTACAGGCAATCCTCCAGAACCTTAATTGAACTCACTATGCTCAGCCTCTCGGGTTCCCTAGCTTTCATCAAGCTTCAACTCAGTTCTAAGCACCCTTCACACCCCTCCTGATGCTCCTGTGTCAGCCCAATTGTTAAAAGCTTCTCCCTCCCCAAATAAACTAGTATTTACTTGGCTGTGAATAAGCTATTTCTCTCCTAGTCGGCTCTAGACTCCTAGAGGGAAGGAACAAATTCGTTTTCATCTCTGTACCTCCAACACTTCTAGTCCAGTGCCTGGCACAAAGCTGGTGATTAATTTTGCATTATTTGGCAAACTACTATTGATCCAGAATACTCAGGAGAATTTGGGCCGATTCTAATACTATTTTGTTTAAATACATAGATTGCCAATATTTGAGGAACTAGAAATAAATAATTAGACTAAAATTGTACTTAGCATAATCCAATATTTCTTCAGTTCATTACCATATGGAAGTCTTGTTTTTAAAAATTCTAACAAATTTATTCTGAAAGCAATAAAGAGCAAATAAGGTGAGCCCTGATAGTTGTAGGCTTGTAGCATGCACAGCTCACTTTCTCCCTCCTGCTCTACAAAAATCAGTATTATTATTACTGACCCTGTTTTGCTTATATGTATTTCCAACTGACTTTCCTTTACTGGTTCAATGAATTTTGTAAAGAGCAACTTATTAAAATATTAGGTACATGTGAATAAATCTGGAGAGGTCCCAATGTGGGAATTCCCTTCTCCAATACAGATCATCAATTCCTTTGTGACTGTTTAAGTAAGAGGCCCTTGGTCCATAACTAGTGACAGAAACAGGATGTGAACTCAGGTCTTCCTGGCTAATCTACCGTCTTATCACCGAAGCCAATTTATACAGAAATATTCTCTGGTCTTGGGACAGTTGAATATATTATTGAGACTGGGTAAACTCAATGATGTGATCCTGCCAGTTTTGAGGAAATGTAGATATAATCTTAATTTCTGCTCTCTTACCTGTGGGTAAGAACTCATTTTAATCTCAGTTAATCAACAAGCATTTAACGTGCCAGGTTTTCTGCTAAACCAAGAGGATGAAAAGAATGGCAAAAGATAGTCCTCTGTCTTCAAGTAACTCACAATCTAATGGAGGGAAGAACTAGAAATAAGAGGCATTGTAGAAGGGAAGATTTTAGGTGGGTCTTGAAGGAAGCCAGAGAAGCCACGAGGTGGCGACGAGGAAGCAGAGTGTTCTAGGAATGTGGGACAGTCAGAGAAAATGCCAAGAGCTGAGAGGTAGAGTGTCCTGTTTGAGGAAAAGCAAGTCCAGTGTCACTGGATCAAAGAGTGGGTGGAAGAGTGGAAGCCATAAGGAGGCTGGAAAGGTCAGTGGGGAGAAGTTAGTTTGTGAAGGGCTCTGAACGTCAACCAGAGGATTTTGTATTTGATCCTGGAAGTAAAAGGAAACACTGGAGTTTACCGGGCAGCTAGGTGGTGAGGTGGATAGAGGGCCAGGCATGGAAGCAGGATGACTCATTTTTCTAGGTTCACATCTGGTGTCAGATACTACCAGCTGGGTGAGTTGATGAACCATGTCTCCCTCAGTTTCCTTATCTGTCAAATGAGCAGGAGAAAGAAATGGCAAACCACTGTAGTATCTTTGCCAAGAAAACCCCAACTGGGGTCACAAAGATTTGGACATGATTGAAAAACAACCGAATAATAGGAGGAGTTTATTGACAGCAGGGGTGTGATAGGGTCTTTTGATATACACTTCATGAAAATCACTTTGGCAGCTGAATGGAGAGACTTTTGGCAAACAGAACAACCAACAGGCTACTGCAATTGTTATGAAATGATTAGTGTTTGTGACAGTTGAGAGTTGAGGAGAGAAGGGAGAATTAGGAAGGTCTACCAGAACAAGGGTCAGGCATGGCAGCAGTTATAGGCACCCCTAACTGTTAAGGCATCCCAATGTGGACAACGTGAAAATATAGTTATTTCCTTCACTGTTCACAGAACTTGCAAAACTTCTTTGTACCTTTAAGGCTAGCTAAGGCAAACAAGTGATGTTCCACCAAGCCAATATGGGCCACAACCATGTCAAATACATCTTTACAGAGGGTTTTGACATCACAGGTCAACTCCAACCGCTGTCCACTCAGGAGCATGATGTTTATTTTTCTCCGGGTATCTTCATTCTTTCCTTTCTTGGTCTGCAATTAGAAGAATACAGAATTGTTAAAGAAAAACAATAGCAGAGCTTTGGCTACATAGTCATGTGGTTTTTAAAATTTATTTTCTTGGAATAATGCAAATTGTATTTTTTTATTACTTACAAGGATAGATCTTGGCAGATCCAAAGATATAAATGGCTCAACTGTCATCTTTACAAATTCAGGTCCAAAGAAATTCTGTAAATCATATAAATCAAGTCATGTCAACAAGTATTTATTCAGCAGTGAGCATTATAGCAAGACATGAGGCTCTTGTAAAAGGTACAGAAATAATATACATAATTCATCCTCAAGCATATCACTTGTGATGTGGAGCTCATTTTCTCCCAAGATGTACCCTGTCATCTTTCTGATAATGGTTCCTGGCACAAGTAATGAAATTTCCTTAAAAAACCCTTTTAATATCAGATTCAAATTTGATAAAATTTTATTATAGTCTATAGATGATACTGGTAATCCTTAAACCTTTCCTTGCATTCTACATGCTAATTTTTAAGTTCCAATTAAAGAAAAAGAAATTTAAGGAATAAATCATAACTAATTTCTGGATTTTGCTCACAAAATAACCCCATGAAAGTTCTGGCAAATTTCTGCCATTTGGCAAAAATGAAAACTCTTGAAGATATTAAAAGAAACGTTGTCAGCCTTTTAATATGGTGAGTGTTAAAAGAATCTAATTCCTTTGGAATATATTACAAATGAAGTTTCATTCTTTTTTTTATTTTAAGTTCCAAATTTTCTCCTTCCTCCCAGTTTCATTCTTTAGAAGAGGAAAGATTTCTGTCTAATTTAGTACTTTATTAAGAAGTACACTAAATGGGGCGGCTAGGTGGCGCAGTAAGTAAGAGTGCCGGCCCCGGAGTCGGGAGGACCCTGGATCGGTTCCGGCCTCAGAAAATTAGCACCCACAAATAAAATATAACTAGCTGTGTAACCTTGAGCAAGTTACTTAACCGCAATTGCTTAGAGCAAAAAAAACAGTCTAAGGATTAGCCTGGCTCAGTTTGGAAAGTATAGCAAAAGAGGGCTGGTGGTGAGATAAACAACTTTTCTCGAACATGGTGATTCATGAACTCAAAATGACCCTCCATTCCTATAGCAATACAATGGGAAAAGGCCAAAGGATATAACATCACACAGTTCATAGTCTATAAAAACTGATGCTGTTCTGGCTACATTAACCTATGATCTTTGTTCAAAAAGCAATGAACTGAAGGCAAAGAAGTAGAAATGAATAGGGTGCTGACCAACTGGGGAATATCTGAACAAATTATAGTACGTGAATATAATTCTATTGTGTCTTAATGATCAAAGGGATAGTTTCAGAGAAACCTGAGAAGACTTACATAAACTGATGTAGGGGGAAATGAACAGAACCAGAGGAGTTTATACAATAACAACAACATTGCAAATACAAACAACTCAGAAAAACTTAAGAAGTCTGATCAATGCAATATCCAATTCTGGAGGAGCTACATGACCCTAAGAAAGGTGCTTCCCTTCACTGGGTTTTAGTTCTTTTTCTATAAGCAGCTACCCACCTCTTGATTCTGATATACAATGTATACAAAGAAACAGATGTTTTTTGGAGATGGTCAATGCAGGAATATCTTTTGCTTGATTACTCATATTTGTTGTAATGGTTTTGCTTTTCTTTATTCTTATAAAGAGAGAAAACAGATTTTTAGTAATTAAAAAAGAAAATGAATAATGAGCTGATGTACTAGTGGAAGAAATGAATCACATACTGACACAAAAAAAGGTTCAGCTAAATATGGACTGCTCACAGGCTTTCCATGGAAAGACAAATAAAGGATTTGGCAAAATTGGCTTCATGTGATAGTTTTGCTGTTATTTTGCCTTAGTGTGGTCATAAGAAATGTAAGCAAACAAACCACCATGAAAATAATTGCAGCTTGTGTCCCATACACTAGAGCAGATTAAGTACTAAAGAATTTCTGAACCATTCAAAAGGTCTTCCAAGCTAAGTAAACACATTTTGAGACAAAGTAGCTTAAGTGTAAAAAGTAACTTAGGGTAAAATGGTGAAAACTATTGGAAAATATGGTTTGGGATCAAGAAATGGAAAACACCAAAGGCTCATAGACCAGTTAGAAACCTTTTGCTGATAATGTTATAAATATTTTCTTCAAGAAGAGTTTGTAGCTTCTGGATTTAATGAAACAAAACATCATTAAAAATGAACTGCTTAAACAATTGGAAAAGGCCAGCTTAATGGAAAGGAAAAGACACAAACCTTGTTAAAATGTAGCCAATTTCAGAACCAGTTCTTTTTGTGTATTCAGATTGATTGGCTAGAAAAGAGTTTGTGTTAAAAAATGCCAATGTACAAGCTGGCAGAGTAAGCAGTAAATATCTGTAGCTTTCCCATGTTCACCTCTAAATTACCATAAAGTAGTGTACCAAAACAAATCCTGAAGCAGCAGGACCAGCAAAAAGATGGGCTGACACAATCTTTTAGCCCTTAAGGAACTTGAAAGATCAGCAAGAGAAGTTCATCTCACTCAGGTAAAAAGGAGAACCCAGTCTAGCACTGGAAGTGGCCAAGCAAGCCCCACCTCAGCAAACCAGTGGGAGATCCTGAACCCCAGTGCAGTGGAGCAGGCAAATGCTAACACCAGGATGCCCAGTGTGTCTCAGGATAGCCAGGGGAATGGGCAGACTCCAGTCCCCAGAACCATTTCATGCTTCAGCATAGCTCTGGGCAAAGAGGTAGATGTCAACCCAATGGGTGCCTAAACCACAGGCAGTCTCCAGCTCTGCCCCACCCCCCCACATTGTTCAGGCAAACAGGAAGTCACTGGGGCCAGACTACCACATGTTTCAGAGTAGCCCTGGAAAACAAAGAAAGAGTCCACCAGTCTTAGCACATACCAGACACCAGCACTGGGACCCCAGCTCACCATCAGGTAAGCTGCCAGACCCCTATAGCCTCCAGCAGCACCAATCACCCCCTACACCACCCTCTCAGTGAAGCACAAAACACAAGGGACATCAGTGCTGCACCAGGTAAACAGCCAGAGCCTGCAGCCCCTGGTACAAGAAGCCTGAGACAGTGCCTCTTCCACCCCGGAAGCAGAGTTCAAATTTAAAAGAACTAAAAAAGGCCAAAAGAGGGGCGGCTAGGTGGCGCAGTGAGTAAGAGCACCGGCCTAGGAGTTGGGATGACCCGAGATCAAATCCGGCCTCAGAAAATGAGCACCCACACATAAATAATGACTAGCCGTGTAACCTTGAGCAAGTTACTTAACCCCAATTGCTTTTTAAAAAAAAAGAAAGGCCAAAAGAGATGAGCAGAAAACAATTTTTAAAAAATCTGGCCATAGAAAGTTATTATGGTGACAGGGAAGACCAAGACACAAACTCAGAAGAGGACAACAATGTCATAACACTTACGGATAAAACCCCAAAGAAAAATGGGAAGTGGTCTCAAACCCAGAAAGAACTCATAAGGAGCTTAAAAATCACATAAAAGAGAGAGAAGAAAAACTGGGAAAAGAAATGAGAACAATGTAAGAGAATTATAAAAAAAAGAGTCAATAGCTTGGAAAAAGAAAACTATCACTTGAAAAGTAGAATTGCCAAGATGGAAAGGGAGGTACAAAAATCCACGGAAGAAAACACCTCCTTAAAAAGTACAATTGGCCAAATGGAAAAGGAAGTACAAAAGCTGAGGAAAACTCCTTAAAAGTTAGAATTAGGCAAGTAGAAGCTAATGACTCCGAGACGTCAAAGAGAAGACAAGAATACCAAGCTTCTAGCCTTGTGACTTGATCTATCTTCACCAGCAACAATAGTTAAATCTCCATAGTCATCTCAACTGAATTCAATATATTCATGAGAAAACTGTAACAGAACTGAAACAATTTCAAGGGTACTTGAGGATGGGTTTTCAAGATATTAAAATTCCAGAATCCTATAAATGATCATATATTCTACATATGGAGATTAAGAACACAATTACTATCCCAAGAGGTAAAATGAACAATTAAGACATAGGGAAGTGGAAGGATGAATGGTGGGAATGAGACTGCAGCTTATTGCCAATGATAGCTTGCACTTTAGAAGTAGTGGGAAAAACAAAGAAACATGTATGACTGGGTGGGTCAGTGACCAGTTATGGCAACAGTTAAGATACTACACCTTTACCCTTGAAAGACTAAGAGTACTGGGAGGTTTCTCGTGTTAGAAGCAAAAAGCACTCACAGGTACTTAGAATTTAAATATTTTGATGTTTTAAAAGAATGTAATTCAGAGACTACATTTCAGTAGTAATCAGTAGGACCAGAGCTCTCCTTTTCTGGAACTAAAATGGAATTTTCACTTGGCCAAACAATAGCTTGCAGTTACTTATTGCTCCAGAAAGGCCCTATTTTACCTGGCCATCAGCTTTAGGAAAAAGCAATTCCATATTAGGAAGCAATTTACCCTCAGTTTTCTTTGTGTCATAGCCGTTTCTAACGCCATTTCTCTCAGGGGATCTCTGGTGACATCAAGCATGGAGGCTTTGATGGTATCTCCTGGAAAAAGGCTTAACCGAGACTGTCTAAGAGCCATTCTAGTCTGGAGCTGCATCAATTCTTCTTCCTGACGTTTCAGCATGATCTCTTGACTAATCAGGTTGCCTTCAAACGATTTTTCATATTGTCTGCTGCATTGAAGAGAAAGGAAAGGGTTTTTAAAATAAAATCATTAAGGTAAATCCAGAAAAGCACTATCACATTATAGACTAACAAAATTTGAAAATAGCTTCAAATTCACTGCCACCCTCCCAAATGCTGACATCCACACTGCCAGTTATAAATAAACAAATATATAGCTAAAATGAGGGTCTAGAAGAAAGTCAATTGAGCTGAACTAAAAGAAGCAGGGTTGTGATCATTATTTCAGATAAGGCTATGGTAAATATGGATACAATAAAGAAATAAGCAGGGAAATTACATTAAGCATAAGCTTAAAAGCATCATATATAACCAATCAATATCAATACTTAATGTATAGGTAGCATCATACATAAATATTTAAAGAAACGATAAGTTAAAAGGAGAAATAGATAGTAAAACTATAATAGTGGAAGACCTTAATGTATTCCTTTCAGATCCAGATAAATCTAGGCAAAAGATAAACAAGAAAGAAGTTATGGACTTAAGCAGAACTTGAAAAAAATTACAGCTGACAGAATTTTGGCTATTTCTGAAGGGGAATAGAAAGGATCTATACAAAGCACCGTTAAACACTGACCATGTATTGGTATATAAAGACATCTCCTTAAAAGACAGAACAGTAGAAATGCTAAAGACATTATTTAATGATTATGATATAAATTATATTGAATCAAAGGGCCCTTAAGAGATTCAATAACATAATTCTAAACAAACTATGTTTCAAAGAACAAATTATGGAAACAGAAAGTTTATTCCAAAGAAAGGACAATAGTGAGTCAACATATGGAATACTTTTAAGATTTGGCTAAAGTACTTGTTAGGGGAAATTTTTAATCTCCAAACACTTTTATTGATGAGAGAAAATAGGGGCAGCTAGGTGGTGCAGTGAATAGAGCACCAGCCCTGGAGTCAGGAGGACCTGAATTCAAATCTGGCCTCAGACACTTAACACAAAAACTAGCTGTGTGACCTTGGGCAAGTCACTTAACCCCAATTGCCCTCCAAAAATCGAGAGAGAGAGAGAGAGAGAGAGAGAGAGAGAGAGAGAGAGAGAGAGAGAGAGAATAAATCAATGAATTAGACTCACAACTAAAAAAAAAAGCTAACAGAAATCCTTAAACTTGAAGAGATTAATGAAATTGAAAGCAAATTGAACATTAAATGAAAAAATAAAAGTAGGACGGGTTTTTTGGAGGGGGGGCATGAGACAAGTAAAATGAATAAATAGCTAGCTAATGAGTTTTTAAAAGAAAGGAAAAGCAAATTATTCATATCAAAAATGAAAAAGAACTCAAATTACTAGAAACTATTTTGCCCAGTTCTGTGGGGGGAAAACCAGATAATTTATGAAAATGAATATTTACATAAATATTTAAAAACCCTAAGAAATAGACTACTTAAATAAACCAATATCAGAAAAATAAAATGAATATACCACATATGAATTCCTTAAAGGAGGAAGGGGGGAACTCCAGGACTAGAGCTATTTGTAAGTGAATTATACTGAACACTCAAATAACAATTCACTTAGATGCATAAACTATTTGCAAAAAAAAGGCACCTTTCCTATCTCTTCCTACAATACAGATATGGTCTTGATATTTAAATTAAAGAGAGACAAAAAAGAGAAAGAAAACTACTAGTATACCTAATAAATATTGATGTAAAATTTTAAATAAAATATAAGTGACCCAAAACAGCCTATTACTGGGTTGGGTTTATACCAGTAACAAGATTGACTCAAATATGAAATTGTAACTGTAACAAATCATGTTAATGACATAAATAATAAAAACCATATGATTATTTCAATAGATGCTGAAAAGACTTGATAAAATTCAACATCTGCTTCTATTTTAAAATGCAGAAAATATAGTAATAAATGGAGTTTTCCTTAAGAGAGAAAATGATGTCTATTTGAATATAGGGGCAAATGTACATAGTAAAGTCTCTAATTTTCTCCATTTGGGTGTGTGGTTTGTACATGCATGTGTTTTTCAGAACACAGTCCATTCTAATCTGTTTCTGGTGGGCACAGAATAGTCTTGTGCTCTTTGAATTTCTTTTCCTTTCTATTTTATGGCCTTTTTCTTGGATGCTTATAGAATTTTTCCTCTTTCTTTCTTTCTATATATATATATATATATATATATTTTAATTTTTCCTTTCTTATAGGAGCTTATGTCTGTGATTTAGAGTTGGTTGTGTAAGTTATTTTGGGGGGAGAGGAGGGTTCTGGATGTATTCTAAGGATTTTTTTTGATTGACATGTTGTTTACTGAGTTCAGAAGATCTGGATGTATTCTAAGGATTCTTTTGATTGGCACTGTGTTTACTGAGAAAAGGGAAAAGCAAGAATCCCATTACCATGAACACTATTTAAAACAGTGCTAGGAATGCTACCTGTAGCAATAAAAGAAAGAGAAATTATAGGAATAAGTATAGGCAAAGAGAAAACAAAATTATTATTTTTTGGAGATGATTTGATGATTTCCCTAGAAAACCATAAAATAAAAAAAACAATAAATTTGAAGTTGCAGGATATGAAATAAATCCAAACACATCATCAACATTCCTGTATCTTAGTAACAAAACAGCAGAGAGAACTACAAAGAAAAATTCCATTTAAAATAACTATAGAAACTACAAAATATTTGGGAGAATATCTATCAGGATGCACCAAGAACCATAAAGTATATGAAACTAAATAAAAAAAAAATACTTGGAAGAAATAAAAATTGATTCAAATAACTGGAGAGACTTTTTTTGAATCACAAAAATTTCTTCCAGTACCCTGCCATCTTCCCTCCCCAAGTCATCCCTTATAACAAATAATATTTCTGCAGCATCCTATATAACCAACAATATTTTAATAGAAAAAAATGCAAAGAAAAAAATCAGTGAAACTCCATAGTAGTCAATAGATAATAAACATTTATTAAATGCCTGCTACATATTGGTCACTGGGCTAAGCACTAGGGATAAAAATATGAAAAAGAAAGACCCTTAATGAGTTTAAAATCTAATGGGGAAGGGGCGGCTAGGTGGCGCAGTGAGTAGAGCGTCAGCCCTGGAGTCAGAAGGACCTGAGTTCAGATCTGGCCTCGGACACTTAATGGACACACAAATAAAAACCTAGCTGTGTAACCTTGGGCAGGTTACTTAACCCCAATTGCCCTCCAAAAAGCAAAAAAAAAAAAAAAATGTTTAAAAAAAAAATCTAATGGGGAAAGAGGACATATGCAAAAAAGTCAAAAAGTGGAGGTTGCAGATTAGAAGCAAGATGGAAAAGTGAAAGAAGTTAAAAGAATGGCAGTGAGTGGGAAATGAGGAGTTATCTAAGGATATATAATCAATAATTCAGGAAAATTATCAATATATATTATATCCATGAACCTCCCACTTCAGCAAAGGAGTGGAGTATGGGTGCTTTTCATCTCTATTTTTTGGGGGTATGGTTGTTCTTTGATTTGTGCTTCCTGAGTCAGTTACCATTTTTGTCATGTCTGGAAAAAATGTGTTTACTATTTCTACCTTTCTACATTTATTTGCATTATCTCTGGGGGTGGTCAGTTTTTTTAAATTAGTTCCAAGTAGCACTAAAAAGCACATGTATTATTTAGCAGTACCTCTTAGTAAATGCTGTAAGTCTTTTAGTTCTAGTTTCTCCAGCAATTTGTGTGATTCTATCTATTTTTTATTTTGTCTGTGAGATTTGTCCAAAACTGAGAAAGGGTCATTAAAGTCTCCTGTTGTTATCCCATTACTCTTTATTCCTCTTGTAATTTGGTTAATTTTTCCTTTATGAATTTGGATGCTAAGGCATTTGTAATATGTAAGTTTAATATGAATTTTGGCTTATTGTCTACGGTTCCTTTCAGTATAATGTAGTTTCCTTGTTTATCTTTTTTTATGTTGTCAATTTTTCTTTTTTGCTTTGTCTGATAGCATGATTTCAATTCCTGCTTTTTGGTGTTCACCCAATAGATAATAAATTTTGTTCTAGTCTCTTGTTTCTTAGTATGTCTTTGTTTTTTAGGTGTGTTCCTCAGAGGCAATATATTGTGAGATTTTGTTTTCTTATCCAATCTCACTTTGTTTCATTTTATTGGGTTTTACTCATTTACATTTAAAGTTGAGTTAGGTTTATAATTTTCTCAATTTTCTCTAATTTTTATGAATTAAGATTGTATAGTAGCTGTTCCCTTTCTTTGAAAACAAACAAACAAACAAACAATGCTTTGTTTTCTCATTTATTTTGGATTACTTAGTTCCGTTAAGGTAATCCTATTTCCACAGACTCTCATTTTCTCACCCTCAAGCCTGTTTTCACTAGCATCATTTTCCTAGTTCTATTTAACTTATTAATTCATTTCCCCCCTCTTATCTAGTTTTACTATTCTTATGCCTTTTCATCTCAGTTAAATTATCAAGTAAAGATTCCCATTTCCTCCATTTTCAACTTGTCAGTACTTTTTCATTTTCAGAATCCTTTCAAAAAAAGATTTTTCACTTGTTCTCTTTATTCTCTGTCTATTCTATTTTCTATTATTCTATGTATTTTTAAATTCATGTTCCTTATATTTATTCCCTTAATCTCTGTATTCCTTATGGAATTTAAGCTTCTAAGGTATTTTTTTTAAAGCAATTGGGGTTAAATAACTTGCTCAAGGTTACAAAGCCAGTCATTATTTATGTGTGGGTGCTCATTTTCTGAGGCCAGATCCAATCCCGGCTGGCACTTTTACTCACTGTGCCACCTAGCTGCCCCTCTAAGGTATTTTTAATTTCCTCTTTTAACTAATTTCTACATTATTACTTAGTAAATTTATATCCTTTTCAGCTTTTTTTTTTCCTGTTGTGTCTTATTCTTAGGAATGTTCATTCCTAAGATAAGATAAACATATTTGCCCCATGGAAGAAATTTTCCTGGGGCCTTGATTGTATAGTTCATTACTACTCTTTTTTCTCCATCCCACTTTTCCCCCATTTATCATGAAATCTTCTCTCTGGGTCCATATCTTTCCTCTTTTTAGGATATCAGTTACCTTCTAGAATTCTGATTCCCCTTCTTTTGAAATAGTATGCAACATGATGCCACAATACTCTCTCTAGGGTGGTAGTCTCTTTGAGGTGGGGGCCAGCAAATTAAGGCTACTGGCCAAATATAGCCCTCTGCCTGCTTTTGTATAGCTAGTCAGCTAAAAATTATTTTTACATTTTTATTTTGGTCCTTGGGCTGTATTTATCAACCCCTGCCCTAAATGATAAATCCCTGTCAATTATACCCACCCTAAGGCTCTCAATCTCTTCCATTCACTCCATGTATCTGCATTCATAATTAGTTATTCTGTTTTCTTTCTTTGTTGAGATGTGCCATTATGGATTTAAGCTTTCCTTTTTTGCTACGTAAACCAAAAATTTCTGCTTTTATTTTTCTTATTTTTCTCTTGAACAATTTGGGACCATCTTCTTATTGTTCCATGCTTTCCTGAAAATCCTTTGCCTTATTAGTCATTGATTGTTTTTTCTTTGTCTTGTAGTATTTATTGAGATTTCTGATTTTATTTGTCTATGAAGACACATTACCTACTATTAATATTATTTTCCCTATTAGTTTATCTGCTTGTGCTCAAGATTTTAAATTGGGTCTTCTTCCTCTGGAGATCTTTGGAAAATCCAGCCTTTTTTTCACTCATATTGTGATTCCTTCCCCTTGGATGATGGATCCCCCAAGGGCTGGTCCTCAAAGCTGTTTCAGTTTCCTCCCACACTGAGAAATTCACCTTTCACCATCCTCAGCCTCCATTATTTCAGGCTGTTTTTTCAAGAGGGAGCTCCCACAGGTGACCTGTCCATTAGTTTTGGGGGAATGACTACCAAACTGTGGCCAGATAGAGAAAGTGTCCTGCCTGTCCTATAGATCCACCTCCTTTTCACAGGATTACAGGAGAAGTGCACTCTGCTGCTCATTGCCTCAGAATGGTGAAGAAGGAGAGGGCTAGACAGTACAACCTGCAGCAAGGGAATGGCTGAGTGGATCTCATGGGTCCAATTGTATAACCTGCTGGAGCTGGTAAAGGAGTGAATGCTGGGGGAGCTCGGAAGGAATGAAGATTCATCTGGTTGTTAGCTTGTTGGGGTTCTTGGTGCCTTAAGCCATGGAGAAAGCTAAAATTCCTTTCTCTTTTGTACATAATTCTTATTTTGGAGAAATTTGAGAGGTTATGAGGACGAGAAAAAAATGTCTAGTTCTCTAGCTTGTTGGTCCCATGATCTGAAAGTCTATACTTATATTTAAAAAATGCAAATCTGTAAAATGGGACAGTAATAGGCTGTTATAAAGATAAAATGAGAATGCATATTTATATAGATGGCTCTATTTGTCCAAACAACTATTGGGGTTGCCTCAACTTTACCAACTGGTTTTCCCAGGCAAGTATGGTCAGCTGATAGGGAAGGTCCATAGGCAAAAGTAGGATTTAACTGCACCTGAGAATGTGGTCTTAGAGATATAAGAGATAATAGAGAGGAGGCCACAATACAAATAGCTTATAAAAAAAACTAACTCCATTGCTGCTCCCACCAAGAAACCAACAATAGAGAGAATTCATTGTTCTGTGCCAAGTATGCAGAAATGCTAACTTTAGCCAATTAAAAAGGGATTAAAGGGCAAACCCTATGTGTGGGTAAGTGTGGGAAGGAACCTTCAAACTGGTTCAACTGACTTTTTAAGAGTAAATGTTCAATAAGCTCTCCAAATCTATGAAAACTATTCAACTGATAAAAAATCTTGAGTTGAATTAATTTAAACCAAAGGTGTCAAACATGAGGCCTGTGGGTCCACAATCAATCAGTAAACACTAATTAAGTATATGATATATGCCAGGTACTGTGCTAACTCTAGGGATACAAGAATAAACAAAAGATAGTCCCTCCCTTACAGGAGCTTAAAACACTCCCAAGTGTGGCCTGGCTGGACACAACTCCACCTTCCCCTTCCCCTAATTGATCAGTAAAGCAGACAACTCCACCTTCTCCTCCCCTAATTGATCTGTAAACAGGCAACTCCACCCTTCCCCTCCCCTAATTGATCCAAGGGCAGGAGTTTCAGCCTAGGGTACACTTTGCCCAGGTGGGAAATTCAAATGTACACTGACCGATCACTGATTGTAGTTTCGGCTTACTTAACCCGGCTATTGAATCTCTTTAAAAACCTGCACAGGCTCTGTGCCAACCCACTGTCTGATTTGGGCCTGTTACCCGGACAGTCCCATGGTAATAAAATCCACCTCCAAATTCTAATCTTGGGAATCTTGTCTTGCTCCTTTAAGCTCAACAGCCTGGGATGTAATTGGGAAATATTTCATAAAATAAATAAAAACACAAAAATAAATTAAAAAAATAAAACATAGATAATATCTAATTTTAAAACTAAGTTAATATGCTGATTCCAAGGATCTTTATGCATGGATTACCCATCTCTATTTCTATCTGAGTTTGAGAACACTGCATTAGACTATACTTTCATTACCCATTATTCACTAACTAGCTATAGATTCTATTATATTTTCTCCTGCACCTGCCCAGCTTCCTTGATGGGAAAAGTCTGCCCATTCTCTGTCTCTACTATGGAAAAAGTCATTCCCAGATAGGAAAGAATAAGGCTGAGGCTCCTTTACCATTAGATTTGGTTTTCAATAATCATTATCACTCTTACTCCTTATTCTCTGCTCATATAATCCTAATCTTGGAAGGATTTAAATCACTGTGCAAAATCTCCAGGTTGGAAGTTATATTCCCTATCTTCAACCTCAAGCCAGTTAGCAATGCCCCTTACATATGTGCTCTTTCTAGATTTGTATCTTGCTCCTCTACCTTTAAGGCATAGACCTTAAAGGTCAAAAGCTATTTTACCTCCACCTTGAGTGGCCTAGTATTCAAAGACAAATTTATCTTTATTTTCCTTAGTGAAAAGATTCAGCTTTTCTAGAGCCACAAAAATGGCCAAGAAATACTTGGTTTTGCTATTTTTCTAAGTTAAGATCCTTAAACATCTAAAGAACTTACCACATATACTCGGTTTTTCCCTCCAGTAAATTAGAGTCACAGTCTACACCTGGAGGTGGGGGAGAGAGGGCAAGAGGGAGGGAGAGAGAGGGAGAAGGAGGGAGGGAAGAGGGGAGAGAGGGAGAGGGAGAGGGAGAGAGGGAGAGAGGGAGAGAGAGAGAGAGAAAGAGAGAGAGAGAGAGAGAGAGAGAGAGAGAGAGAGAGAGAGAGAGCGAGCGCGAACACACATGCATGGGCAGGAATGGGAGATGTGAGAGCCCGAAGAGAGAAGGTCTGGAATAGCTTTTGTGCAGAGTGAGAGAGGGAATCAAATAGGGAGAAATAAAAGGACTGGCTTGGGGGCGGAGCCAAGATGGCGGAGTAGAAACAGCTCATCCAAGCCTCTCTGCCCCCAGATTCTCCACAAACTATGTAAAAAAGGACTCTGAAAATCTTCTGGAGCCCCACCACCCACAGAACGACACAGAGAAGCTAACCTCCCGCTGAGGACAGCCCAGCACCCTGCAGGAAGGACCAGCGCAGTGGTCTGGGAGCCGGCAGCGCAGAGCGCAGGAGCCGAGCTGAGCCCAGGTCCACGTGAGCCGAGGTTTTAGCCCCAGGGCGGCAGGGCCAGCAGCCGGCTGGAGGAACCCCAGAACACCAGGAACTGGGGAGACGCCAGAATTATCAACATAGACTTGCCTAGGACAAAGTAAGAAGTTAGTGTCCTGGACTTTGGGACCTGTATTGGGAATGCGTCAGCCCCTCCCTGGGGCTAGAAGCCGCTGAGGAAAACGCCACTTGTAGTTTTCAGAGCACTCCCACTCCCAGCCTACAAATCGTAGGGAGATCCGCGATCGGTCTTGAGGGTCGCTCTTGCTAACCTCCCTGGATCTGGATTGTGATCTAGGGTGGAAGTCGTGGGTGGGTTTACAACTTGCCAGAAATGGAAGTTGCCCCCCACACGTTCAGGACGAAAATTCCTCTACTAGCCTTAAAGCCATAGTGTGGCAACAAGCCCAAAAGTCAAGTAATTAAGTGGCAACATGCCAAGGCAAAGGAAACAGAAAAATGCAACCCTAGACTCCTATTTTGGGGGCATAGAGCAGGAAAAGGACTGTGAGGTCAGAAGTCCTGCTCCAAAAGCCCCAGGGGAAAACATGAGTGGGTTGCAGGCCATAGAGGACCTTAAGAAGGACTTTAAAAATCAAATAAGAGAAGTGGAGGAAAATTAGAAAGAGAAATGAGAAGGATGCAGGAAAAGTATGAAATGAGGGTCAACAGCCTGACTGAGGAAAACAACACCTTAAAAAATAGACTAACTCAAATGGCAAAGGAGGCCCAAAAGGGCAATGAGGAGAAGAATGCCTTAAAAAGTCGAATTTGCCAGATGGAAAAAGAATCTCAAAAGTTCACTGAGGAGATTCATTCCTTCAGAGTTAGACTGGAGCAAATGGAAGCTAATGACTTTATGAGAAATCAAGATGCTGTTAAGCAGATCCAAACAAACGAAAGATTAGAAGGCAATGTGAAATATCTCATGGGAAAAACCACTGACCTGGAAAATAGATCCAGGAGAGACAATTTAAAAATTATTGGACTACCTGAAAGCCATGATCAAAGAAAGAACCTAGAAATCACCCTTCAAGAAATTCTCAAGGAAAACTGCCCTGATGTTTTAGATCCAGAGGGCAAAATAGAGGTTGAAAGAATCCACAGATCACCTCCTGAAAAAGATCCCAAAAGAAAACTCCCAGGAATATTATAGCCAGGTTCCAGAATCCCCAGATCAAGGAGAAAATACTACAAGCAGCCAGGAAGAAACAATTTCAATATTGTGGAAACACAATCAGAATAGCCCAGACCTGGCAGCTTCTACACTGAGGGATCGAAGGGCATGGAATATGATATTCCAGAGGGCAAAAGAACTGGGAATGAACCCAAGGGTCACCTACCCAGCAAAACTGAGTATTTTGTTTCAGGGGAAAATATGGTCATTCAGTGGAATAGAGGACTTTCAAGCATTCTTGAGGAAAAAACCAGAATTGAATAGAAAATTTGACATCCAGACACAAGAAGTAAGAGATGCCTGAGAAGGTAATCAGGGAAAAGAAATCGAAAGGAACTTATCAAAGTTGAACTATTTACATTCCTATATGGAAAAGCAATAACTGTGACTGATGATATCTTTCCCACTATGAAAATAATGGAAGAAGGGGGTGTGGTCATATGAATACATATGTGAATGTGTGTGTATATGGTTACAGTTATATATGGATAGAGGGCATAGGTTGAATTTGTTGGGAAGGGAGAATACTCAAGGGATGAAATTATGAGGTGAGAGAGGAAAGTGGCAAGAGGAGATGGGGAGAGACATGGTAGGGTAAACTATCCCATGTAGGGAAGTGGGTGCAAAGGAGGGGGAGAATAAGGAAGGCTAAAAAGGCAAAACCACATTCACATTGAATTTGGTTCAGGGAGAAAATGACATACATACTAAATGGGATATCTCAACCTGCAGCAGGATAGGGGGAAGGGGGATGAGAGGAGGGATGATGGATGGGAGGGCATGCTTGGGGTGAGGGGAGGTTGGAAGTACCCACTATAGAAGAGGGACAGGATCATGTAGGGAATGGACCAGGTGGGGGGTGGGATGAGTGGGAGGAATTATAAGCAGCCTTGTACAATATATCTACTATGATAATGTTTTGCATAGCTAGACATGTACAACATATACTGAATTACTTATATACCAAGAAGGAATGGGTGACAAGGGAGGAAGGAAATGGATCTGAAATTCAAGATCGTAACATTAAATGTTTCAAATATATATATAAATACTATTATTAATACTCTTTTGCCTATAATTGGGAGATAAGATGTGCAGGCATTGGGACACAAAGATTCATCTTCCTCTAATGGAAAAGTCGATGGGGTATGGGAGAAGGTATGGGAGAGAGCAGATTGGAGGAAGTGATATCTTGTGGGACTGCTATTCTGGGAGGTTGGGTAGGGGAATAATGGGGGGAAAATGATTGTAACTCAAAATCTGGCAGAAATGAATGATGTAAAACAGAAGTTAATAAAGTATTTGTTTAAAAAAAAAAAAGGACTGGCTTGCTGGAGTGAGGGGCCAGTTGAAAATGGAAAATATGCATTTAGAATTTCTCTAATCAACATAGCTATCTGGCTTCATCCAGCCTGCTTCAGTCCCATGTAAGTTGGAGTAAGGATCTGTCAATCAATCAACAAGCATTTATGGAGTAATTATTATGCACTAAGTACTGTGGATAGGAAGAAGGGAAAAACACTGTCTCTGACCTCAGGGAGCTCACATTCTAATAGAGGACACAATCTATTAAAAAAAAACAAAACCAGGGCGGAGCCAAGATGGCGGAGTAGAAACAGCTTGTCCAAGCCACTCTGCCCCCAGATTCCCCCCAAACTATGAAAAAGGGGACTCTGAACAACTGCTGGAGCCCCAGCACCCACAGAACGACACGGAGAAGCTAACCTCCTGCTGAGGACAGTCCAGCAGCCCTGCAGGAAGGACCAGTGCAGCGCTCTGGGAGGTGGCGGCTCTCAGAGCGTGGGGAGCTGAGCCGAGCCCAGGTCCACATGAGCCAAGGTTTTAGCCCCAGGGTGGCAGGGCCAGCAGCCAGCTGGAGGAACCCCAGAACACCAGCAGCTGTGCAGACTCCAGAATTATCAACATAGACATGCCTAGGACAAAGTAAGAGGTTAGTATCCTATGGACTTTGGGACCAGTATTTGGGGAATGCGTCAGCTCCCTCCCCTGGGGGCTAGAAGCCACTGAGGAGAAAAGCCATTTTGTAGTTTTCAGAGGCAGCTCCAGCTCCTGGCCTGCGAATTAATTGTAGGGAGATCCAGCGATCAGTCTTGGGGGGTAATCGCTCTTACTTTAACCTCCCTGGATCTGGATTGTGATCTAGGGTGGAAGTCATGGGTGGGTTTACAGCTTGCCAGAAATGGAAGTTGCCCCCCACACGTTCGGGACGAAAATTCCTCTAGCTGGCTTTAAAGCCATAGTGTGGCAACAAGCCCAAAAGTCAAGCAATTAAGTGGCAACATGCCAAGGCAAAGGAAACAGAAAAATGCAACCCTAGACTCCTATTTTGGGGGCATAGAGCGGAAAAGGACTGTGAGGTCAGAAGTCCTGCTCCAAAAGCCCCAGGGGAAAACATGAGTGGGTTGCAGGCCATAGAGGACCTTAAGAAGGACTTTAAAAATCAAATAAGAGAAGTGGAGGAAAAATTGGAAAGAGAAATGAGAAGGATGCAGGAAAAGTATGAAATGAGGGTCAACAACCTGACTGAGGAAAACAACACCTTAAAAAATAGACTAACTCAAATGGCAAAGGAGGCCCAAAAGGGCAATGAGGAGAAGAATGCCTTAAAAACTCGAATTTGCCAGATGGAAGAAGAATCTCAAAAGCTCACTGAGGAGATTCATTCCTTCAGAGTTACACTGGAGCAAATGGAAGCTAGTGACTTTATTAGAAATCAAGATGCTGTTAAGCAGATCCAAACAAATGAAAGAGTAGAAGGCAATGTGAAATATCTCATGGGAAAAAACCACTGACCTGGAAAATAGATCCAGGAGAGACAATTTAAAAATTATTGGACTACCTGAAAGCCATGATCAAAGAAAGAACCTAGAAATCACCCTTCAAGAAATTCTCAAGGAAAACTGCCCTGATGTTTTAGATCCAGAGGGCAAAATAGAGGTTGAAAGAATCCACCAATCACCTCCTGAAAAAGATCCCAAAAAGAAAACTCCCAGGAATATTATAGCCAGGTTCCAGAATCCCCAGATCAAGGAGAAAATACTACAAGCAGCCAGGAAGAAACAATTTCAATATTGTGGAAACACAATCAGAATAGCCCAGGACCTGGCAGCTTCTACACTGAGGGACTAAAGGGCATGGAATATGATATTCCAGAGGGCAAAAGAACTGAGAATGAACCCAAGGGTCACCTACCCAGCAAAACTGTGTATTTTGTTTCAGGGGAAAATATGGTCATTCAGTGGAATAGAAGACTTTCAAGCATTCTTGAGGAAAAAACCAGAATTGAATAGAAAATTTGACATCCAGTCACAAGAAGGAAGAGATGCCTGAGAAGGTAATCAGGGAAAAGAAATCCAAAGGAACTTATCAAAGTTGAACTATTTACATTCCTATATGGAAAAGCAATAACTGTGACTGATGATATCTTTCTCACTATGAAAATAATGGAAGAAGGGGGTGTGGTCATATGAATACATATGTGAATATATGTGTATATGGTTACAGTTATATATGGATAGAGGGCATAGGTTGAATTTGTTGGGAAGGGAGAATACTCAAGGGATGAAATTATGAGGTGAGAGAGGAAAGTGGCAAGAGGAGATGGGGACAGACAGGGTAGGGTAAACTATCCCATGTAGAAGAAGCAAGGGGAAGTGGTTGCAACGGAGGGGGAGAATAGGAAGGCTAAAAAGGCAAAACCACATTCACATTGAATTTGGTTCAGGGAGAGAATGACATACATACTAAATGGGATATCTCAACCTGCAGCAGGATAGGGGGAAGGGGGATGAGAGGAGGGATGATGGATGGGAGGGTATCCTTGGGGGGAGGGGAGGTTGGAAGTACCCACTATAGAAGAGGGACAGGATCATGTAGGGAATGGACCAGGTGGGGGGTGGGATGAGTGGGAGGGAATTATAAGCAGCCTTGTACAATATATCTACTATGATAATGTTTTGCATAGCTAGACATGTACAACATATACTGAATTACTTATCTCCCCAGAGGGAATGGGTGACAAGGGAGGAAGGAAATGGATCTGAAATTCGATGTCTCAACATTAAGTGTTTCAAATATATATAAATACTATTATTAATACTCTTTTGCTTGTAACAGGGAGATAAGATGTGCAGGCATTGGGACACAAAGATTCATCTTCCTTCAATGGAAAAGTCGATGGGGGTATGGGAGAAGGTATGGGAGAGAGCAGATTGGAGGGAGCGATATCTTGTGGGACTGCTATTCTGGGAGGGTGTGTAGGGGAATAACGGGGGGAAAATGATTGTAACTCAAAATCTGGCGGAAATGAATGATGTAAAACAGAAGTTAATAAAGCATTTGTTTAAAAAAAATTTTTTTAAACTAAGTATAAAAAGTCCCTGATCAATTTGGAAGTTTTCAAACATTGGATGAAATAAAGTGATGTCACACAGGAAGTGTGTTTGGATTGGTTGAAGAAACTAGTCATGATCTGAGGGTTTTGTATAAACTAGCAGACCAGTGTGGGGGCTCGGGTATTTCAGTGTTTAGTGGTAGAAAGGATATTGGTTGATGGGGGGTACCCCCCAAAAAAAAACCACTGTTTAAAAAAGATTTGTACATAATATGTGGAAGGTAATCTCAGTAAGAAGGCACCAAGAACAGGGGGTGAGGGTGGGGTTGGAGGATGGAGAAGGGCTTACTGTCGAAGGTGAAATTTGAGCTCAGCCTTGAAGGAAGCTAAGAGATGGAGGTAGCAGGGAAAGCATTCCAGGAATGGGAGAGCCAGTCCAAAGTACACTTCATAAAAAGCAAAGCAATAATAGCATTTCAAATCAATAATCATATTAGTTTATGTTTACATAATCCTTTGTGGTTAACTAAGCACTTTTCTCACAACACACCTGTGTGGTAGAAAGTAGACATATTTAAAATGTTCACATTTTAAAATAAGGACAGTGAGTCACAGATAGACAAAATAACCAAACACAAATCAATCTGATTAATAGATTCAAAAATAGAGAAGTTAATGACTAGCTAAATTTTACATAATCTTAACCTACTCTTAAAAGGAGATAGACATATTGCATGCTGTCTTGGGGAGTGGGGAGGTGGGAAAATTTAGAACTCAAAATCTTATAAAAGTGAACGCTGAAAACTAATAATAAATTAATTTTTTTGGAAAAGAAGATGAAGGAAAGAAAGCAGAGACAGAAGTGAAGGGAGGAGGGGAAAATTCCTTGCTCAGTGAAATAAGTAGTAAATATGAATAAAAATTATTTATTATCATTAGAAGAATTATCATTAATCTATCAATTGGAATTCATTATCATTAGTTAATATTTTACATACCTTGGTCTCTGTGACTGTCCATGGCATGTGGTTTCCTCTACCCCTTGGAGTCCACTACCAGAGTCAAATGCTTTTGAAGCTTCACTCCTTTTCACTAATGTGTGAACAAAATTAATAGTTGCAGGAGTGATTAAAAACATAAAGATAAATCTATTTAACAGCAAAGATTTAAAAAGCAAAATTATTTTAAGGGCTTCAGATTTAAATGTATCATACAAAGCCATTATGGAATTAAGAAATACTTTAAAGGAAACAAAGTTATTTTTAAAAACAATGTATGATTTTTCCCAAAATTATAATAATCACGTAGTCCTTTAAAGAAACATGGTACTAGGGTCTTGGGAAAAATTTTTAAATGGAAACTACATGGGAATTTTCATTAAAATTCCTGTATTTCCCCCAGTATTATAGCATCATCCTAGAGTTAGTGGGAAGGCACTCCAGATGCCAAGTAGTTCAACTCATTCATTTTGCAGATAGGAAACTTAAGACCCATGGAGGTCTAGTTCAATGTTACATAGTCAGTGGGCATCACAGGCAGGATTTGGGCCCAGGTTTTCTGACTCCAGAGCTTTCTGGATCTTTCTACTGTACCATTCTATATCTCAATATCTGTTTTAGGTATCATTTCTATTTTTGACAAATACCATCTCAATATAATACACTGTGTGTGTGTGTGTGTATATATATATATATATATATGGTGTTCACATGTGCTAAAGGTAGAGTGGACATGATATTAGCAAAGCTCTAGATTCTAATCCAAATTCAGATAACCAATGTGTGATCCCAACATGTCATTTCACTGGTCAGAGTCCCAGTTTTCTCATCTGTAAAACAGTAATAAAAACAGTATTTACACTATCTTACAGGGTTGTTGTAAATGAGCCACATGAAGGCAGTTACTAGTGACCAGACCTTTAGGATCTGTGACAATATTACATTTAATGCATCTTACCTTGTCGGAAATCTGGCTCAGAAGAAATAATAGATGGACTTTCACTGGGAGTGCTATAGATATCACTCTGGTAAGGTTTGTATCTTCGAATTGGTTCTAAAAAGATACAAGACAAAGCATGATAGCCTTGGCGTTCATTAACTGATTTGCAAAATATATATATATATATTTTATAATGAAATAAAAATATCTTAAGCAATCTTTAAAATTTGCAGACTCCATCAGTACAATAGTCAATTTTATTACCAAAAAAAGAGTAAATAGGATTAATTTTTAAAAACACCTTATGTTTATAGCAGAATAAAAAATTGAAAATAAAGGAAAAAGACAATGTAGAATTTTTTTTAAATCCCACCAAATAAACAAAAAACAAAAGTAGTTATACTCTCCCAAAGAACACTACACTCTTACTAAAATACTGAAATGAATATTTTCCCTTTCTTTGGCTTATGTTACTATTTTTTGAGTAATTGAGTTTATCAGAATGGTTGAAAAAAACTTTCAAAATTTAATTTCCTTCAATGTCTCTATAAATATCATTAACACAATATAATATAGTCAAGTGAATGAGCTATTTAAGAAACAATGGTTTGTAAGTAAAATAGGGCAAGAGTTTGTATTTTTGCTGACAAAGCTGAAAAAGCTCTGGCTTCAGAAGGTCATCAGAAAAAGAGAAGTCTTGACAAGGTCACTGTCAATTCTTTTTTTCTTCTTGGCTAAATGGAGTCAAGAATTTGTCATGGCAGTGTTAACATGTCAATCAGTACATTGTGATTAAATAGGTAAATTTTCTTTGCCTTTAAATGGCTATTTAGTTTCATATAATGGATTCTACTATTAATTCAGTGTAGCAGAGAAAGTTCTGTACTTGTCGTTAGAGAGACCAGGGCTCAAATCCTACCTTAGACACGAATAGTGCAGCCCTGGGCAAATCATTTAACCTTCCTAGGCCTCAGTTTACTCATCAGTATTGATAATAATAACTAGCATTTATATAGTACTTTAAAGTTCACAAAATCCTTTACAAATGTTATCTTACTTGATCATCACAACTCTGGGGAATTTCCCAGATGATGAAACTGAGGCAAATAGAATGGTTTGTCCAGAGTCAAAGAGTGTACTGTTTGAGGCATGATTCAAACCCTGGTCTCTATCCACTGGGTTCCCTAGCTACCACTATGGTTATCAAATGAATGGGTTGGATTAGATGGCCCATAGAAGGGGAAAGTGACAAATGTTGGAGGGGATGTGGAAAAACTGGAACACTGATTCATTGCTGGTGTAATTGTGAGCTGATCTGACCATTTTGGAGAGCAATCTGGAATGAGGTACAAAGTACTATTAAATTACTTATACCCTTTTGACCCAGTAATACTACTGCTTGGTCTATTCCCAAGGATAATTAGGGAAAAAGGAAAAGAGCCTATATGTTCTAAAATGTTTGTAGCCGGGGAAGCTTGGTGGGGTGGTGAATAGAGCATCAGCCCTGAAGTCAGGAGGACCTGAGTTCAAATGTAACCTCAGACACTTGACACAACTAGCTGTGCAACCTTGGACAAGTCACTTAACCCCAACTGCCTTGCCTTCCCCCCTCCAAACAAACAAAATGTCTATAACAGCTCTCTTTGTGGTGGAAAAGAATTAGAAATTGCTGGGATGTCCATCATTGGGGAATGGCTGAATAAGTTATGGTATATGATTGTGATAGAGTACTACTGTGCTGTAAGAAATGATTGAGCTCATATGATTTTACAAAAAAAACTTTCATGAAATAATGAAGAGTAAAATGAGCAGAACCAAGAGAACACTGTATATAGTAATAGCAATATTGTTTTAAGAACAACTTTAAGTAATTACGTTATTTTGACTATTATAAATGCCAAAATTAACTACAAAGGACATATGAAGAAAAACTATCTGCATCCAGAGAAAGAACTGATAAATAGAAGTATGCATAGAATAATTTTACATATGTATACCTATCTGTCTAATGGTAGCCATGCGGAGGGCGAGGGAAGGGAGAAAAAAAGGAAATTTACATGATAATTTTATTGTATATTTGAAAGGGATTACAAGTTGTATATAGTAGATTTTTAGTTACATATGCAATCATCTTTTTTAAATGGTACTATGTTATCAAAATGCTTATTTTATTCCATAAATTAAAAATAAAAATTAATCTTTGTAGGGATGGCCAACCTGTGTATTAAGGATATCCATAATAAAAATTTGAAAAGGGGAAAATTAAAAAAAATCCAACAACTAAATATGTGATCCTCTACTTTAAAGGTTCCCATCTCCAGAAGGACCCAAAGTCTTCTCTGATAAGACATAGGATCATGCTGGGATTTCCAACAACCCTGAGAAGCCAGACCTCATGTCCCTAGTAGTCATCATCAGGGGGTGGTGAGAATTTATTCTTTGGCACCAGCCTTATCTGTCAAAATTGACTCAGTAGGAGTATAGACCTGAACTTCTCTTAGAATCACATATTTTATGTAATTTTTTTTCCCTGCAGAATTGATAGAATGGGCCCACTTCTGCTGGAATAGTGATAGCATCCCACAGATATACCAAAGAGTCCCAGTGTCTTTTGAGCACAGACCATGGCTTAGGAAGAATCCACTCATCCAGGTCTACTACGGACTTCATGGGGAAATGTAGAAGAGAAAGTGTGAAAATAACCAAAATCCACAAACCTAAATGAACCAAATAGACACAGCTTTTCAAAAGTTTCAAAATGCTTAGAGGATAAATCCTCAATCAATCCTTACATCCATAGTACTTTTCCATCAATATATAACAAGTCTCAAATTAACATTTTTTTGCTTTTTTTTTTTTGGAGGGCAACTGGGGTTAAGTAACTTGCCCAAGGTCACACGGCTAGGTTTTTGTTTGTGTGTGCATTAAGTGTCTGAGGCTGGATCCGAACTCAGGTCCTTCTGACTCCAGGGCCGACGCTCTACTCACTGCGCCACCTAGCCGCCCCTCAAATTAACATTTAAGATGAACATCCTTTTGTTTTTGTTGGGAATCTGTGAAAAGCCTACAGATCAATTTATCCCAACAGGGACAAGACCTCTCTATTCAAATCATTAGCAAACAAAACAATGTAAATTATTAGCAAGGACCAACATCGCCACTTTAAGATCCAGTAGAAAATGAGTTTAAAATTAAAGAGAGAAAGCAATTCAGGATGTAAGAACATTTAAGAACCATAATAACAATAAAAATGGATAAGGAACTCAGAGGCCAATGAGTCCAAATCCCTCATTTTCTAGATGAGGGAACTGTCCAAGGTCACACAGGTGGTGAACATCTGAGGTAGGCCTATTGTACCTGTACCTAGGCCCTCTGCTCTCTCCATGATACCACCCTGCCTTCCCTTCTAACGATAACAGCTCATAGTCATACGCACATGAGTATACAAACACATGCACATTATATGTATATATAATTATAAGGTTTACAGATAAGTGAATTTAAACCTGTTCTACCCACTGGGTCACCTTGCCTGAAGAAGTCATTGTACCCTTAACCTAGCTTGGATAAACTTTATGAATAAATACCATTTTAATTAAGTTTACAGAGAGACTATAAGATATACATAGACTGCCAGATTTGATAGCAATGCTGGTGAGATTTGATGAACTACTATTTTCATCTCTTTTTAAAAATTATCTGTTGTAAAGACTGTTTGCTGAGTTGGGGATGAAGAAGTAATATATCCAGATAAGGAAGTGATTTAAAAACAAGAGATAGCCAAATAATTTTGAAAAGTATTTATAATACAATTGTACTAATAATTTAGAAATTAGAATGATAATAAGGAATCTCAAAAATAAAAACTCTGTTGATTTCTATCCAGCCCCAAAATCTTTTAAGCATTGAAACACATGCCCTTATTTCACTATATATATTTTTTCTTTCTTTCTTTTTTTTTGGGGGGGGGAGGGCAATTGGGGTTAAGTAACTTGCCCAAGGTCACACGGCTAGGTTTTTGTTTGTGTGTTTGTTAAGTGTCTGAGGCTGGAACCGAACTCAAGTCCTTTTGCCTCCAAGGCCAGCACTCTACTCACTGCGCCACCTAGCCACCCCCATATATTTTTTTTCTTAAAAGGGATACTGGTCTCTCAAACAACCTGTCAGGCAAAGAAACAGTGGGGCTATTTATTTAGTTTTGTTCTTTCCCATTAAGGTAACCAAAGTGGAGTGGTACTGCTGTGAGATATAACATAAGTAAAATAGCAAACATTGCTATGATAATCATTTCAAATTTCTATAAAGCTTAATAGTTTAAAAGGCACTTAAACACCATCTCATTTGATCCTAACCACCACCTTTGTGAGTCAGAAGAAGCAGACAGTAACATGCCCATTTTAATATCAGGAAAATCAACACTTGGAGAGAGTAGTTAATTGGACCAATATCACACCACTAGTAAGTGGGTGAGCACTGAGGAAAACTCAAAGGATGTGAACAATGACTCAGATCATCTGTCTTCTTATCTGCCATGTTTCTTATTTTATCATGCTGCTCTTTTCCCCATTCTACATTTACAACATTGTTCTCAGAACCCAAATAAAAATGACAAATAGTCAACAATACTCTGTGCTAAGCAACAAAGCTACAAAGGAAGGCAAGAACATCACATGTGCTCTTTGAAATCAACATGTAAGATTTATCACACAGGTTTTGGTGAAGTGGAAATTTGTTGTTTTATAATGCATCCTCTCATGTTTTGCTGTGTGCATGGCAATGTTCTTTTTTTCCTTTTTGTATTTCAGTTTAAAATGAACCTGCTCCCCAATCCCTGTCCTCAGGGAGCTTACATTCTAACAGACAGACAAGACACAAAAAACAATGCACAAAGTATAGATACATACAGTATATACAGAAGGGAAGGCACCCAAACTAGCTGTAGGACCAGCCCTCGTACCAGAGGTTGCCCTGCTCTTAACCTGAGGAGAAAACAGGAGTGAGGGAGAGAGGCTGGAGGAGGCTCCAGTTACAGAAAAATTCCTGCCTGGGATTGGAACAGAGTCTTATGGGACAGGAATCAAGTGACGAGGGAGGGCGGCCGCCAGTGAAAAGGCCCATGGTCAGAGGCAAGCATTGCTCTATCTTAGAGAATGTGGAAGAGAACAAGATGGTTGGAAAGGGAGAAAGGTTTTAAAAGCCACACAGAGCAATATATATTTGATCTTGAAGGTAACAGGGAGCCACTGTAATTTCCTAAGCAGGCAGGTGACATAGTCAGACATGAACTTTTGAAAACTGTTTTGGCATCTGAGTGGCGGATAGAGAGGAACGTGGAAAACCTTGAGGTGGGGAGGCCAAAGAAAGGGGGATAGCTATAAGACAGGCATGAAGGAAAGAGGACCTGTACCATGCATGTGTATGTATTCACATATATGGAATATAAATTCTCTTTTCATAAACTGTTCCTTTCCCTGACAGTGCCCTAGAGCACACCCCTAATTACTTCCTCCCTGGATGATTACAAGAGCCACTTAATTGATCACCCCAATTCTAGTCTTTTCCTTTTGTATTACAGCAAGCCACCAAGCACAGGTCTGATCACATAATTTTACTACTCTTTTTTTTTCTTTTTTGAGGGTAATTGGGGTTAAGTGACTTGCCCAAGGTCACACGGCTAGTTTTTGTGTTAAGTGTCTGAGGCCAGATCTGAACCTAGGTCCTCCTGACTCCAGGGCCAGTGCTCTATTCACTGTGCCACCCCATGTAGCTGCCCGCAGAATTTCACCACTCTTAAGACATTTCAGTGGTTATGTATTGTCTCTAGGTTAAAGTATAAACTCCTCCATTTGGTATTTAAAACCCTTTACAATTGGGTACCAACCATATTTCCTATTGATTTCTCATGCCTCTCTCCCTAGTCTCTACATGCTTATGCATTTTATCCTTTAGACAAACTCGCCTATTCACTGTTGCCTGTCCATGGTACAATACTTTCAGTCTGTATACTTCTGCACAGGCAGGCCTCCAGGCCTAGAATGTTTTCTCTGTTTAATCTATGATCTTAGAATTCCTTCAAGCTCTATCTCCTATGGAAGGCCTTTCCTTCCTCCCTAATAGGTAGGGACCTTCCTGCCACCCACTCCCAGTAGAATAAAATCTTCTTAAGGGCAGCAAATATTTTATTTTTGTCTTCTAATACCTTATTACAGTGCCTTGAATTTGAAGACAACAGGTGCTTATACTTGTTGAATAAATGAATATGTGTATGTAATATTTACTGTGTATAAATGTATATATGTACATACACATAGGTTTGTATACACATGCACATATACATACATACATGTAGATAAAGGAGACCAAGGCATACACATTTCCTATTTGCAAATCACAATGTTGTCAGGAGAACCTCTTCCATATAACATCTAAAATAAGGATAAATTCTATGAAAACTTGTCTAAATCAAGACCTCTTATCAACATGGTTAACACACCATAACCAAACCAAACCACAAAGTAAAAAAAAAAATCTTACTATGGTTATTATGCTGACTGACCTTTTAAGCCTTTTATAATATTGCTCGTCTGGAACTAAGAGAATTGCCTCTCAGAATTCATCTAAAACTTTTTTTAGGGGAATTAATTTATGGTATTTAGTGAAATATGCCTGCACAGCCATTCACAGGTACTCAAAAAATGCTTGCTGACTGATGGATTGCTAGTCAGTCACTATTAGGAGGATAATTCTGCACTGGCATCACAAGACCATAAGTTAAATGAACTAGAAGCAATCCTCATTTAATAATTTTTAAAAATATCGTTAACCATGATGGATGCACAATTACACTTTTGGTTGAGCTGTGAATTGATTCAGCCATCCTCAAAGCAATATGGAATTATGCCAAGAAAGGTGACTAAAATGTCCACAGTGTATGGTCCAGAGATTCCAATGCTAGACATATTCCTAAGAAGACTAATGAGAAAAAGAAAGGTTCCTTATGCTGTATACCAAATATTATTAAACAGGCCTTTTTCATAATAGAAAAGAACTAAAAAAAAAAGTAGATACCCAATCATGAGTAAATAGCTAAATAAACTGTAATATATAATTATAATGGAAATATTACTGTACTATAAGAAATAATAAATAAGAAGAACATGGGAAACATGGAAAATTTTACTAGCTTATTTTTATATTAATTAATTTATACATTAATAATAACTTATTAATAATAATTTATTATTTATTTCTAAATAAATTAGAAATTTTATCTCTCGGGGGGCAGAGCCAAGATGGCGGAGCAGAAACAGCTCATCCAAGCCACTCTGCCCCCACATTCCCCCCAAACAATGTAAAAGGGGACTCTGAACAACTTCTGGAGCCCCAGCACCCACAGAATGACACAGAGAAGATAAACTCCCGCTGAGGACAGCCCAGCAGCCCTGCAGGAAGGACCAGCGCAGTGGTCTGGGACCTGGCAGCGTGCAGCGCGCAGAGCGCAGGAGCTGAGCCGAGCCGAGCCCAGGTCTGCATGAGCCGAGGTTTTAGCCCCAGGGCGGCAGGGCCAGCAGCCAGCTGGAGGAACCCCAGAACACCAGGAGCTGTGGCGACTCCAGAATTATCAACATAGACTTGCCTGGGACAAAGTAAGAGGTTAGTGTCCTATGGACTTTGGGACTGGTATTAGGGAATGCGTCAGCTCCCTCCCCTAGGGGCTAGAAGCCGCTGAGGACAAACGCCATTTTGTAGTTTTCAGAGGCAGCTCCCGCTCCCAGCCTGCAAATTTGTAGGGAGATCCAGCGATCAGTCTTGGGGGGTAATCGCTCTTGCTTTAACCTCCCTGGATCTGGATTGTGATCTAGGGTGGAAGTCGTGGGTGGGTTTACAGCTTGCCAGAAACGGAAGTTGCCCCCCACACGTTCGGGACGAAAATTCCTCTAGCTGGACTTAAAGCCATAGTGTGGCAACAAGCCCAAAAGTCAAGTAATTAAGTGGCAACATGCCAAGGCAAAGGAAACAGAAAAATGCAACCCTAGACTCCTATTTTGGGGGCATAGAGCAGGAAAAGGACTGTGAGGTCAGAAGTCCTGCTCCAAAAGCCCCAGGGGAAAACATGAGTGGGTTGCAGATAGAGGACCTTAAGAAGGACTTTAAAAATCAAATAAGAGAAGTGGAGGAAAAATTAGAAAGAGAAATGAGAAGGATGCAGCAAAAGTATGAAATGAGGGTCAACAGCCTGACTGAGGAAAACAACACCTTAAAAAATAGACTAACTCAAATGGCAAAGGAGGCCCAAAAGGGCAATGAGGAGAAGAATGCCTTAAAAAGTCGAATTTGCCAGATGGAAAAAGAATCTCAAAAGTTCACTGAGGAGATTCATTCCTTCAGAGTTAGACTGGAGCAAATGGAAGCTAATGACTTTATGAGAAATCAAGATGCTGTTAAGCAGATCCAAACAAATGAAAGATTAGAAGGCAATGTGAAATATCTCATGGGAAAAACCACTGACCTGGAAAATAGATCCAGGAGAGACAATTTAAAAATTATTGGACTACCTGAAAGCCATGATCAAGGAAAGAACCTAGAAATCACCCTTCAAGAAATTCTCAAGGAAAACTGCCCTGATGTTTTAGATCCAGAGGGCAAAATAGAGGTTGAAAGAATCCACAGATCACCTCCTGAAAAAGATCCCAAAAAGAAAACTCCCAGGAATATTATAGCCAGGTTCCAGAATCCCCAGATCAAGGAGAAAATACTACAAGCAGCCAGGAAGAACAATTTCAATATTGTGGAAACACAATCAGAATAGCCCAGGACCTGGCAGCTTCTACACTGAGGGATCGAAGGGCATGGAATATGATATTCCAGAGGGCAAAAGAACTGGGAATGAACCCAAGGGTCACCTACCCAGCAAAACTGAGTATTTTGTTTCAGGGAAAATATGGTCATTCAGTGGAATAGAGGACTTTCAAGCATTCTTGAGGAAAAAACCAGAGTTGAATAGAAAATTTGACATCCAGACACAAGAAGCAAGAGATACCTGAGAAGGTAATCAGGGAAAAGAAATCAAAAGGAACTTATCAAAGTTGAACTATTTACATTCCTATAAGGAAAAGCAATAACTGTGACTGATGATATCTCTCTCACTATGAAAATAATGGAAGAAGGGTGTGTGGTCATATGAATACATATGTGAATGTGTGTGTATATGGTTACAGTTATATATGGATAGAGGGCATAAGTTGAATTTGTTGGGAAGGGAGAATACTCAAGGGATGAAATTATGAGGTGAGAGAGGAAAGTGGCAAGAGGAGATAGGGAGAGACAGGGTAGTGTAAACTATCCCATGCAGAAGAAGCAAGGGGAAGTGGTTGCAAAAGAGGGGGAGAATAAGGAAGGCTAAAAAGGCAAAACCACATTCAAACTGAATTTGGTTCAGGGAGAAAATGACATACATAGTAAATGGGATATCTCAACCTGCAGCAGGATAGGGGGAAGGGGGATGAGAGGAGGGATGATGGATGGGAGGGGAGGTTGGAAGTACCCACTATAGAAGAGGGACAGGATCATGTAGGGAATGGACCAGGTGGGAGGTGGGATGAGTGGGAGGGAATTATAAGCAACCTTGTACAATATATCTACTATGATAATGTTTTGCATAGCCAGACATGTACAACATGTACTGAATTACTTATCTCCCAAGAGGGAATGGGTGACAAGGGAGGAAGGAAATGGATCTGAAATTTGAGGTCGTAACATTAAATGTTTCAAATATATATAAATACTATTATTAATACTCTTTTGCTTGTAACAGGGAGATAAGATGTGCAGGCATTGGGATGCAAAGACTCACCTTCCTCTAATGGAAAAGTCGATGGGGGTATGGGAGAAGGTATGGGAGAGAGCAGATTGGAGGAAGCGATATCTTGTGGGATTACTGTTCTGGGAGGTTGGGTAGGGGAATAATGGGGGGAAAATGATTGTAACTCAAAATCTGGCAGAAATGAATTATGTAAAACAGAAGTTAATAAAGCATTTGTTTAAAAAAAATTTTTATCTCTCATAGAAAGAGAAGGAAGCAGATCCTGGAAAAACAAAGTATAAAATGACTACCAACTACACAAGCAGAAAGAACAATACAATCAAAATTGAATGATAAGAAATTCAAAGGACCCCAAAGAAGAGATATCAGAAATTACCTTTGCCAACCCTTCTTTGCAAAGATGAGTGCAGAACGCTATATGTATATATTGGTGAACTTATTACTGTATTGCTTAATTTGCATAAACTGTTTCTTTCCTTACTTTTAATTCTCTGTTACAAGGTAATGGCTTAGGATGGTGGTCAGGGGAAGGTTGAAGTAGATACATTGGAAAATGTTAGGTGATGGAAAAAACAAAGATATCAATAAAAATTTTAAAAATATATTAGCCAAGATAGGCATAATAACACTGTTGAGGCAGCTGTGAATTGGTACAACTGGTTTGGAAAATAATTTGAAATTATGTAAGAAAAGTTCCTAAACTGTTTTAATCTCTTAAACTCATAATTTCACATATATGAAAGGTTATTTCAGAGCAGCCTCTTTTGTGATAGCATGGGCTAGAAACAGAATTGAGAAATTACTGAACATATTGTGGTAATGTAATCACCCTGAAGTGAAAAATAACAAACATGAGAAATTCAGAGAAACATGGAACATATAAATGAATGCAGAAGATCACTAACTGTAAAAGTGGCTCTACCTTCCTCCTTTAAAACCAACTAAGGTGCCATCTCTTCCATGAAGCTTTTCCAGATCTCTTCCCAAGGGATCCCTTCTGCCAATATCTTGGTTATTCTTTCCCTCCCTTAAGTTAACTATATTATCCATTGTATTATAGTTTTTTCTTATCTCCTATTAAAACATAACCTGGGGGTGGCTAGGTGGCGAAGTGAGTAGAGCGTCGGCCCTGGAGTCAGAAGGACCTGCGTTCGGATCCAACCTCAGACACTTAACGTACATACAAACAAAAACTTAGCCGTGCGACCTTGGGCAAGTTACTTAACCCCAATTGCGCTCCAAAAAAAAAAAAAAAAGCAAAAAAACAAAAAACAAAAAAACATAACCTTCCTGAAAATGAGAGAGGCTATATCAAATCCAACTTTTTATCCACAGTACCTAGTATACTGAGTTAAACATGAGTGTCATATCAGTCAAACCACTTAGCCCAAATGAACTGCATCATTGGACATGGAAAAAAACTGGCAAATATAAATAACGAGTTGCAATTAGTAACATCTGCAAGAATATGAACGGGAAATGTGCCGAAGTACTACAGGACAAATATTGATGTGATTTCCAAGTAAGGTAAGAGTACACAAATTATGATAAGTGAGTTTGACTTTGACTGTTGAGAAACTTCTAAAATGAATGATTAAAAGTATGGTTGATGAAGGTTTAGAAAAGGAGACAACGGGTTAAGATTACTAATTTTTTTTCACAGGAATGTTGAATTGGTAGGTAAGTGGAATTCCATAAAGTTTATCTAGATATGAGAAACCTTTGAAAAAGTACCTCATACTATTGTTTTGGAGAAGATGAAAAGACATAAACTGAGGCCTTAAGGTCACATGTAACTCTCTAGATCTTCAAGTGTGACAGAGTCCAAACTTCACAGAACAAATCAAAGGGCCTAGGGGGTCAGATGTAGCCTTGAGGCAGCAAGTTCTCCACCCCTGGACTAGACAATAGCACAAATCACATGGATTAGGAAATGGTAGAATGGCAAAAATCAAAGGGAAAACAATGATTCAATGTTAACTTATGCAAGATGTATATAGTGGATTACCCCAGCTATTTGTTCTTGGTTCTGTCCTATTTAATGTTTTAAGAATGGGTTGAGGGGCAGCTAGGTGGCGCAGTAAATAGAGCGCCGGCCCTGGAATCAGAAGGACCTGAGTTCAGAGCCGGCCTCAGACACTTAATCCATACAAACAAAAACCTAGCTGTGTAACCTTGGGCAAGTTACTTAACCCCAATCGCCCTAAAGGGGCAGCTAGGTGGCGCAGTGAGTAAGAGTGCCGGCCTCAGAGTTGGGATGACCCGAGATCAGATTTGGCCTCAGAAAATGAGCACCCACGCATAAATAATGACTAGCCGTGTAACCTTGAGCAAGTTACTTAACCCCAATTGCTTTAAAAAAAAAATAAGAATGGGTTGAAAAGAAAAAGGATTAAATGCCATGCTTACAAAAATATGCAAATAACACAAAGCTGAGAGAGGTATGTGACACAGTAGATGACAGTCAGGGTCCAAAAAAATCTTGCTTGACTACATCACTGGGTTGAATTGAAAAAAAAAAAATCAGAGAGAAATGTAAATTGTGGAACTTGGCTTCAAAAAATCAACTGCAAAAATATAAGACGAAACAGGCAAGGTTAGAAATAATTTTGTCTGAAAATGTTCTAGAGACTGAAGTTGACTGCAAGGTCAATGAGCCAGCAATATGATAATGGTAGGCAAAGAAGCTAATACAATATTGGATCATATTAGGAGAGGCTTAGTTTCCAGGAACAGAGAAGTGACTGTCATTTTGTATTCTGCCCTTATCAGACCTCATCTGGAGCACTGTGTTGAGTTTTGGGCCACACAGTTTAAAAAGAACCTGTAAGTTGCAAAGAGGCAAATTCTAGCTTCAAAGCAGGAAAGATGATCTAAGAAAGGGAGCTGTCCAAAAGTGCAATAGGCTGTCCTTCTTTGGAAGTCTTCAAATAGAGACTGTTGAATTATATCATAGTGCAGATACTTTCGGATGTGGATTGGACTAGATGGTCACTGAGGTCCTTTCCAAATAAGAAAACCTGAATGTGCCATTTCTCTAAAATAAGCCAAATAATAAAATATGTAGAGTCAGTCTGACATAATTTCAAATCCTGAGCTTAAGAGTTTTGAAGATCTACCTTCAAATTCCACTTGTCTGACCCAAGGTGAGGCCATTAATTTCCATGTTCTTTGAGACTTATTAACTGAATCAGAGATGGGTTGTAATTTGAAGTTGTGGAAAGGAGTTTCCATATTAGCAGCCTCTCCAAGTTGGTGAAATAATCAATTCTTTCCATATTCCCATTAACCAAAAACAATCTGAATTCTAACAATAAGTATATGGTAGACAAATGAAAAACATGTCTTGATGTATTGGCTATGATCTTAACAACACATGTGGCAATGTTATTCAAAAATACCACACATAAAAGAAATATGCATCTTACTTAATATGCACACAATATTGGACCTCATTTGGACAACTCAAATTGCTGCTTATGACTTTTAAAAATCCCTGTGTGGGTAGTAGAAACAGCGTGTCCAAGCCACTCTCCCCCCAGATCACCTCCAAACTATGTAAAAGGGGGCTCTGAACAACTTCTGGAACCCCGGCACCCACAGAACGACACAGTGAAGCTAACTTCCTGCTGAAGACAGCCCAGAAGCCCTGCAGGAAGTACCAGAGCAGCACTCTGGGAGCAGGCAGTGCAGCGCACAGTGCGGAGAGCTGAGCCCAGGTCCGGGCGAGCAGCGGTTTTAGCCCCAGGGTGGCCGGACCAGCAGCTGGCTGGAGGGACCCCAGAACACCAGCAGCTGTGGCGATTCCAGAATTATCAACACAGACATGCCTAGGACAAAGTGAGAGGTTAGTGCCCTATGGACCAGTATTTGGGGAACTCGTTGGCTTTCCCTCCTGGGGGCTAGAAGCCACTGAGGAGATACGCCATTTTGTAGTTTTCAGAGGCAGCTCCAGCTCCTGGCCTGCAAACTGTAGGGAGATCCAGCGATCAGTCTTGGGGGGTAATCACTCTTGCTTTAACCTCCCTGGATCTGGATTGTGATCTGGGGTGGAGGTCGTGGGTGGGTTTCCAGCTTGCCAGAAATGGAAGTTGTCCCCCCACACGTTCGGGACAAAAGTTCCCCTGTCTGGTGGCAGGGCCATACTGTGGCAACAAGCCCAAAAGTCAAGTAATTAAGTGGCAACACGCCAAGGCAAAGGAAACAAATTAAACAGAAACATGCAACCTTAGACTCCTACTTTGGAGGCAAAGAGGATCGAAGCATAGAACAAGAGGAGGGCAGTGAGGTCAGAAATCCTGCTCCAAAAGCCTTAAAGGAAAACATGAGCTGGTTACAAGCCATAGAGGACCTTAAGAAGGAATTTAAAAATCAAATAAGAGAAGTGGAGGAAAAATTGCGAAGAGAAATGAGAAGGATGCAAGAAAAATATGAAATGAGGGTCAACAGCCTGATTGAGGAAAATAACACCTTAAAAAATAGACTGACTCAAATGGCAAAGGAGGCCCAAAAGGGCAATGAGGAGAAGAATGCCTTAAAAAGTCGAATTTGCCAGATGGAAAAGAATCTCAAAAGTTCACTGAGGAGATTCATTCCTTCAGAGTTAGACTGGAGCAAATGGAAGCTAATGACTTTATGAGAAATCAAGATGCTGTTAAGCAGATCCAAACAAATGAAAGATTAGAAGGCAATGTGAAATATCTCATGGGAAAAACCACTGACCTGGAAAATAGATCCAGGAGAGACAATTTAAACATTATTGGACTACCTGAAAGCCATGATCAAAGAAAGAACCTAGAAATCACCCTTCAAGAAATTCTCAAGGAAAATTGCCCTGATGTTTTAGATCCAGAGGGCAAAATAGAGGTTGAAAGAATCCACAGATCACCTCCTGAAAAAGATCCAAAAAGAAAACTCCCAGGAATATTATAGCCAGGTTCCAGAATCCCCAGATCAAGGAGAAAATACTACAAGCAGCCAGGAAGAAACAATTTCAATATTGTGGAAACACAATCAGAATAGCCCAGGACCTGGCAGCTTCTACACTGAGGGATCGAAGGGCATGGAATATGATATTCCAGAGGGCAAAAGAACTGGGAATGAACCCAAGGGTCACCTACCCAGCAAAACTGAGTATTTTGTTTCAGGGGAAAATATGGTCATTCAGTGGAATAGAGGACTTTCAAGCATTCTTGAGGAAAAAACCAGAATTGAATAGAAAATTTGACATCCAGACACAAGAAGCAAGAGATGCCTGAGAAGGTAATCAGGGAAAAGAAATCAAAAGGAACTTATCAAAGTTGAACTATTTACATTCCTATATGGAAAAGCAATAACTGTGACTGATGATATCTTTCTCACTATGAAAATAATGGAAGAAGGGGGTGTGGTCATATGAATACATATGTGAATATATGTGTATATGGCTACAGTTATATATGGATAGAGGGCATAGGTCGAATTTGTTGGGAAGGGAGAATACTCAAGGGATGAAATTATGAGGTGAGAGAGGAAAGTGGCAAAAGGAGATGGGGACAGACAGGGTAGGGTAAACTATCCCATGTAGAAGAAGCAAGGGGAAGTGGTTGCAACGGAGGGGGAGAATAGGAAGGCTAAAAAGGCAAAACCACATTCACATTGAATTTGGTTCAGGGAGAGAATGACATACATACTAAATGGGATATCTCAACCTGCAGCAGGATAGGGGGAAGGGGGATGAGAGGAGGGATGATGGATGGGAGGGCATCCTTGGGGGGAGGGGAGGTTGGAAGTACCCACTATAGAAGAGGGACAGGATCATGTAGGGAATGGACCAGGTGGGGGATGGGATGAGTGGGAGGGAATTATAAGCAGCCTTGTACAATATATCTACTATGATAATGTTTTGCATAGCCAGACATGTACAACATGTACTGAATTACTTATCTCCCAAGAGGGAATGGGTGACAAGGGAGGAAGGAAATGGATCTGATATTCGAGGTCTTAACATTAAATGTTTCAAATATATATATAAATACTAATATTAATACTCTTTTGCTTGTAATAGGGAGATAAGATGTGCAGGCATTGGGACACAAAGATTCACCTTCCTCTAATGGAAAAGTCAGTGGGGGTATGGGAGAAGGTATGGGAGAGAGCAAATTGGAGGAAGCGATATCTTGTGGGACTGCTATTCTGGGAGGTTGGGTAGGGGAATAATGGGGGGAAAATGATTGCAACTCAAAATCTGGCGGAAATGAATGATGTAAAACAGAAGTTAATAAAGCATTTGTTTAAAAAAAAAAATCCCTACGTGGGGTGGCTAGGTGATGCATTGAATAGAGCACCTGCCCTGCAATCAGAAGGACCTGAGTTCAAATCCGGCCTCAGACACTTAACATTTACTAGCCTCATGACCTTGGGCAAGTCACTTAACCCCAATTGCCCTGCCTCTCCCCACTCCAAAAAGCAAAAAAAAAAAAAAAATCCCTGTGAAAGATCAAACTGGAAACATAAAAAAGTAAATTTTGTAAATTTTTTGTGAAATAATTGAAATATTATTCCATATTATACTAATAACCAATTTCAACATCAATTTTTAATAAAAATGATGAAGATGAGGCTTATAAAATTCCATTTCATCCATAGAATTTCTTTTAGATATAGTAAATGATAAGTTTTACCCTTTATTCATACAGTCTGATACTTTCCTAATATAATGACAAAAATAAGTAACTTTCAAGAATAATGTACTAAAGAGATTGAAATGCAGAGGCGTATGTATGAATGGTAAGGAGTGGCTGATTACATAATGCAGTTGCATAATACAGATCTTAAACTTTTCATAGGAAAGACCAGGCTGAGGCAGTAAAAGATCTATAGCAATATTAACAGAAGAGAGTTAACAGTCTGATTTTCACATAAAATAAACTGCCTCAAAGTCCTCTTTCTCAATGAATACATCTTGAAGTCTCTTGGAGCTCCATTTTACCAAGTCTTTGTCCTTTTTCCTCTTGGTATTTATTGTGTAGCTTTCTTGAGAGTCTGGGGCAATGAAGATCCCCAGAGTCACTCCCCATAATCAAGACTATGCTCTCAGATATCTCAGCCATATAAAGAGCAATGGGTAGGGAGATGTGCTATAATTATATCACAAGAAACAGAGAAGGGGAGAATGTTGAAGAAAGTCACTCTGAAAACAGGCAATTTCTCAATCATTGATTTAGGAGTAAAGAGAAGACATTCTCCCTCCTTTAGGGGAACATGGAGTAGTTTACCTGTCAGATTACATGGATAGGGGAAGAACTTATGATCAAACAAGAGAAAAGAAAACATGATGGGACATAAAATGAATAATTCTGATTATATCAAACTTAAAAATGTTTACATACAGACAAAATCAATGCAGTCAAGATTAGAAGGAAAGTATAAAAGTTGGGGGAAATTTTTTTTTTTTTTGCAAACGTCTCTGATAAAGGCCTCTTTTCCCAAATATATAGAGAAATGGGTCAAATTTACAAGAATACAAGTCATGCCCCAACTGATAATTGATCAAGGGAGGTGTACAGGCAATTTTCGGAAGGAGAAATTAAAACTATCTTTAGTCATATGAAAACATTATCTAAATCACAATTGATTAAAGAAATGCAAATTAAAATAACTCTGATGTACCACTTCATACCTATCAGACTGGCTAATATGACAGAAAAAAAAGATAAATGTTGGAGAGGATGTGGAGAAATTGGGACACTAGTGCACTGTTGAAGCTGTGAACTGATCAAAGCATTCTGGAGAGCAATCTGGAACTATGTCGAAAGGACTATAAAACTGTGTGTAGCCTTTTACCCAGCAATACCACTACTAGATCTACATCCCAAAGAGATAAAAAAAAAATAGACATATTTTTACAAAGATATTTATAGCAGCTCTTTTTGTGAATTGGAAATCAAGCAGACACCCATTAATTGGGGAACGACAGAATAAATGGTAGTATATCATTATAATGGAATATTACAATATTACAATAATAATGGAATATTACAATAATACAATAAAACAAAAGAATGCTTTCAGAAAAACCTAGGAGGACTTGCATGAACTGATACAAAGTGAAGTGAATAGAATCAGGAGAACATTATACATAGTAACAGCAATAATGTATGCTGATCAACTGTGAATGACTCAGCTACTGTCAGCAATACAATGATCCAAGACAATTCCAAAGGACTCATTATGAAAAATGTTATCCACTTCCAGAGAAAGATCTGATGGAGTCTGAATGCAGACCAAAGCATGCTATTGTTTTCACTTTTTTTTCATGGTGGGTTTTTTCTTGGTCTGTGTTTTCTTTCACAAAATGACTAATATGGAAATATATTTTGCAAGACTGCATATGTATAACCTACATAAAATTGCTTGCTGTCTCAGGAAAGGGGAAGGGAGAGAATTTGGAACCCAAAATTAAAAAAAAAAAGTTAAAATTGTTTTTTACATGTAATTGGGAAAAAATAAAATAATATTTTTTAAAAAGTTTAATATCTAACCTACAGTCTTTCTACTACCTCAACACCTGCCCTTCTCCTAAGGGACTTCAACAGACACAATGATGTTCCCTTAAAATTGCTAGCTACCCAACTCCTCAATGTTCTCAACTCCCATGACTTACTACTTTGTTCTGCCTAGGCTACTCACAGGGATGATCATTATCAAAATTTGGAAATTACTTTATTGAACTATAACCTATCCTGTCCTGACCATCATCAGTCATCTTGACTCTTGTTTTGTCACTAGACTCTGATGACTCTTGAGGACAGAGTGAAGCCAATGACTGAGTGGCTCTGTCTCACTTAAATCCAATTCATACACAAGTCAAGACACCACCCTTGTGCTGCCACTGGTCTTTGAGAATTAAGAGCAAATAACTACAACAACATCTATCTGACCATTCTATCTGCTTTATTCTCACTGAGATCTGCAATCCCCACACCACATAATTCTCTCTCAAGCCAATGCCCCAACTCTGGCTTCACTGTTTTAAATAAGAGTGAACTAGATCGATGTTGCATTGTCTTGTCCCCTAGTCCTATGTTACTCAGGACTTAACAAAACACAGCAGTGAATTGTGCTCATGATCCCCCTCTCTTACTCTCCCATTCAGTGGGCTGCTGATCAAAGTGGGAGGAAGCCATGTAACTATGCTGAATAAATGATATTTACCTTAGTTTATCTCAAATATTTATCTTAGTTTAATCTCATTTTTCTGAGTACTCCTTTTGATTCTCTATAACTGTTTCTCAATCTCACTCTCTTTAGTAGCTATTCCAAACTTCATTTGGAATTTGGGAAAAGGAAGTGGTTTTTACCTTTCTTAGTATTACTAGGAATTCACAATCTACTGGAGAAGCACAGATTTCTCAATCTTCCCACACCATTCCCTCCCTATCTCCACTCCTACTCTTTTTTGCAGAGGGCAATGCTTTTTATAATTTATTGAGAAAATAGAGGCTATTTTATACCCTGCTCTATATCTCAAAATCCCCTGAAATCATCCCTCATCTCTGCTTTCATTCTGGAAGAGTTAGACCATTTAATGCCATCTTCTGCCTTCTCTCATAACCCACAACCACCTCCTGTTTTCTCTATAATTTTCAATCTCTTTACATCTTACTGGCTTATTCCCTAGTCTCCCCCAAGGGGGAAATTCCCGTTTTGATTAAATAATCCTTAAGTTATTGTCCTATTTCTCTCCTCTTTCAGAACTAGCGTGTCCTAATTCTCTGTCCTGCACCTTCTCTTTTCTTCCCATGCTTTCTTTTGGGACCATCATTAACTCCCAAGGGTTCAATTATCTAGCTATAGATTCACACAGCTAACTACCTACAGGACATTTCTAACACTATATCACCTTGACACCTCAAACTCAACATGTGTGGAACAGAACTCATCATTTTTTCCTCCCTCCCCAAAACCACCCAATTTCCTCCCTTTCATATTTCTATTGTAGGCAGCAGCACCTTCCCACTCACCCACTTACATATTCTCAATCATCTTTCACTCCTCAGTCAACACCATTTATTAAGCAATTACTGTGTGCCAGCCATGTGCTGGGAAACAAACAAAAAAATCAAAGCATTCTTTCCATTAAGGAATAATTTCATCAGAGAAAACAATGCACATGAGTGCACATGTGCATGTGCGCACACACACACACACACACACACACAGAGTAATTGTATGGGAGAAACAGTAGCAGCTGGGAGGATCATAAAAGGCTCTGTAGAAATGGTGCTTGATGGGGCAGCTAGGTGGTGCGGTGAGTAGAGTGTCGGCCCTGGAGTCAGAAGTACCTGAGTTCGGATCCGGCCTCAGACACTTAACGCACACAAACAAAAACCTAGCTGTGTGACCTTGGGCAAGTTACTTAACCCCAATTGCCCTCCAAAAAAAAAAAAGCAAAAAAAAAGAAGAAGAAATGGTGCTTGAGATGAATTTTGAAGAAACTAGGGATTCTAAAAGATGAAGGTTAGAAGGAAGCACACCCCAGGCATGAGGGACAATTACTGTAAAAAAGAACAATATGAAGGCTAGTTGCCTGTACTATTGAGTTCACTAAGGGAAATAATGTGTAATAAAACTGGAAAGTTAATCACATGAAAGTTATAAAGGGCTTATTTGTTATTGTTATTTGCCATATTTATTAAGACATAAGATAGTAAGAAATCACTTGGTCCAGAAGAACATCCCTGGGTATCAAAAGAACAGTCAGAAATGATTGCTAAGCCACTGTCAGCAATATCTGAAAGACTATGGAAAATGGGAAATGTGCCCCAAGACTAGAAGAAGGTAAAGACGGTCTCAATTTTCAAATAATGTAAGACAATAAAGCCTGCAAACTAGAGGTTGACTTGGATTCCTGAGAAAATTTACACCTATTGCAACAAAATGGAGACTCTCCAAACTCATGCAATCCAACAGTCTCAGCTCCCCCAAGTAACAATTATAGCAATGATCCACCACACCAACTATCTAGAACAGACTTTTAAAGAATAATCATAATTAAGCTTCATTTCCTTCTAGGACAGGGTAGATGAAAGGAATTCTGTATTTTTTTTAGCCTAGATTTTAGCAAATCTTTCATAATAAAACACATTATACTATTATAATGGAGAAAAGTTGAGATTTGAAGTAGACTGTAATTCAGAACTCATTTGGAGGTCCAAACTAAAAAACAGCTGTTAAAAATTCAATGTCAATAACATAGGAGGTCTCTAATGGAGAGGTATGATTAGATCAAAGTTTTTCTGAAAACAATATGAAAGCCAAAAAGTTACTATAGTTTTGGTTTGCATTGGAGACATAGTTTTTAGGCACAAGAAAGTGGCTATCTCTCCATCAAACCTCAACTGGAATACAGTTTAAGAAATCTACTGATAAACTGGACAGTATTTAGAAAAAGGCAATCTGGATGGTGAAGGGCCTTGAGGCCATGTCATTTTAGGATAGATTAAAAGAAATAAGGGTGTTTATCTTAGAGAAAAGAGATTCAGGAAGGGGAACAGCATTGCAGCCTTCAGGAATTTAAAATGCTGGCATCTGGCAAGGATTTATCTCATCCTACATGGTCCCACAGGGCTGAATGAGTGGAATTTGCAAAAAACGATGATTTAGGTTTGATTATCAGTAAGAAAACAAAAAACCAAAAAACTTCCTAAGAATCATAGTGGAAGAAGCTGCCTGGAAAGGCAATGGTTTCAACTGAGGGCTTTGAGCAATAATGAGGTATGTTATGGGGGGCGGTGGAAAGGGGAGGCAGTTCCTTTCCAGTATGATACATTTTAAACCTCTGGTTCTGTGATCTCTGATGTAATGTAGCCACTGAAAGCTATTGAGTGGGTGATAATTGTACTTTAGGAAAATCCCTCTGGCAGCTGTGTGGAGTAGGGAGCTAGGAGAGCCCTGAGGCAAGGAGACCAATCAAGAGGCTTTTGCAATAATCTCTGGGAAAGGTGATGTAGCCCAGGACTCCAGCATTAACTGCAAGTAGGAGAGATGGGAGAAATGCTATGGAGATAGAAATGACAAGCCTTAGCAATTGGAGATGTGGGGTAGGGGAGAATGAAGAGGCAAGCATAATAAAATATTAACAAAATAACATTAGAAAAATCATACACTATGACCAGGACAGATTTATACCAGGAATGCAGGCTTGGTTCAACATAAGGAAGACTAAATATAATCATGTTAATTATATAAATAGTAAAAAAACTACGCAATTGTGCTAACAGATGCTAAAGAGGCTTCTTATAAAACCCAACACACATTTCTATTCTTGCTGGGCCTTATCTCTGGGAAACAGGGTATCTCCAAAATGTTTAGATGATACCATAGCTGTCTTCTAATAGATGAAAGTTTGTCACACAAAATTTGTTATCCTTGGGGCCAAAGAACAGAATTCAGAAAAGACAGGGGGAGGGAAGAAGTACAGAAAGGAAAATTTTGCCACAGTATAAGGAAAAAAACTTTCCAACAATTAGAGCTAAGTAAAATAAAACATGATGGACCTGGGCAATTAAGAATCATGAGTTCCCTACTGATGTTATGTTGTTCATGAGATTCACACTCAGGCATTTGTTGGGCTTAGAAGGCTTTTAACATGCCTTTCAATTCTGAAATTCAGGATGATACTAAAAATTTATTATCTTCTTGAACCTCATCTCCTTCAAACTCTGTCTAGGTGATGAAAAGTGAATGAAAGTCAGCAGAGAGTAGAATGAGAGAGAGAGAATCCCCACTGGCATATTAAGCCCTGGACAATCCCGAGCTGACTGGACAGGAAAGTAAACAGAAATTTAAAGCCTACTCCCCCACCCCCCCCCATGCCTAAAGCCCATCTCTCTGCTGAATACCAACGATTCAGGTCCACATGAGAGAAACTGGTCTTTCAGAGGACTAATCCTTTTAAAAGTCACATGAGTTATCTGAAGTAAATACTTTACATGTCCTGACACATCACTGTAGTTTTATTTTCAAAATTTAGAGGCAGTTCTTAGTATGGGAATGAGCACTGGTTGGAAGTTAGCCGGTAAAATAAGTCACAGTTTCCCTTGCCTTTTTTGTCAGTAAAATGAGAAGGGTGGAATGAACGATTTTTAGAGTTCTGTTCTGACTTGAAAGTCCAGTAACACTCATGGCAACTCCTAAGAACCAAGGATGCCACTTGTGGAAATTGTCTAGGATAGTATTTAATAATGCATGCTACTTTCATATAGTAGTATTTAAAATAAAAACAAAGAAATATGTACCATGTAAACAATCATTCATCTGCTTGATTTTAACACACATAAAAACCATATATGAAAATTTCTTTAAATGAGAATCAAGTGAAGTAATTTTATGTAACCTTTCCTTATTTTGAACCATAGCTAAAATCTTTACTTTAGCAATCCAAGCCTTTATTTGCACAAAGTATATGAACAAATACAAACTTACTATGGCAAAGAGCAAGACAGAACAAAATTGATACATTACTCAACTATGTACCTAAAAAATGTGATTCATATCAAATCCCAACTTCAAACACACTACAAAATATATGTGATTTGAATAAATGGGAAAATTCTCCTATAACAGTGGTAGAATAATTAAGGTGGTAGGATTTCCATTACAAAGCCAACTTTTTAAAGGATATTTAATTTGGACATAAAAATACATTCTAGAAAAATAGACCTGATTTTTTTAAATAGAAATTTTGTGCAAATTATTTTCTAGAAGTATAAACTTGTCAGTTAAAACATAAAAAGAGGGGTGTCTAGGTGGCATAGTGAATAGAGTACCGGCCCTGGAGTCAGGAGGACCTGGGTTCAAATCCAGCCTCAGACATTTAACACGAAACTAGCCGTGTGACCTTGGGCAAGTCACTTAACCCCAATTGCCCCTCCAAAAAGTAAAAATAATAATAATAAAACATAAAAAGAGAAAAAAGATCATTGAAGCTTTTTAAAAAAAAATACAAAAAGGAGAAAGAAGGCAAGAAAAAAAATCAGTTTAGCTTTTAAGTTACATGTTGGATTTATTAAATGTTTCCAAAGAAAGTTAAGCTACATATAATAGAGATTCGGTTTTGTGTACAAACCTCTTTCTGTTCTATTCTGTATGTGAAAATGCTCATTTATATTGAGTTTATTAAGTTCAAAATTAATTATAAATTCTTTCCTCCCCCTCTTTTTTTTTGGCATAGAGACATGGGGAATTTTGGGATATCAACAGGTAGGGAACTCCCTTCAATGTACAGAATTGTTGGCTTGTCTGTAACTTAATCTTAAAAACAGCCTGGGACACTGAGAGGTGTCAAGCTGATGGTATATTTCAGAGGCAGGACTTAGGTCCAGGTTTTCCTGATCCCAAGAACAATCCTCTATCAACTATGCCATGCTACTTTACCACATCTATTACAAGAGCCTGCCTTGTTTTCCCTTAAGTCACTTGTAATATTAAACACACATACCTCAAATCTCCAAGTTATGCCATCTTTAATGAATAAAACCCATCAAAGAAGATGAGGTAGATTACTTTCCCTATGTGATTTATGGTAGTGGATCATTGTCACCATCATTAGGATGGTGGTTTCTAAAGAAGTGTGTCAGGCAGAAAGGGCTAGAGAATGAGCGCTATAGCTGAATAAAAGGAAGAACAAAACCATGAAGGTGTTTTGGAACAAAGCCCAAGACTGAATGTCAACAGGTGAAATGTGGGAGACTTGGAGAAAAAGTTGAAGAACTACCAAATGAAAGGAGGAAAGAGGTTCAGTATGAAGGAGGAAAAGGGCTGAGAAGAGCAGGGGGGGAGATGGGAGACTGAAGGAGGAAAACGAATCTGGTAGGGGAAGGTGGGTAAGAAAAGTGCAGAAATAAAAACTGGCAAGACAAGTTTCTCACTGAGAAAGGAAAAGAAAGGAGTCCACAACTGTCAGCTTTAGGAGGTGACAAAAGGGTTGTCTCAGTCCCTATCCCATTCTAACTTACTTTTCTGTCCAACTCTGTGGAAATCCTGTTCTATTGTTAACACAATGAGCTTAATAGTAAAATTGTGCCCTCTTTCAATTAATTACTTTGTGTATATTTTGTATTTAATTTTAATTGTATATATTTTTTCACCTCAAAATGTAAGCTCCCAGAAGGCAGAGACAGTATTGTTTTAGTTCCAGGTAGATAAGAGACCCTTAAAAGAATACTTGTTCAATTGAGTTGGATTTTCAAGACTCCAGGCAAATACACTGTTGTCAACCTTTGTTAAGTTTACCTCTAGAATCTTACATTTTAAGTTGTGGTCCATAAATCCAAATCCCCAATGGTCAAAGTTGATGGAGGCTGGTGAAGTCGTAGGGCCTAAACTCCAAACCTTAACCTGGGTCAATTCTTCCTCATGGTTCATTTCCAATACTGAGCAGATTTTCTCCCACAGAATGGTAGGGAAAGGGCAGAATTTCAGTTTCTAGATTATTGGTCTGTGTAAAGGGAGAATGGGGGTAGACGGATGTTGTCAATACAGGGAGCAGTGAAGCCTGGATAGTTATGGAGTAGAATGGAAAAGGAAGTTTTAAGTATTCACACTCCAAACCTTAGCTAGGTCAACTCTGCTTCACTCAAGTGTCGAGTAAATTATCTATCCCCTCTACTCTGCTGGTGGGAGCTCATGAAATTTAAAATGAAAAGAATGGAAGAGGGAGAAAACTATCTAGGCATAGCCACCAAACCTAGATATCATAGAAAGTCATTCTAAAGTAGGAAAAAGGATAATAGTTGAGGCACTCTGAAGTTCCCAAAAGTCAATAAATGAGCAAGCTATAAAATTATGACTTCTAACATTTATACAAAAATGCACAGAAAAAAGGAAAGAGGAAAAGTGAACAAAAGGTTCAAGGAGACAAATCTGACATGACAACCATTACTGAAACTTGGAGGGAAGGCCATGACGAGAGTATGGCTTTGGTTCAGTATACCTTTTATTTAAAAAAAAAAAGGATGGGTAAAAGAGTGTTGGGGCACCAACCTATTTCCTAATCCTAACATATTAAGAATGTAACTGGGGGCAGCTAGGTGGCGCAGTGAGTAGAGAGCTGGCCCTGGAGTCAGAAGGACCTGAGTTCGGTTCTGGCCTCAGACACTTAACACACACAAACAAAAACCTAGCCGTGTGACCTTGGGCAAGTTACTTAACCCCAATTGCCCTCCAAAAAAAAAGCAAAAAAAAAAAAAAAGAATGTAACTAGTAAGAGGAAATCCATGAATCATTATGTGGAAAGTATTTGGGTAAAGACCAATAGAGAGATAAACCCAAGTGATTTTTATCATTGGAATGTACCACAGACCATTTGGACAGAAAAAGAAGACACACCTGTCCCTTGAAACTGGATATGCACTTTATTAGCATATACTTTTATAAGATCTTTTCTTTTTTTTTCAGAAAATAAAGCAGTTATTAACAACCAGGGTGTGTATGTGTGTGTATACACATATATGTATATATACACATACATATATACTCACATATGTGTGTAGATATACACACACACATATGTTAGGAATACCCATAGTTTGGGGAAACAATCTATAGATCAAGAGTCTTAAAACAGATTACAAGTCTGGAAGAGAGAGATGATACATTAATGATGGGGGACTTGAATTATCCAGATATCTCGTAGATAATCCTATATTTTCTCTCTTCCACTTTTGGGTTAAATTTCTTGAGAATACCATCTACAATTAGTGTCTCCACTTCTCTCACTCTCCTAAACCTTCTGTAACCTAGCTTCCAACTTCATCATTATGCTGATATTTCCCTTTCTAAAATTATCAGTGATCCAATCTAGCCAAATCTAATGATCTTTTCTCAGTCCTAAAATCTTTGACCTCTCTGTAACATTTGACACTCTAGAACACATTGCCTTCATTTGATTACCTGTTGTGTATTTCTTTGTTAAAATGGTGGATTCTGTGGGGGTGTGGGCAATTTCTGGAGAGTGACAGTGATAAAGAAAGAAAATCAAGAATGCTTTTAATTATGAAAGGGAAAATATAAATTTGGTTTATGGTTTCAAAATATAAAAGAAATTGTATGATGCTATCTGTGGATGTAAATAGCTAAAAATTAAGAAGTATTCATTTGAATCCCTCCAGCTACAATAATTTCTCATGTCACTTAAAAATTTGAGTGGGGAGAGGGCAGAAGACACCAAACAAACCAATCAACAAAATCTCCAATCATCTGCAAAACTTTGGTTTTTATTAAAAATGCAATAAAACTGCAGAAAACCTGGTATGGTGAATAGTGAATTGCTTTTTGGAGGGGGGAGGCCAGGGTATTGGGGTTAAGTGACTTGCCCAAGGTCACATGGCTAGTAAGTGTTAAGTGCCTGAGGCCAGATTTGAACTCAGGTCCTCCAGACTCTAGGGCCAGTGCTCTATTCATTTCTCCACCTAGCTGCCCCCGCCTACTTACTCTTAAAAATTTAGGAAAGGTAAATAACCATGTAATATAAGATCAGTCCAAATTACACACAAAAAAACCACCCTGGACTTGAAAAATCTGATCATTGCTTAGCCACCAGCCCTGCCTGCCTTGCCCTCTCCGGAATACAGAACTACATAGATAAAGCGTCTTTCTATTCTCCTTTCCCTATCTGCATGGTTGCTGAAAATAGACTGCTAAGAAAAGGAATGTCATCAAACTGAAATCCTTTACAAGGTCAAGGAACACTGAAATTTATTCTCTCTCACCATTCTCTAATCCACTGAATAAGAATGACAAAAATCACTCACCAAAAGCATTTTAAAGTTTACAAAAGCACTTTCCTCTCAGCTTTGTGAGTCAGTCAGAACAAGATTTACTATTCTCATTTTACAAATGAGGAAATTCAGTGAAAGTAAGCAACCAGCCCATGGACACTCAGCGAAGTGTCAAAATTCTGATTTCCAAACCCAGGTTCCTTCTAACATGGGTCCAGTGCTCTCTGTGGTACCTGAAAGAGATGAGCCACTAATGGCTGCGTGATTGGACTCAATTCAGCCCCTTGGCTTCAAAACAACATACCTGAGTAAATCTACGTATATTTCATATACCCAAAAACCTTCTGGAATGAGAATCGCTGTTGCACACACAGGTTTTTCAGAAAGTAGCTCACTAAGAGCAAAACAACAATTCTGACTCTAGTAAGCTAGTCAATACCTCCTGAACTCTCACAGTGTACAGAAAACTACACGAGGTGATCAGAAGGGAACAGAAAGGAAATGAAAGACATGGCCTCTGACCTCTACGATTTCATGATAAAAACAGAATCAAGATGAACAAATATCAAAAGGAGAAAACGGGGGGGCGGAGCCAAGATGGCGGAGTAGAAACAGCATTTCCAATGTGCTCTGCCCCACACAAATTTCAAACAATGTGAAAGGGAGCTCCGAACAACTTCTAGAGCCACAGCACTCACAGAACAGCACAGAGAAGCTAACCTCCTGCTGAGGAGAGCCCAGCAGCCCTGCAGGAAGCGGCCAGCACAGCGCTCTAAGAGCAGGCAGCACAGCGCGCTGGGAACCAACAGCGCAGCCCGCAGAGCCAAGCCCAGGTCCGTGGTTTTAGCCCCAGGGTGGCCGGGCCTTCAGCCAGCTAGTGGAACCCCAGAACACAAGCAATTGTGGTGATTCCAGAATTATCAGCACAGATATGCCTAGGACAAAGTGAGAGGTTAGTGCCCTATGGACTTTGGGACCAGTATTTGGGGAACACGTGGCTTCCTCCCCTGGGGGCAAAAAGCTGCTGAAGAAACAGCTGCACAGAAGCCATTTTGTAGCGTCAGTAGTGGTTCTAGCTCCTGGTCTGCGAACTGTAGAAAGATCCAGCAATCAGTCTGGGGGTTAATCGCTTTTGCTTTAAACTGCCTGGATCTGGATTGTGGTCTGGGGGGGAAGTTTGGGGTGGGTATCCAACTTGCCAGAGCGGTTGGAAGCTTTACAGAGGCCAACCAACTGGCGGAAGTTGTGAAGACCCCATGTTTGGGTGGAAGCTCCCCTGTCTGGTGGCAGAGTCCTACTGTGGCAACAAGCCCCAAAATCAAGTAATTAAGTGGCAATATGCCTAGGCAAACAAAACAAAATAAATAGAAAAGTTCAACATTGGACTCCTATTTTAGGGGCAAAGAGGCTCAAAGCATGGAGGAGGACTGTGAGGTCAGAACTCCTGCACCAAAAGCCCCAAATGAAAATACAAGCTGGCTATAGGGCATAGAGGACCTTAAGAAGCAGATAAGAGAAGTGGGGGGAAATTTGGGAAGAGAAATGAAAAAGATGCAAGAAAAGTATGAAATGACAGTCAACAGCCTGACTGAGGAAAATAACACCTTAAAAAATAGACTAACTCAAATGGCAAAAGAGGCTCAGAAAGGCAATGAGGAGAAGAATGACTTAAAAAGCCAAATTTGCCAGATGAAAAAGAATCTCAAAAGCTCACTGAGGAGATTCATTCCTTCAGAGTTAGACTGGAGCAAATGGAAGCTAGTGACTATATGAGAAATCAAGATAATATTAAACAGATCCAAACAAATGAAAGAATAGAAGGCAATGTGAAATATCTCATGGGAAAAACCACTGACCTGGAAAATAGATCCAGGAGAGATAATTTAAAAATTATTGGACTACCTGAAAGCCATGATCAAAGAAAGAACCTAGAAATCACCCTTCAAGAAATTCTCAAGGAAAATTGCCCTGATGTTTTAGATCCAGAGGGCAAAATAGAGGTTGAAAGAATCCACAGATCACCTCCTGAAAAAGATCCCAAAAAGAAAACTCCCAGGAATATTATAGCCAGGTTCCAGAATCCCCAGATCAAGGAGAAAATACTACAAGCAGCCAGGAAGAAACAATTTCAATATTGTGGAAACACAATCAGAATAGCACAGGACCTGGCAGCTTCTACATTGAGGGATAGAAGGGCATGGAATATGATATTCCAGAGGACAAAAGAGCTGGGAATGAACCCAAGGGTCACCTACCCAGCAAAACTGAGTATCTTGTTTCAGAGGAAAATATGGTCATTCAGTGGAATAGAGGACTTTCAAGCATTCTTGATGAAAAAACCAGAGTTGAATAGAAAATCTGACATTCAGACACAAGAAGCAAGAGATGCTTGAGAAGGTAATCAAGGAAAAGAAATCAAAAGGAACTTATCAAAGTTGGACTATTTACAGTCCTACATAGAAAAACAATAACTGTGTTTGATGAAACCTTTCTCATTATGAAAATAATTGAAGAAGGGTACATGGCATATGTTCACAGGTATACATGGATAGAGGGCACAGGTTGAATTTGATGGGAAGGGATGATTATTTATTTATTTATTTTGGAGGGCAATTGGGGTTGGGTGATTTGCCCAGGTTCACGTGGCTGGGTTTTTGTTTGTGTGTTGGGTGTCTGGGGCCAGATCCGAGCTCGGGTCCTTCTGACTCCAGGGCTGGCTCTCTGCTCACTGTGCCACCAAGCCCCCCCAAGGAAGGGATGATTCTTAAGGGGTAAAGTCAAGAGGTGAGAGAGGAAAGTGGCAAGAGGAGATGGAGAGAGACAGGGTAGGGCAAACTATCTCATGTAGAAGAGGCAAGGGGAAGTAGTTGCAGGGGAGGGGAAGAACAGGAAGGCAAAAAGGCAAAAGCATATTCTCATTGAAGTTGGCTCAAGGAGAGAATCACACACATACTAAATGGAATATCTTATCCTCACTCACTCTCCTGAGTGGGGGAAAGGGGGATGAGAGGGGGGATGATGGAGGGGAGGGCATTCTGGGGAGAGGGGAGGTTAGAAGTACCCACGATCAAAGAGGGACAGGATCAAAGTAGGGAATGGACCAGGTGGGAGGTGAGACAGGTGGGAGGGAAATATAAGCAGTCTTTTACAATATATCTACTATGGTAATGTTTTGCATAGATATACATGTACAACACATACTGAATTGCTTATCTTCTCAGAGGGAGTGGGTGACAAGGGAGAAAGGGAATGGATCTGAAAATCGAAGTTTTAAAATTAAATGTTTCATAAGATGTCCAGGCAGTGGGGCTCAGAGATTCACCTTGCCCTAATGGCAAAGTCGAAGGGGGTATGGGAGAAGATATGGGAGAGAGCAGATTGGATGAGGGGATATCTAGTGGGACTGCTATTCTGGGGTGGTGGGTAGGGAAAAAATGGGGGGAAAATGTAACTCATAATTTGGTGGAAATGAATGATGTAAACCAGAAGTTAATAAAGCATTTGTTTAATTAAAAAAATAAAAAAAATAAAAAGGAGAAAGCACTAAGAAAAGGAATGGCATCAAACTGAAATCCTTTACAAGGTTAAGAAACACTGAAATTTATTCCCTATCACCATTCTCCAATCCACTGAATAAGAATGACAACTTTTTGTACAAATGTAAATGAACATAATGTAAGTTCTAGAATAAATATTGAGGGAACATTAGACCTGGAGGTTCATACAGAAAGGCTGCCTGGAAATAATGAGGTTTGACTGAACAGGGGACATGAATTGGCAGAGAAGGGAAAGGGAGCTTGAGGGGTAAATGACATTTGGAAAGGTTTCAAAGTGGGCACAAGCATCCAAGATAAATGCTTTATTTGTCAAATGGCTTAGATTTTCTTCATCATGACAGTCAAGGATCATTATTCTATTCCTATTTTCCTCCCAACAGACACACACACACACACACACACACACACACACACACACACAACTACTAACCTTCTAGGTTCATGGCCTCCCTCAGCACTTGAAGCCTCTTCTGCCTTCCTCGTATCCTGTCCAAGGCACTTGATATTGCTGGGGAGGTCGGTAAGTCTGGCACATGGCGAACTGGAACCAGTCTCTGAGGCCCAAACACATCCAAGGCTAGACTTCCATCTGAGTATCTTGCCTCCTTCTTTCTAGGAGCAGTAGAAACATGTGTTTTTATCGCCTCAGGGAAACAGTGACGAAGTCTTGCCGTCTCTCCACAGAGCAGGTCTTCACTGGCTGGGCTGTCAGAGGAGCAGAGCAAGTCCAGGGATGAAGCCCAAACCTTCTGCTTATGAAGCACATTGGGGCCGAGGTTACCTTTTCTTTCTGTGCCATTAGTTTTACAGTGATAAAGGGAACAGGGACCTTCTGAATCTTCATACCCAGGGTTGTAATCTGAGGAAAGATCCTTGAAATAATCTTCCTCATCTGGTGTGTCTCTGATGGAGAGAAATCCCATAGACTTACTAAGCCCTTTGTTAAGAAAACTCTGCTGAGAGAATGCAGCCTTGGGTATAGCTAGCACATCAGAAGTGGAGCTTCTTCCTGCAATGATAAGAATCAATCATGTATGCAACATTTTTTCAGACTCTTAACTGGCATTAAAATTGTAAGTGCTTAGATATTTTTCTTATTATTCTTGAGGTGGAATCCAAATAAATTACCAAAGAAATGTTACCCTAGAGCATTTGAAAATGAAAATATATGCATTACCTCATTTATTTTGACGACAGAAATATTTCTGCTACTATCCAATCTATTATAATGTCTATTTCCCAGGAATTGACTGAACATTAGATTATGTAGGTCTTGTTTTCTGCTACCTTCTAGATACAAATCAAATGTTTATTACCTTTAAGTAGCCCTAATTTAGTCTAGAAGTCAAATAAATGTTTTAAAAATTTCTGCTTTTGGGGGCGGCTAGGTGGCGCAGTGAGTAGAGCCCTGGCTCTGGAATCAGAAGGACCTGAGTTCGGATCCGTCTTCCGACACTTAACACACACACACAAACAAAAACCTAGCTGTGTGACCTTGGGCAAGTTACTTACCCCTATTTTACTACTTGTAAAAAAAAAAAAAGGAACCAAAAGGGTTTTAAAAGATTTGTCTAGTGCTTGGAGTTCTTATAAAATTAATAAATCGGGGCGGCTAGGTGGCACAGTGAGTAGAGTGTCAGCCCTGGAGTCAGAAGGACCTGAGTTCAGTTCCGGCCTCAGACACTTAACACACACACACACACACACACACACACACACACACACACACACACACACACAAAAACCTAGCTGTGTGACCTTGGGCAAGTTACTTAACCCCAATTGCCCTCCAAAAGGCAAAAAAAAAAAAATTCTGCTTTTTATAAATGCACAAAATTCTGATTTATTGATGCACAAAATTCTACTTTCTATGATTTACTGACACTTTGTGATGAGTAAAATACATGTTATAGTGAATAGTCAAGGGCTCTAGAAACTAATATACTGGGAATGTAATTTTCAAACCTGTCTAAAGTACACAAACATGTGGTCCTGGTTCTTATTGCTGAAACTGACAATTTTTTTTCTCCATAGAAATATGTTCTAAAGGATGGTTTAGTTTCCAGGTTATCACACAAAAGTCTATAAAGTAAATCAAAGTAGTATATGTGCAATGAAATATGCTAGAAATGTTTCTGCAATACTAAAAATTAAACCAAGTGGAGAAAAGAATTGAGATTAACATAATCTTAAAAATATATGTAAAATGCACTTGTTTAAAGGAAAAATACATCCAATTAGAGGAGGAAGAAACATCTATGGAAATCTGTGATGTTCCTGGGCACAGAATTGACTCTTCATTGGGTCAAATTTCACCTCTAAATATATTAGATTAAAAAAAATGCAGGCATATTGTTAGCATTGTTGTGAACCATGATTAGGGAAGGGAAGTAATGTAATGTAAATATAAAATGTAAAAGATGGAAAGATGAGTAAAAAAGATATATTTTCCTGGAGTTACTAAACAAAAAAAGGGGGGGAAGAGAAAAGGTTAAAAAGGGGGGTGCCATCTAGTACAAATCAGAGCTGAGAAGAAAATTACCCAAATAACTACCCAACAAGTGGTAACTTGGTTTCTAACATAACACTAAATTAGAGAATTAAAATTGGAAGGGAACTCAAAGAGGCTGCCCAGTCCAAACGCCACCTAAGCCAGGCTCCCCTTCATGACATACATGAAAAATATGATCATTCAGCCTTTCTTGGAGATCTCTAGTGAGTGAAAACTGATTATATCCATGTGTGGCCCATTCCACATTTGGTTAGCTTGAATTTAAAAGAAATCTTTCCTGAGAGCAAGCCTCAATTTCCTATTTGGAAAGTTCTACCATTGGTAGGAACTATTTGGTTTTCCCCTATTTCTGCCCTATGTATGTAAAAAAGAAAGAAAAAAGGACATGGGATTGAAATGGAATTAGCTGAGCTACTAATTTTCAAAAAAGGAAAAGGAGGGAAAAAAGGTAAAAAGGAAGATATACTGGTGGTAGAGAGCTCCCTACATGCATAAAACTATAAAGAATACAGCAGAAACAGTACAATCTTGGAACTAAAGGACCAGAGTTCAAGTCTAACCTTTGTTGGTCAAATGAACCTGGGAAAGCCACCTATTCTCTCTGGTCTTTCTCTCCTCACCTGCATAATACTTGCACTCCCTACTTGATAAAATTATAAGGAAGATACCGTACAAGCCTTAAAAAGCTATACCAACTGTGTACTATTATTACTATTTAAAGTCAGAGGACCAGGATATGAATCCCAGATCTTAAACACCAACGACGACCTCAATTTATCCTAAAGAGGAAGACTCCAAGGTGGGTTTTAGCACTAAGTCTCATAACCCTGCTATAGGAACTCACCTTCTAAGGAACAGAGGTGACAAGACAATTCTGTCAAGATCCCACAAAAATATGAGACAAACGCCAAGGAAAGAAAAGGGTGGGTAACTGGAAACAAAGATGGTATCCAAAGAGTCTCAAGGTCCTTGTAATCCCACAGAAATGGAAACTGAAGTTCTGTGTTATTATAGTTTTGGTGTCCTTAGAGAACTTAGGTGATCCTGGGGGCCATCTCCAATCATTCTGATTCATATCTCAAGATGGCTCCAGAGGAGAAAGTGAGGCTGGTGCCTTTGCACAGCCCTCTATCACTTAAATCCAATTCACTTGCAAGTCACTGCATCTCCTTCCTAATGTCATGGTCCTCTTTGAAAACAAAGGACAAAAAACACCAGGTGATTGTAGTTTCAAAAGTAATAACAAGCATATGAATGGAGTCAACTGGGGGTTAAAGGAGTGCTTGCCTCAGGATCTGTGGCCAAATGTAACTATCCAACCTCTGGGGAGTTTGTCTCTCTTGGATATAATCCCATGAGTAATCAACTCTTCAATGTATGTATGCTGTATGTAGCTTACATGGACGTCATTGTTAGCATGTTGTCTGCCATGTTAATACAAGAACTCCTTGAAGGTCTTTGTCTTTCTTCGTATGCCCAGTATATAGCTCAGTGCCTGGCACATAGCAAATAACTAATAAATTTATCATTTATTATTAACTTGACTCACCCCAAGCAGCCATAGGATGGATGAGAGAAGTCAGAGAAATGAAAATGTAGGAAGACATTTGACAGTGCTGTCTGTAAGAAGCCATGATAGAAAAACTATTCTAACACCTAAAAGTAATAGAAATTAAGTTCTAAATTGGAGTGGAGCTTACTTTTGGCTTGTCTCTGTCCACACTCCCAAATGTTAAATCATCTCTAAGTAATTATTGCTGAGATACCTCAAAATAACATTTGAGTTATGGGAAGTGGGTACTCTTTTAGGTGCACAAAATGTATCACTATGACATAAAATTTTAGTTTTTTATATTTCATTCAGGTTCATTGACAAACCAACAAAAATAACTACAAAGTACTATTCCAGACTATTTTCAGTCTATTTCCCTTAATGCATTTTGAGGTTTCATACAAACTGGACAATGAAATGTTCTTTAACCTGGCACTGCCCTCCTTTCATTTTTAATTTAATTTTATTTAAGCAACAAAAATCATCTTTCTATCTCTCCCACCTCTTTCCTTGGCCTCAATTGAGGGAGAAAAAAACAAAATCCCTGGTAAAAAAAGATGTACAGACAAGTAAAACAAATTCCTCCATAGGCTGTAAAAAAAAAAAAATCTCAATTTTCACTCTGAGTCCATTACCCCATGTTCAGGATGTGGACAGCATGTTCCATAATGAGTCTTCTGGAATTGTGTTGATTACTAGTTCTTTCAAAACTATCTTTAAAATATTGTTTTCGAGTTCTGCTCATTCATTTCATTATTTTTAAAAATTTTTAACTGATTTGTTTTGTTTTTACATTACGATGATTTATAGATTGCTTGCTCATTTTGAGAAGTCTCTTGCCACAAAGTAAATCAGCTAAGGAAAATTAATAGTAGAGTAACCTAATTTGATGGTGCATACAGCATTTCACATCTGTAACATCCCATTCTATTAAAAAAAATTACAGGAATTTATTTTCTTTCTGTCCCACCTTCTACCCCGTTGGGAAAGAAAAGAAAAATAATCTTCTGGTAACAAATATGCACAGTAAAGAAAAACAAATACTCACTGGTTACATACACACACACAGACACACAAAAAAAAATAGCTCAGCTAATTGTGTGTGTGTGAGAGAGAGTGTGTGTGTGTGTGTGTGTGTTATTATATACCCTCAATTCATCACTTCTCTTTCATGGGTAGCTTAGTTCATCATTAGTCCTCCACAATCATAAATGATCACTTTATTGAACATAGTATTCATAGCCTTCAAAATGGTTTCTTTTTACATTGTTGCTGTTAATATAAAATTTGTTCTCTTGGTTCTGTTCATTTCATTCTTCAAAAGCACTCATAATTGTTCATTTTTATAATACTGGTGCAACAGTATAAATTATTCTAGTCTTGTTTACTTCACTCAACATTAGTTCATGTAAGTCTATAAAACACTTAACATAATTTTTATTAATATTTTGTTTCTTACATCACCATAGTTATCCCAACTCCTTCCCCCTACCACATAATCATCCAATATAACAAAGTATTTTTAGAGAAGAAAAAAATAATCAGCACAACTGATCAATACATTGAAAAAGTCCAAAAAAAAAAAATACAACATGCAATACCTACAGACCTTCCACCTCCATAAAGGGGTAGACAGAGGGTGTCTCCTCATATTCCTCATCTCAGGCCTGCTGGACCTTTATAATTTCATTACATTTACTTTTGATTTTTTGTGTGTGAAGTTGCTCTTTCCATTTACATTGTTGTATAAATACAGTATATACTGTTTTCTTGACTTTACTCTGCAATTATACCAATCTCTTTGTGCCTCTCTATTCATCACAACACACGGCATTTATTACAGCACAGTAATATTCCACAATGTGCATTGACCCCGATTTGTTTAACCACTCCTCAGTTGATGGGCAGCTATTTTGTTTCTAATTCTTAGCTGGACTTTCTTTTGAATGATGGCTTTCTTGGAGTTACTGATGGCCCAGTCATGGAATCTCCATTTCAAAGGAAATGGACATTTTAACCATTTTATTTAATTAATTCCAAACTGTGTTCCAAAATGGTTATACCATTTCACAGATTCACTAACAATGTATTAGTAAGTCAATCGTTCTACAAGCCATCAAACACTGACCATTTGCAATTTGGCAGGTCATTTTTGCCAATCTGAGTGGATAGGGTGAAATTTTAGGGTTGTTTTGATTTGTATCTCTCTCATGATTAGTAATAGTTAATACTTTGACCATTTTCTTTTAAGAGCTGTTTGTTCATTTCCTTTGACAGCTTATTTTTTGGGGGAATGACTAATCAGTCTCATACACACATATTAGTATTTTATATATCTTGGATAAAAAACCTTTAATGGAGAATCTGATACATAGATTTTTCCCATTTGACCATTTCCCTCCTTATATTAGGTGCATTAATTTTATCTGTTCAGAAACTTTTTGGTTGCACTGAAATGAAATGTAATCTATTTTAACTTTTCTAAATGATCCTGACACTTTTTTGGTTAAGAATATATTTCCTGGGGGCAGAGCCAAGATGGCGGAGTAGAAACAGCACTTCCAAGGTGCTCTGCCCCACACCATCTCCTAACAATGTGAAAGGGGACTCTGAACAACTTCTGGAACCCCAGCACCCACAGAATGACACAGAGAAGCTAACCTCCTGCTGAGGACAGCCCAGCAGCCCTGCAGGGAGTGGCCAGCGCAGCGCTCTGAGAACAGGCAGCACAGCACGTTTGGAACCAACAGCATAGCGTTCTGGGAGCCGAGCCCAGGCCTGCATGAGCAGCGGTTTTAGCCCCAGGGCGGCCGGGCCAGCAGCTGGCTGGAGGGACCCCAGAACACCAGCAGCTGTGGCGATTCCAGAACTATCAGCACAGATATGCCCAGGACAAAGTGAGAGGTTAGTGCCCTATGGACTTTGGGACCAGTATTTAGGGAACGAGTTGGCTTCCTCCCCTGGGGGCGAAAAGCAGCTAAGGAAACGCTGCACAGAGGCCATTTTGCAGTGTCAGTGGCAGCTCCAGCTCCTGGTCTGCGAACTGTAGAGAGTTCCAGCAATCAGTCTGGGGGTTAATCACTCTTGCTTTAACCTGCTTGGATCTGGATTGTGGTCTAGGGTGGAGGTTTGGGGTGGGTATCTAGCTTGCCAGAGGGTGTGGAGGCTTTACAGAGGCCACCCAACCTCCAGAAGTTGTGAAGACCCCAACATTTGGGACGGAAGCTCTCTGTCCGGTGGCAGAGTCCTACTGTGGCAACAAGCCCAAAAATCAAGTAATTAAGTGGCAATATGCCCAGGCAAAGGAAACAACATAAACAGAAAAACGCAACTTTAGACTCCTATTTTGGGGGCAAAGAGGATCAAAGCATGGAACAGGAAGAGGACTATGAGGTCAAAACTCCTGCACCAAAAGCCCCAAATGAAAATACAAGCTGGCTATAGGGCATAGAGGACCTTAAGAAGCAGATAAGAGAAGTGGGGGAAAAACTGGGAAGAGAAATGAGAAAGATGCAAGAAAAGTATGAAATGACAGTCAACAGCCTGACTGAGGAAAATAACACCTTAAAAAATAGACTAACTCAAATGGCAAAAGAGGCCCAGAAAGGAAATGAGGAGAAGAATGCCTTAAAAAGCTGAATTTGCCAGATGGAAAAAGAATCTCAAAAGCTCACTGAGGAGAATCACTCCTTCAGAATTAGACTGAAGCAAATGGAAGCTAGTGACTTTATGAGAAATCAAGATGCTGTTAAACAGATCCAAAAAAATGAAAGAACAGAAGGCAATGTGAAATATCTCATGGGAAAAACCACTGACCTGGAAAATAGATCCAGGAGAGATAATTTAAAAATTATTGGACTACCTGAAAGTCATGATCAAAGAAAGAACCTAGAAATCACCCTTCAAGAAATTCTGAAGGAAAATTGCCCTGATGTTTTAGACCCAGAGGGCAAAATAGAGGTTGAAAGAATCCATAAATCACCTCCTGAAAAAGATCCCATAAAGGAAACTCCCAGGAATGTTATAGCCAGGTTCCAGAATTCCTAGATCAAGGAGAAAATACTACAAGCAGCCAGGAGGAAACAATTTCAATATTGTGGAAACACAATCAGAATAGCACAGGACCTGGCAGCTTCTACACTGAGGGATCAAAGGGCATGGAATGTGATATTCCAGAGGGCAAAAGAGCTGGGACTGAAGCCAAGGGTCACCTACCCAGCAAAACTGAGTATCTTGTTTCAGGGGAAAATAGGGTCATTCAGTGGAATAGAGGACTTTCAAGCATTCTTGAGGAAAAAACCAGAGTTGAATAGAAAATTTGACATTCAGACACAAGAAGCAAGAGATGCTTGAGAAGGTAATCAAGGAAAAGAAATCAAAAGGAACTTATCAAAGTTGGACTATTTACATTCCTACATGGAAAAACAATAACTGTGACTGATGAAACCCTTCTCATTATGAAAATAATTGAAGAAGGGTATATGGGCATATGAATACATATGTGAATGTGTGTATATATTTTACAGGTATACATGGATAGAGGGCACAGGTTGAATGTGTTGGGATGGGATGATACTCAAGGTGTGAAGTTAAGAGGTGAGTGACTAAGTGGCAAGAGGAGATGGGGAGAGACAGGGTAGGGCAAACTATCTCATGTAGAAGAGGCAAGGGGAAGTAGTTGCAGGGGAGGGGAAGAACAGGAAGGCAAAAAGGCAAAACCATATTCTCATTGAATTTGGCTCAGGGAGAGAATCACATACATACTAAATGGAATATCTCACCCTCCAGGAGATAGGGGGAAGGGAGATGAGAGGGGGGATGATGGAGGGGAGGGCATTCTAGGGGGAGGGGAGGTTGGAAGTACCCACTTTTGAAGAGGGACAGGATCAAAGTAGGGAATGGACCAGGTGGGGGGTGGGATGGATGGGAGGGAAATATAAACAGTCTTTTACAATATATCTACTATGGTAATGTTTTACATAGCTATACATGTACAACACATACTGAATTGCTTATCTTCCCAGAGGGAGTGGGTGACAAGGGAGGAAGGGAATGGATCTGAAATTCGAAGTCTTAAAATTAAATGTTTCAAATGTATATAAATACTATTATTAATACTATTCTGCATGTAATTGGGAGATAAGATGTTCAGTCATTGGGGCTCAGAGATTTACCTTGCCAGTCCACTCCTACCATGGATAAAGAGGATGCTAGTGAATTTTGCTGCGAAAGTCGCCCAGGGAGCCGCTATTTCTACTGTGGGAGGGGCAAGAGAGCCATATTGTAGTTATTTTGAATGGGATTTCCCTTTCTATTGTTGCTTCCTATTTTATTATTATTATTACATATAAATGTTGATTATTTTACAATCTACAAATTTGCTGAAGTTATTGTCTAAACCAGTATCCTTGTAGATTACTTAGGACCTCCCAAGTAAACTATCATATAATCAGCAAACAGGAATGTATAGTTTTATCTCTGCCTATTTATATGCCTTTAGTTTCTTTCTGTCTTATTGCTGTTGTTAGCACTTTCAGAACTCTAGCACATAATAGAGGGAGAGTGGTTTACTTGCTTCACTCCCATATTTATTAGAAAAAATTCTAGTGTATCCTCATTGCATAGGAATGATTGCTTTTGGTTTTTAGAGGGCTGCTTTTTATGATTTTAAAAAAAGGTGTCTCTATGCCTTCACCTTGTAAGGTTTTTAGTATAAAGGAGTGTTGTATTTGTGAAAGGCCTTTTCTCTATCTATTGAGATGATCATGTGGTTTTAGATGTTTGGGGTTTCAAAACTATTAATTATATTGTTTTCTTAATGTTGAATAATCCTTGCAACCCTGATATAAATTTGGACTTGATGAATAATTTCTTGAGTTGACTATTATAGTCTGTCTGACATTTGTTTGTCATCTATGGTTCATTACAGCATAATATAGTCTATTTCTTTATTCCTGCATATTTTTGAGTAGTTTATTTCAGATATCATGATTATAATATTTTTTTGTTTTATTGGATTATTCAATTTATTCACATTTAAAGTTAAAAGCATTTTCTCTATCTTTCCCTCTTCTACTGTAAACAGAATATTATGCTCCTTCAATTACTTTGCCTTATTCCTTTTAAGGTGGCCCTAGTCTCTTCCCCTTATTCCTGATAACTCTCTCATTTTTTTATCTCTTTACCTTTATGATTTTTTTTATTAGATCTTTTTTTCTTCAACTTTTATCTGGTTATGTAATTCTTCCCCTCTTATTTTTTTCCTTTTCAGTCAAGTAGATTCCAGTACATTAGTTTTTAAGCTAGTTTGGTTCATTAGTTTTTAAAATTTCAATTTTTGCACCCCTTTCCAAAAAGGATTTTTCTCTGTCTCTTCAATATTCTACTCTCTTCATTAACCATACTCTTTTTCCATTTACTTTAGGCTCCACGAAATTAGTCTTACAGTCAGAAAGAGCAGATTCCTGAAAGGTATCTTTCCACAGAAAGAGTTAAGAGAATCTATGACCTGGAGGAAAAAGGGATCTGAAACTTGCCATACCTTGCCATTACAATGAGTAATTCAAACAGTGTAGGCAAGGTTGATTACAGATATTTGGTGATGATTTTTTTTTGCCAAGATAATCCATGAAACAAAGAAAAAGAAATACAAAAGTCTTTAGCCCAATACAACCTTCTTCATCTTATGAAATGAAAGTTTCTGAGTATTGGCAGAAGACACTAAGAATAAGAGTTTATATTATCTATAAACATTACCCTAGTTGTTAGTACCAAGCTATTATTACTTTAATAAATGACAAAAGAAAGGAAATAATACTGAAGAAACTAAATTACAGTAATCTTGGTATTACTGTTATAAATGACACCAAGAGGAAAAGGATGTAGGAGCTTAATATAGTTCATGGTTTCTTCTGGGAGAGGTATATAAATGAAGCAGTTTCATCATGTTTCGGGGCAACTAAAAGCATAATCCTATGGGATATTTGGTCACTCTGTATTGCATCATTAATGATAAGTATGTACTAAACAACTTCCATGAAAACAGTGGCAACTTTTATGTCACTATCTACCACAGAAGATGAGAAGGTATGGATGTTATTAAAAAAAAATCAATTAAAAAAACCAAGGTCTATTTTCCCATCTTTACAAAAATTTTTCTGGGGATTATCTACACAAACATTGAGAGGATACTTGATAAGCCTTTGAGAAAGGATTAAGTAGGCTTTAAAAAATGACGTTCAACAAGATTACATCTTTACAGTCACACAAGTAATTGAAAAGCACAGTACATACAAAAGCCTACAATGCTTCTTGCTTGTTAACTATGGGAAAAAAACTGACTTGATAGCATAATATATAGCCTTCAGGGCTTTCTTCAACAAGGTATGATTCACAGTCACTCAACAACCTAAATGTCCACAGACATAAAACCAACTATATGAAGAATAACTAATGTCCTACTGTGAAAGAACATTGGAAGAATAACCCACAGACCTGGTCCGTCAGTATATATATTTTTTCGACAGTACATGGAAAATAAGGGAGACCCAGAACTGAAGAGAAGAACCTATGGGAAAATGCAGTTTTCTTAATGACCTCATCCTTCTCCCTCAAACAAAGGTACATTTTTCTTTTTAACATCAATTCTCTTCTTGGGTTGAGTCATGGAATATCACAGTATCTGAAGAATTCAAAATTTGAGGTCATTCAAAAAGCAACAGAAATGCCCAGCTGGGTGTGAGAAGGTTGCCCTATGTCAACAACCAAGAATTCAGCAGGACAGATAGCATAAAGGGGTATCATTATTCTACTAACCATAGAAGGAGGAGAGATGGTCAAATAGTGAAAGGAAAAGATAACTAACAAATAGTATACATATGGTCTTAGAGGAGCCAAAGGAAGGCACCCTGAAAGCTGGGTAGATTTCATCGTAAGGATTTAAGGAGAAAAAGAGTAGTCTAGAAGAGTAGACATGGAGAGAGGTGGCTGATCTGTACTATCGTGAGAAATTTCACACTTAGATAGGATAAGAGATCTATAGAAATGCTGAGTTCAATGAAAACAAAATGTGACATTTCTGATGCTTTCTAGATGTAAGGGCTTTGTAAATATAGATAAATAATAATATATGTAGAAACCTATAAAATCGGGCTAAAATCACTAAGCATACTCAATATGTGATTTATATCCTATTAGTATATACATTTATTAAACATTCTATTATGTTTTAGACATTGTGCTAGATATTGGGGACACAAAAAAGACATGCAAAAGGTCCTGCCTTCAGAGAGCTTATATTCTATCAGGGGAGAGAACATGTACATGGATAAACATATAGAGAATAAATTTAAGAAAGTTTTGGGAGAGAGGGTCTTGGAGGTTGGGGGAAGAGAAAAAAACTTTATGTAAAAGGTGGTCCTTGAGCTGTGTCTAGAAGGAAACATAAGGGTGGAAGTGGATCAGGTACATGAGATAGAGGTGCGGAGGGAGTGCCTTGCAGGCGTGAGACATAGCAAGAGGGTCAATGTGACTGAATCATAAAGTATAGGAAAAGAAGTGATGAATAATGAGGCCTGAAAAGCTAGACTGGGGTCAGGTGGCAACAAGCTTTAAAATCAAAACCCAGTAGTTTATATGGTATCCTAGAGGCAAAAGGGAACCAATGGTATGGAAAAGAATGACATGATGGTTAGACCTGGGCTTAACTAAAGCCCCCCAGGAGCTATGCGGAGAAAGGGCTGGAAAGGAGATATATGAGGCAGAAAATCAGAGGTTTTAGGTTTTAACAGAAGCAATAAAGGTGGTGGCTGTAAATGTAAAGAAGGGGATGAATGTGAGATGCTGCAGGGGTTCCTGGCAACTATTTGGTTATGTGGGGTGAGGGACAGTGAGGAATATTAGCCTGATGTCAGGCAAAGGTATCTATATGGGCAGCACTGGAGTTTTCTTACAGAGTTTCAATAAGAGAAGCTGCTTTTTATTAAACAGCTTCGAGACCTTTCAAAACTAAATAAGGTTGTTCTCTAACAGACAGAAGACTGGGCCACTAATCAGCAGAATTCCCTTTTGGCATTGTACTGATGTACCAGGCTTACTACAAAGCATAAATCTGATGACAAATGTGAAGCTCTTTCTGCTCTTTTGGCCAGAGGCAAGACATTCTCCTATTTTTTCTATTTCCTTAAACATTTTCCTTTTAACTGTAACCATCAAAGGGGAGCTTTAAAAAAATCTCCTATGAGAAAATAATGAGATGAAGTAAAATCCTGTGAACTAAATTTCAGTATTGCCCATATAAATAAACAGCAAAATCACTGTGGCCAGAACAATGGAGGCAGCCTTGCAAAAGATATGGGGCTGAACATGACATGAAAGAATGTGAGGTCATGGCCCTGTTTTCAGAAATCCAATAAATTAAATCTTAAAAATGAACTATAAAAGCTTTCCTTATAGAGAACACTATGTAAAAAGTCACCAGCTAAAAATAGCAAAAACAATCCTTTGAAATGCTCTATGTAAAACTGCTTAACGACACAAAAACCCTTGATCCTAGGGACACACTTAACTTATGCTAACTTCAGGACTGGGAATTGAAATATAGCTTCACTAAATTGAAATAATAAGACTCCAAAGAAACAGTCTTTAAGCAACAACACTCCCATTTTGTTACCCCTCTATTACATTTACCTTTTCTACATGAGTGCTACAGCTCCGCATGTCACTTAAAAAATCCCACTTCAAAATGCTATTTATAATTTTTGCAGAGTAGTTTAAATAAGACGTTCTCACATTCTCATCTTGTGCCAATAGCCTCAGAAGAGACCCCCTCCAAGCCACCATGATTGTGGAATAAGCTACAACTCTTAACTGGGCAAGAAAGGGCTGACATCTCTCTGCTTACCACAGGCCATTGCTATCAGCAGTAGGGAAGTTACATGAGAAGCTGGAGCTCCATGGCTCAGCCATGGCAAGGATCACAAAAATCAAACACAGAGAAAGAACTTTTTAAAGTTTATGCACTCAGAACTGAAAGTTAATTAGTAAATAGCTCACTCCTCCATGCCAATGAATCATTATATAGCAAATTATTTGTCATGGATTTCTATTTCTCATTAGGCCTTCCATTTAACATCAATTTCTGCATTAATTTTCACTATATTCTATGTTTGCTGGCCATGTAGAATGAGGGTCACTTTTAATTTAATTTTATTTTATGATCATCCACTTCCACAAAGAATTCACCTCCTATGGTGATGCGGTGATGATGTCTATCTACTTCTTTTTTGTGTGTGTGATTTTTGGAGGGAAATTGGGGTTAAGTAACTTGCCCAAGGTCACACAGCTAGGTTTTTTCATTTGGGTGTGCGTTAAGTGTCTGAGGCCAGATCCGAACTCAGGTCCTTCTGATTCCAGGGCCGACGCTCTACTCACTGCGCCACCTAGCTGCCCCTGTCTCTCTACTTCTGCTAAACTGGTTCCCAGTAGCAGACAAAGTCTAATATTAGGACCAGACTTCAAAAGCTTCAGAGCTTTTCCAGTTTGAGAGAATTCACCAGAGTGTGTGTTCTACTGGAGAAGTCTTAGGGAAACTGGGGTCACATTCCGTTACAATGAGCTAATAGAACAGTATTTTTGTGAATATTTTTAATATTTAATTAAAACAGAACCATTTTTTCTCTTTCTTAGTTTGCTTACAATTTTACCTTCCACAATAGGTTGAATAAGTTGCAGAATTTCATATAGTCAAATTAAAAAGTATACAGTTGGTGGGTAGGGAAAATATGGGGAGAAAATTTGTAACTCAAAATCTTGTGGAAATGAATGATGTAAACTAAAAATAAATATAAAATTTAATTTAAAAAAAAAGTATACAGTTTTATAGATGCTAACAGTTTTATCAACAAATGAAATAATAAGCCTGGATTTACCTAAAATCTAGAAGGCTCAAATAAACATAAAAAAAAAACAACTCAGGTGGCTAGGTAGCACAGTAAATAGAGTACCTGCCCTGGAGTCAGGAGGACCTGAGTTCAACTCTGTACTCAGACACTTAACACTTAGTAGCTGTGTGATCTTGGGCAAGTCACTTAACCCCAATTGCCCTGCCTTCCCCCTCCAAAAAAAAAAAAAACTTGCATGTCATCGAAATGTGAAAATGAGATAAAAGACAAACAAGCAAGCTACAAAACCTTGAAATGTTATTCATCTTAAAGCAGCTTCCAGGTATGTTATGATATATATATATATATGTACATACACACACACATATATATAATGTAGTATATAGTATTATATGATATATAATATAAAATGTGGTATAATAAACAAATATTTATTTAATAAAAAAGAAAGAATCAGCCCACTCTTCTCCAAAATTTACACCTGCAATATTGTCCAATGAAAACTTATGCTCCTCATTGTGACCATGAGACATTCACAATCCCAAAGCATCATCTGAATCATCAAAAAAAAAAACAATTAAATTATATCTTTAATATACTTTTAGCACTTTTGGTTTTTTAAGTTTGCTAAAACAATACCAGTACAATTTGATTCAACAAACATTTATTTAAGTGACTGCTGTATTTGAGACATATAGGGAGTGCTGGGACTACAAAGACAAAAATAAAAAATGACACCTGCCCTCATGTGCTGATTTTCTAGTAGAAGAATGATTAAATACAGATGATACAATACAATGTGAGAAGAGAGACTAAGAAAAGCAGAGCTGGGATTTTTTTTGAAAGGCTGAAATGTATAGTTTATTGATTTTGAATAACTTTGCACTTCACAATTCATACATATGCTGTATAAGTGTTAGAAATTCTTTTTTTGTTTCTTTCTAGGAATAACACTAACTCTCAATTGCCAAAAGTGAGTTCAACAATGCTTCTTTCCTTCTTTTTCATTGTTTGGTGGTGTACTGCATAGAGAAGGGGGTGGAGGAAAAGGAATATATCTAGAAATTAAGATAATGGAGAGTCCCAGATACAGCAGAGAGGGACTTGCCCTTGTGGAGGGTACAGGAACAGATGCTAACTGGCAATTTGATACCAGTACCCAGTTCCAAGGCATAGACCAAGGGAGCACTGGGGGTTGGGGGGGATACCTGCGCCTTGCGGTTATGACTGAGGGTGAGGAAGGGTCTTGGACTCTGGGATATACACTGAGGAAGGAGTAAGTTAGAAGCAAGCAGCAGCTGTGTGGTCCTGATCACCAGGAGTGGAGTGGGGTCTCAGTCCCAACTTTTTATTATTTTAAATGACTTTGCTCTTCTCACCTCTGAGTTGGAAACTGTGGAAGCAGCATGGCATAGTGGACAAAGAAGTGACTTCAGAGTTAGGGAGACCTAGTTTCAAGTTCTGCCTGAGAGATGGGTGGTTGTGTGATCCTGGGGAAGTCATTTAAGTTTTCAGTGGCCCATGCAATTCTCTAAGACAGCAGGTTGTAGACCATGTATTAATTTACATTCCAAGAGGGAATTTCTTCATTGGGAGTTCTCTACACTTGATGATATCACAGTTTGGGATTGTCCCCAAAAGAGTAAATAAAGAAGCAAGAATTTACAGTCACCTCATGAAAATATACTGACATATAGATGAGAACAAACATTTTTCTTATACCATAAAAAGTAAGAGGTATGAAATAACTCAAATGAAGAAAAAGAGCTCTTCAGGTTATTTAGTCATAAATTGTCTCCTAGATTAAATTTCAGCAGTGTTCAAGGAATCAATGATATTTTATATCATTTTTCTTATTTAACTTTTAATAGTTTTTAGCACAATTGGAAAACCATTATAAAGTAAATAAATGTTGCTATGCAATAATAGTGAGGGTTAAAATGAAAATTATTTACTCTGAGAAATTTCAATGTATTAACAGTATTGATCAAGTCACGTGAATAATATTAAAGGACTGATTTGCTGATTTGTGTGGGAAGACCCAGAATTCTGCTCATAGCTAACTGATTTCTTCCATTTTTTTTATCTAACTTACTCCATCTAATCCCATGTAGCCATAACTCACATTTTAATTACTCCTGATAATCAGAATGTTTTTTGGCAGGAATAGATAAAGTCAGCATGTAACTGTTCATGATCATTCTTCTTACCAGTGGGTAGTCCTTTTCCTCTCAATCGGTCCCGAAGGGCTTGGCTTCTATCAGGACGTAGTTTCTGCTCATTGTTACATGGAGGTTGATCCATCTGTATAAATAATCAGAAGTCAGCACTGGCAAGGACTCCTCTCATCCAAGCCTGCATCTCTCCTTTTAATAGCACGGCAACAATAGTAAGTCACTTAGGAGTTTTTCTATAACATCCACAAAGGAACCAGAACCTCCTTCCTGCCTTGTATTCACTTTGCTCTGGTTAGACATGAACATCTCAGGTCTGGCCCATTCACCTTCAGAAAATGAAAATGAAATGCAGATGTCAAGAAGTAATGTGTACATAAGTTAATGAAGTCAAATCAGTAAGCATTTATTAAGTGCCTACTGTGTGCCAGGCATCATACCAGGGGTAGAAACAGTCTCTGCCCTCAATGAGTTCCCAGTCTAATAGGGGAGACAATATCCAAATAATTATATTTGACCAAGATACAGTCTGAATAAATTAGCAATAATCATCAGATGGAAGGTATTAACCTTAAGGAGGATCAGGAAAATCTTCTTATAAAAGTGGTATTTTAGCCAAGTCTTGATGGGAGGGGAGGGGAGAGAAATCAGTTGATTTTTATTTAATTTGTTTTTATTTTTAGTTTCAAATTCTCTCATTACCCACTCTCCCTCTCATTGACATTACAGATATATCTAGTCATGAAAAGCAAATTACCACACTAGCCAAGTCAAAGAAAATGGCAAGGGAAAGACAGAAAGAGCAGAAAATAGGCTTCAATCCGCACTCTGAACATATCTACTTTCTATCTGCAGGTTGATAGCATGTTTCATCCTTTGGCATCATATTGGGTCACTATGATGATCTACTGATCAACAAGTCTTATTACAATATTGCTGTTACTGTGTAAATTTTTCTGGTTCTGCTCACTTCATTTTGCATCAGTTCATACAAGTCTTCCCAGGTTTCTCTAAAACGACCTCATTCATCATTTCTTATAACACAATATATCACAGTCATATACCACAACTTGTTTAGCCATTGATGGGCATTCCCTTAATTTCTAATTCTTTGCTATCACAAAAAGCGCTGCTGTTTTAATACAAGAGTCTTTTCCCTTTTCCTTGTTCTCTTGGGGTAGAGACCTAGCAGCAGTATCTCTGGGTCAAAGAATATGTGCAGCTTAATAGTCTTGGAAGTTTAGTTCCAAACTGCTTGCCACAATGGCAGGATCTGTTGACAACTCCACTAACAATACATTAGTATATCTTCTTTTCCACAGTGTCTGTAGCATTTTCTTTTTTTTTTCTTTTGCTTTTTGGCAGGCAATTGGGGTTAAGTGACTTGCCCAAGGTCACATGGCTAGTATTTTCTTTTCTGTCAACTTTGCCAATCTTATGGGTGTGATAAAGTAGAACCACAGAGTTATTTTTATTTTCATTTCTCTGTTAGTGATTTAGAGCACTTTTTTTGTATGACTACTGATAGCTTGGTTTTCTTCCTCTGAAAATAGTTTATTCACAACCACTTTTTCATCTAATTTACTCCATCTAATCCCATGTAGTCATAACTCACATTTTAATTACTCCTGATAACCAGAATGTTTTTTTGGCAGGAATAGATAAAGTCAGCATGTGACTGACTGTTCATGATCATTCTTCTTACCAGTGGGTAACATTTTGAACGTTTTTGTCAAAGGGAGAATGGCTCTTATTCTTACAAGTTTGAATTAGTTCCCTTTATATATCTTAAAAGTGACACCTTTAGCAGATAAACTTGCTACAATTATTTTCCCTATTTACCTGCATCTCTTCTGATTTTAACTGCATTGATTTTATTTCCTCCAAGTTATATGTAAGCAAAATTGATCACATTATCTTCTGTAATCCTCTTTATTCCCTTGACTGGTCATTAACTCTTCCACTAATAACAGACCTGACTAGAAATTTCCTCCTTGCTCCTCTAATTTGTTAATGATATCACCCTTTATGTCTAAGTCATGTATCCACTGAGAGCTTATTTGGATATATATGGTATGAGGTAGTGTTCTATGCCTAGTTTCTGCCTCACTGGGTAAGGTTTGGTACAATTCTTTTTCTTCCAAACTAGTTTTCATTTTTTCCTTCTAGTTCTTTCATCTCATTTACACTCTCAAATCTTTTTTTTTTCTGTAACACCTTCTTTCCACACTATCTTGTATGTACCTATTTATGTACATTTTGTTTTCCCCAGTAGAACATAGGCAGGGAATTTTTTTGTTTTTCTTTGTGTCCCCAGAATTTAATATGAAGTGCTTAAACAATAACTGATTAACATAACTAGGATAGTGAATAATCAAAATATATCCATCTAATTATAATAATCAAGTTTACTTCTTCCTTATAAAATATTCTCTTAAGAATATCCAAATTCACTTAATGCACACACAAACAAAAACCTAGCCATGTGACCTTGGGCAAGTTACTTAACCCCAATTGCCCTCCAAAAAAGAAAAAAGAATATCCAAATTCACATTAAAATTCTACAAACTTCATACATTCCTGTTGAAGGCACTAGTGGAAGAAGACCACCAGCAAAAGGGCTGATCCACAAAATAAATAACAGAAAATGACCTCTAAATACATTTTCATATAAAGCTTATTTTTAATCTCCTCACACTTCTTAGATCATACTACAGTCCACACCAGAAAACAGTAATCAGCCAAATTAGGAACCTTTCTTATCATAGTCCTTAAATTGCCTTGCCTGTCTTTATGACCTCAATTCTGTTCCCTCTTTTCCTAAAATAAGACAACTGGAACTGCTCCTAAGAGAATATCATTACTTAAATGAGTCAAACAGGGACGGTGTAACTGATTTCATTGTCAATCCACAAAGGTTAAGGGGAATAAAATGAATCAACAGGGCTTCCCAGTCTGAAGGACAAGATAGCAATGATTCCATTATGTACTAATAATAGCAAGTTTCTAATTGCCTTTCTACCAAGGACCTCAAAGCATTTCATAAGCACCATGCCTATTATTTTCACACCTATTCAGTGAAATGAAACTATTATTCCAACTTTAATTAGAGCCAAGCTGAGGAGCAGAAATTTTAAGTAACTTTTACATGCCATCAATTAAAATTTTTGAACCATCAAAATCATTTGGTAGTTGGAGACATGAGGGCCCGCTATAAATCTGTTAGCAGAGATACTCAAGAGCCCTCCAAAAAAAGGGAAGAGAGCTTATTTAGCCAAAACTGAAGAGATCCTCTTTCTCATCACTCTTCCCTGTTGTTTAAATCTCTCTGAATTACCCAGTGTCAGGAATGAATATTTCTAGTAACAGATATAGAGAAAGGATCACTTCTCACAACTGTACTATTAGTTATGTCTACAGGAATGCAATGCAAAAAGGAAGGAAGGCTTCTTTTTATTTTTAAAATGGATGGCTCCATGATAAAAGAGACAGAATGGATATATTTAGAAATGAAAGTAACATGTAAAAAATACTGATATTTTTTGTTTTGTTTTTCCATCAAATGATACTAAGGCATCATGGACTAGGAGGCAGGAGCCCAGGATTCAGGTTCTACCTTTGCGTCCCAATAACCTATAAATTAAAGGAGCTGGATTAGATGATCTCTAAAGTCTTAGTTCTAACAATCTTTGATCCTATGACATTTTCCAAAATAAAATATTACCTGCATTGGTAGTTCTAACAATCTTTGGTCCTATGACATTTTCCAAAATAAAATATTACCTGCATTGTTAGATTATGAAAATTTACTATATCCTGGGTATCTCTTTAATTATAGACCAAGGGTCAACACACTCTGGCCTGGGGGTCATATTTGACCTAAAAGCCAAGTTTGGCTCTTGCATTTTAAAATGTTTTAAATAAACAGAAATTTTAAAATGTAAATACCAGTCAATTTGCAGGTCAAATAGAGGCTGAATTTGACCAATTCTTTTTTGCCAATCTCTGATACTGACTACTGAATTATAAGAAGTAATTGTAGGGATAGTTAAAGGCTATTATAATATTAAATTCTTATATCATCTGTTTCTATTTTTTAGAAGCTATGTCTATTTGCCAATATAGGTATGGATATTGTGAATACATACATATGTATACCTTATCTCTCCTCTTGCCCCTGATCCCCACCTTATTGTTAGCTCCTTGAGGGCTGGGTCTATAATGATTTTATCTTTGCGTCCTCAGAACCTAACACAGTTTATGCATGATATTTCCCAAAGGAAACCAGTGAACTGAACAAAAACAAAAAACAAAAAAACAACCCCAGCTTAATTGTCAAAATTAAAATTCTTAAAATGATTAAACTAAATAATTATTTAAATTAGTTGGAATTATGAAAAATCATGAGACAGTTTATTTTTTTGATCTAGTGACCAAGGAAGTCAAAGGACCTCATGGAGGCCAAACATAAAAAGAATTGTCCCATGTATCCCAACACATATGAAGAAGCAATTTTTTTAACAGCAAAGCACTTAAAGCAATGAATCAGGGAATGGATAAATAAACTATAGTGTATGAATATAAATGATTACTTCTGAGCCATAAGATATGATGAAAGGAATTGAGACAAACATAGAAGACCTGTATGAAACTGATGTGGACTGAAAGCAGAACCAAAATTAAAGCATTCACAATCCCTACAAAAGCAAAACAATAGGGCAGCTGAATTCAGAATGAATACGATGACCAATCTTGGTGCAAATAAGTGAAAAAGAGTATTTCCCTAATTTTAGTAGTGGGTAGAGGCAATTATAGGCACACAGTATTGTATCTTATATCAAACAAATGCCCATAGATTTTGCTCAACTGGTTTTCTTTGTTTTAAGGATAAGTTCAAAGGCAAGATTGGAAAGACAGAAATATTGGAAAATTACTGTGACTTTCTTTTAAAAAAGAAGGCATCAATAAAACTCATAAAAGTAAAAATAGTTATGTATAAATGCAAACAATTTAAATTTAATTTTCTCATGAATTAGAGCAGTGGCTTACCCCAGAAAGGCTTCCAAGAACCAGCTTTACCAACTGTTTTACATAGGAGAAAGAAGGTGCACAGTTGCTATTCCTAATGTGGGCACTGCAAGCATCCAGGACAGTCCGTATAGAAACACGAGCATAAATAACATCTTCACACATGCCAAGCAATATGCTGTTCAGATGGTCTCCAAGTTTGATAGGCTGAGTACAAAGGAGGAAAAAGTCATGTTAAATTCACCTTTATAGTTAATATAATAATAATTTTCATCATACTGTATAAAATTGAGACACACTTCAATGAAATCATCACATAGGTACTCTAAAAAAAATGCCAACAAAAAACCCACTATAATAAATATCAGGATAATGGAGATGGAAGAAGAGGTTGTGGTTTAGTAAGATTTGTCTTCTGGTTAATAGGTTAGTAGCCTGCATGCTTAATATAACTAAAGTACTTATCCTTCCCCCCACCAGAAATTTAGCAGCTGAGGTACTAATGTAAATTAAAAGGCAAATCTAAAGTTATACTTTACACCTACCCCATTGTCAAATTTGACAATAAAGGAAAATGACAAATGCTGGAGGAACTGCGGGAAAACAGGAAAATTAATGTACTAATTGGTGGAGCTGTGAACCTCCTCTAGTCATTCTGGAGAGCAATTTGGATCTATGCCCAAAAAGTTACTAAACCCTGCATACCCAGCAATGCCATTAATAGGACCATACTCCCATGGAGATCAAAGAAAGAAGAAAAGATCCTTTATGTATAAAAAATTTTATAGTAGCTCTATTTGTGGCAAAGAACCAGAAAGTAAAGGAACTGCCATCAACTGGGCTTATGAATGTAACAATACAACTTTGGTCTAAGAAAGAAAGAAAGAAAGAAAGAGAGTTTCAGAGAAATAGCAGAAGACTTGTATAGACTAAGGTAGAGTTAAGTGAGCAGAACCAAGAGAACATGGCAAAAACAATTTTGTAAGTCTTAACTTTGATCAGCATAATGATCAATCTCATTTTCAGACTACTAATGATGAAGATTCCTACCCACTTCCTCACAGAGAGGTAATGAACTAATGTGCAAAATGAGACAAATGCTACATTTATAGACAGAGCTGATATGGGTATTTGTCTTACTTGACTATACTTTTTTTCCCCAGTCAGGGGTAGCAAATGTTCTTTGTAAATGTTGTGTCTCTCTTGCACCCTCCTCCAACAGAATGTAAATTCATTAAGGGTGAAGCCAATTTTGTTTCCGTTTTTATATTCCCAACACCTATCACCACATTTAGCAACAATGGGTGCTTTATGTATCAGATTGGCTGTGACAAAAAAGGAAAATGATGAATGTTGGAGATGTGGGAAAACTGGGATACTAATGCACTGTTGGTAGAGTTGTGAACTAGTCTAGAGAACAATGTAGAACTATGCCCAAAGGGCTATAAAACTGTAAGTACCCTTTGATCCAGCAATAACAATAGTGGATTTGTATTCCAAAGACATTAAAAAAAGAGGAAAGGACCTATTTGTACAAAAATATTTATAGCAGTTCTTTTTTTATTGGCTAAAAATTAGAAATCAAAGGGATGCCCATCGATTGGAGAATGGCTAAAAAAAGCTGTGGAATATGATTGTAATAGAATATTATTGTGCTATAAAAATGACAAGCAGGATGACATCAGAAAAACCTGGAAGGACTTACATGAACTAATGCAAAGTGAACAGAACCAGAAGAAGATTATACACAGTAACAGTAATGTTGTTCAATGAAGAATTGCAAATGACTTTTCTCAGCAATATAATGATCCAAGACAATCCCAAAAGACCAATGATGAAACATACTATCCATCTCCAGAGAAAGAATTGATAGTATAAATACAGACTGAAGCATGCAATTTTTTACTTTCATTCTTTTTCTTTTGAGTTTTCTTGTACAAAATGACTAATATGGAAAAGTTTTACATGATAGCACATGTATAATCTATATCTGATTGCTTACAGTCTCTGGGAGGGGGGACAGGAGAGAAGGACAGAATTTGGAATTCAAACCTTAAAAAAAAACCAAATACTAGAAATTTCATTTTAACATGTAATTGGGAGAAAAACAAGTATATATTAAAAAACATAGGTACTTAATAAATTCTTGCTTAATGGTGTTGAATAGCATCATTGACTAACATCATATAATATTAATAATACTATATAAAACAATATGTAATAATAATACTAGGGGAACAAAGAAGGACAGGTCAATTGAGATTCTAGTTGATATCCTTTGAGAAGAAAAGATTTTGCTTTTAAACTCTTCTGAGCAAAATAACAGTCTTTAGATTGGTATTAGCTTCAGACTATAACACTTCACAAAGGTTGGATGCAAGTGGTCAATACTCTTAAATAATCTAACTGTAGCTATTCCCTCCTATTTTGACATACTATTTCTATTAAAATATAAGGATCAACATCAGAAGTTATTTTTTCCACCAATTTACATTATCCTGTATATGCAACATTCCATAATTATTTGAAATGTATCCATTATATATTTTTGTTATATTTCACATGTAGTTAAACTGCATGGCATATTTCTGAGAAATATTTTCTGTGGTAACAACTTTCTTTTATAATGTTTAGGAATCAGGTATGTTCAATTATATATGTATATATATATATATATATATATATACACACACATATACATATGTATACACATACCTATACAGACATGCACATATATCAAACTAAAATGAGAAAATAGCTTTCAGTGATCCTAAGAAATAAAACTTTAAAGAATCTTACATGCACCTTACAATTAGGTAAAAAAACTCATTAATTTTGTTTTATCTAGATTCTACATTGATTTCTCTTTTAAATACAAAATCAACAGAAGAACCATAACAAGACTGGGATATAGAAAGCATGGAGAGGCAAAAAAGTAAATAAATTATCATAACCTTGTGGTATTTTTCCATTTTAATTGAGGTCCAGGGATTGTCAGAATCAAAATGTAATCAATCAAGCATTTATTAAGAACCCATTACATGCCAGGCACTGTGGTATTACAATGAATAAAACAATACCCACTCACACAACAGAGTAACAAAGACTTTTATAATTTCCGTCAGCCATTACACTGAAACAGTAACAAGAAAAACCAACCTACTAGTTTTTCAGTTCTTATGTAGGAATACTACTACATTTCCCTGAATAAATCTGAGACCCTATTACTTTTTTATTTATTTTATTTATCTTTTTTTTAAATTTATTTTATTTATCTTTTACTCTACCTCAGATAGCAAAATGAATTTGTCTGGGGCTTAATTGTGGGTCATTTTGTTCACACTATACTTTTATTTTACTTTATTTATTATTTATTAGTTAATTTATGTTTTACTCTACCTCAGATAGCAAAATGAATTTGTCTGGTGTTTCATTGAGGGTCATTTTGTTCACAGAATACTTTTAAATAGACATTTAAAGAAATGCTAAGCTATCGAGCTATACTGTTTCTAAACACATTTTAAAATATAGAAGAATTTTTTTTTTAATGTGAAAACTAAAAATGAAAACAAACGTAAAGTCTCACTTACTTGAGTTTGAGGTACTTCATGGTCAGCTCCCCAGTACAATGTCATTCCAAGAGAATAAATATGTATCTAGGAACAAATTGCAAATCCTTAGTTGTGGTAACTTAATCATGGTATAAGAAAAATTGTAGACATCACAGAAGACCAGAGTATAACCTCTGTGGAGGGAGGGACTTAGCCTATTATCTCTTCCAATGCCAATCACAGTGTTCCACAGAAAATGAGTACTAAATAAATGTTGGTTTAATGGAAAGAAAGCTTAACATCTACAAATAAAAAAAGGTACCTTTCTTCCCCTGCCCCCAGGAACACTTAAGAAATCTGGAATAATCATTTTCCATTTTGAATAAAAATATTTAGTATTTAGTTAAAAAAAAAACAAAAAAACAAAAACTGGTATTAGAGAAGACACTTATTTTAATAATTAAAATATTGTATCAGAATATGCAAAAAATTATCTAATAAGAGTTACTAAAACATTTCCCAAATAAATGTTAATGTGGTTCAAAGCAGTTATTTTAAATAAAGAACTTTATACATCCTAAATTACATGCTAATATCCAAGTAGGTTCACTGAGTAAATAAAGATTGAAATCTTTTATTTTTATGAAAGAGTAGCTGCATGAAACAGATGATCAGATTTTGATTTTTTAAAAAGCAATAATCATTTAATTGCTGTTTCATATATACACACACACACAAATTATGTACATGTACATACATACATATACATATTTTACTGAAAATGGCCCATAATATGCAAAACAAAAACTATTCTAACAAACTAATGTTAATAACACTATATTTGACAACATTTAACATTATTAACTTTAGAGCTAATATCACTTGAATTCAGTTAAATTAACCAAGGCTATACTTTTCTTTCTCTGCTTTATTTCTCCTTGGTTTGAGTAACAGGGCCATATTTATTTCATAGAAATTCTTTCCCTATTTTAATTAGTCACTAGATATTTATTAAGCAACTTCTATGTGCCAAGCCCCGTGTCAAGTACTGAGGATACAAATATGAAAAAGAAAGACAGTACCCTTACCTTTAAGGAGCTTATACTCTAACGGGGGAAGACAATACACACAGAAAAAAAGGTTAGAAAGTATGGAGAGGAGAGAAGTATCCAGTACTAAGGCATAATGGAAAAGTCTAGTGGAGTACAGTCAGGTGGGAAATGAAGAGATCAGACAGCTGGCCAGGCCATTCTCCTCAAAATAGAGGTTCATGTAGGAGATATCTTCAACCAGCCCTCCAATCAGCAGGGTACAGAGTACTAAGGATACTGAGGAAGTTTATTTAGGAAACAATTTATATAATATTAGAATTAATTGGTTTTTTTAATGCTTTGAGAAAATATATTTGTAAATCCACTTGATCCTGGGGATCTTTTTCTTTGGGGGTTCATCTATGGCTTCTTCACTTTCTTTTTTCTAAAAGTGAGTTATGTAAATTCTCTATTAGTTGTCCCTAGAATGTGACCACACCTCCTACCCAAACAGGGCATATACAGATTTATACTCAGGGAGACTACAGAGACATGGTAGTTATGAAGAACAAATATACACAGAAATCAAGCCCCACTGGAATAGCCACAGCTTGGCAGCATGGAGAACATATAAAGTGTGCATGTTCCCTGTCATTTTCCTGTCATCTGGGTGGCCTGATAGTAAACTGCATCACCTTTCATGAAGTTATCTGAATGTGTTATAGGATCAATTACTGCTTTTGACACACATGCAGGAATCTTCAAAGGTATTACCTCCCCAAAGAACCAAAAGCTACATCAGAGAAAAGGGTTGGAATCTCAACTCCAAAAGTTTCTGAGATCTGAATGTTCTCAAAGGAAAATGCATTTGTTAATTTGGATCATTAAGAAATCTCCTACCAATTCAAGTATGCTATCACAGAAAACTACTTTTGAGAACTTTGAGGCAATCGTTATTTTTATTATACTATAATATCCTGGAGAGCAGGGACTGTTATTTTTCAGCTTTTAGTCACACAGTAAATGTTTGTGACATTGAAATATTTCTGTACTGTCTCCTTTGTATCCAAGATTCCATTCATACAAAAAAGGGGAGAAAAGGTTTTTTGGTTTTTTTTTTAAGAAGAGGAGGGAAGTACCCTTCAACCTAGATTTGTTTTATCCTATTCCTTTCTATGCTAGAGAAAAGAGATAGCCAGTTGATTCAACTTTTAAGCTTTTAATTACAAGGCAATGAAACAAACTATCTTATTTAATATTCCTTTTTTTAAAAAAACTTGTTTATCTTATCAGCTACGTTGATAAAAGGAGTGGCTGTGAGAAAAGAAGAATATTAGTGAACTATTGGTGGAGCTGTGAACTAGTTCAACTATTCTAGAAAGCAACATAGAGCTATGCCCAAAAGTTACGCATATCCTTTGATCTTGCAATACCACTACTACATCTATATTCCAAAGAGATCAAAGAAAGAGAAAAAAGACTCATATATACAAAAATGTTTATAGCAGCTCTTTTTGTGGGTATAAAGAAATATAAATTGAGGAGGTGCATATCAATTGGGGAAATGGCTGAACAAGTTATGGTATATGAATGCGAAGAAATACTACTGTGTAGCATGAAATCACAAAAGGGGATGGTTTCAGAGAAACCTGGGAAGATTTGTATGAATCAATGCAAAAGGAAGTGAGAAGAACTATAAGAACAATTTGTACCACTACCAATTTCATAAAGACAAACTACTTTGAAAGACTTAGTAAATGATCAACACAATAACCAACTACAATTTCAGGGGACTCATAATAAAACATGCCCTTTACTTCTACATAAAGAGGGATGGACTCAGTGCAGATTGAAACATATTTTTCTTTTCTTTCTGCACATGGACTAACATGGGAATTCATTTTATATGACTATACCTACTTGGACATGACAAATATGGAGATATGCTTTTTATGACTATACATATTTGTAATGCACTTTGTTTTTCTTGCCTTCTAAATGTGGGGTGAGAGGAAAGGAATTCAAATTGAAAATAAAATAAAACTAAAAAAAGTTTTTTAATTGTTCATCTTAAAATCAACTGAAATTTGGTATTAAATTCTGCCTCTTTGTATATTCTCCTTGCCAACTTACTAATCCATCCAATCATAATTTCCTGGCATATAAACAATATATTTCAAAATATTTTGTATTCGTTAGTAAAAAAAAAAAAAAAGTAAAATTTCCAACAAAGCTGTTCACCTTGGTCAAGAAAAGGCAAGTGTATAATATTGGTGGGAAAATTCCCTTTTCTTTCTATTTGACAGCTTTGCCTATTCTCATTAATCACTTTAGCCTAGAATTCAGGTCAAATGATAAGAACTGGCTTCACATTTCATAAAACATTTGGTTAAGGGCATGTACAGTCAAAACAGGGCATAGAAAATGAAACTGCTGATGTAGGATACTATTCCTGTTTAACTGGTTGCCAGGTGTATGAACCATGTGAGGACAAAGCTGACAGCTGAGTTTTAAAAGAGATGTGAAGGAAAATTGAACTTTTATTAACTGGCACCTCTGAAGACCTCATAACCTACAGGAAACTGCTGTGTCTTATTAGCGCAGTCCAGTACTGTTTGGTAGGCACATAAACATTTCTTAAATGAATTGAATAATCTTTTAGGAGAAAATATACCAAAGGCATAAAAACTTCAAAAGAAAAAGGTAAAAAAATAGGATGAAATTAAAATTAGTTGAGTTGTGGCTTTTGCTGATCACAAAAAAATTCCATTGAGGGGAAAATCTCTAGCTTGAATGTATGTCAGTCTTAGACACTTAGAAGTAATCCAGGTGACTTAAAAAGTCTAAGTCCAGTGATTTGATAGAATTTGGGAAAATTTGAGTGTAATCACATCTTTCACAGTTATACTCATGAAAAAAAAATATCCATTTAGAATATTTCTGTGCTATAAGGAAAGAAGAAATATGGAGGATTCAGAGAAGCACTAGAAGATTTAACTGAAATAAGACAGACCAAGGATGCAATATTCACAATGACTATAAGAATATGTGTCTATCAGGGCGGCTAGGTGGTGCAGTCAGAAGGACCTGAGTTCAATTCCAGCCTTAGACACTTAACACTTAACTAGCAGTGTGACTTTGGGCAAGTCACTTAACCCCAATTGACCCTCCAAAAAAAAAAAGTCTATACATATGTACACACACATACATATATAGATATATAAACATAAACTCAATTCTGTGTAATTATGACCAATTTTAGCTCCAGAATTTTTTTAAAAAATCACATTTCTCCCTTCTTTAAAAAAAGGGGAGGGGACTATGAGTATCACTTATACTGTCAGACACGATCAAAGTTCATGTTAGTTTTTGATACACAGTTTTTATTTTCTCATTCTTTAAAAATTTTTGTTGTAAGGGACGGCTCACAGGCAAGCATATATATTACAGAAGAGGTGACATAAAACCAAAATATATCAATAATGAAAAAAAATTTAAATGTCTATTGCAAGCAGACTCGGTCAAGGTATTTAAGAGGTTTGGAAATCAGTTAGAGGTTGAGCACAGAAATTTTTCAACCTTTGGGGAACAAAAGTTGCAAAAAAAAAATCCCTAAATGGCACTCAAATGTCTCAATAACAAGCTAATGATGGAAATTAAGCAGCTTGTAAAGGATTTTTATTGTAAAGAAATTTGCTTCCATAGAGTACATTCAAGTATCTCAGATTAGTTTTAGTTTAGATAAAAATTTAACTGCACTTCCTCAATAAACCACAACTTTGGATCTGAGTTTCTGGAAGTGCAATACAAAATGGATGTGAATGGTGGGAGAGGTAAGGGAGAAAGCTACTATTTCTATTCTCATCTTTAAATAAAAAAAAGTTGCAGTTACCTTTTCAACATCTGAGAGAGAGTTCAGTGATTGGTTCTGAAGAATCTCGGGTGCAGTAAAGGCTCGAAGGTCTTGATGGGAAACACTCTCATCTGTAAATGACACACTGCCAGATGGTAATAGTAACAGAGACCATGGAGAAATGATAAAGCCAAGGGCAGTAGGGTCTGCTGTGTTCACTAGACAGATAAGAGGGAAGAGAGGAAAAGAAACAATTAAAATGCAAATCTCAATTAGCAGAATTTTCTTTGTATCACTTTGATCTTTCTTGACATGAGATGACAACATAGTTAAATAGTTTCCTCAAATACACACACTAGGATACAAAGTGGAGCATTTCTTCCCTGATGCCTCTATGGGATTAGGACTGAATGAAGAATAAATTGATGCTTAATACTGACTGCAGCAACAGGAAGGGCGTATCCCCCATCCACCTCTAAGACAGAAGCAGTACCATGTACCAACAATACCTTAATTTTTGAAAGCTACAGAAGCATAGAAGTCCTAGAAGCTAGGAAACATATAGACTTTAACTCATAACCTATCAAAAATGGCAAGATTTGGGGGAGGTTTTCCTTGTGAGTTAAAGAAATGATAAGGAGGTGAGATAGTAGATAAAGTACCAGACCTGGGGTCAGAGAGACTTTTGTTTAAATTCAGCCTCAAATACTTCCTAGCTATGTGACCCTGGGCAACTATTTAAGTTATGTAAACCTCAGTTTCCACATCTGTAAATGGAGATAATGGTAGCACCTACCTCAAAAAGTTATTATGAAGATCAAATAAGGTAAAATTTATAAAGTATCAGTAGCCTGGCACATAATAGGTACTATATAAATGTCACTGAAAATATTCATGAGACAATGTCAGCAACTGGATTCGGGAGTCGATGGAATCTCTGACGTACCGTAACTGAAACTTGTCAGTGTTTGGGGTACAATTTTTATTTTAATCAATTACAGACTCTGAAATTGGAATGAGGGTTGGTTTTTTTGTTTTGTTTTGTTTTTGGCACATGTTAATTCTTTTACTACAAAATATGATAATTTTAGGTATCTGTGTTCAACAACTTTCTACTCCCCCAAAGGCTTTCCCTAGCTTTCATGATGATATTCCAGAGCAGTTTAGGATAAACTCTTTAAATTATAAAATTCTGTTCAGAGGAATGACTGAGAATACTCTTTGTCATAAACTTAAGTTTAGTTTTTCACCTGTCCAAAGGATGTTAATCTAAGTTTCATCATGATTGCCAATTGAGTTAGATAGTAGACTTGTAGGGTTAAGGGAAGGTCTGTTATACTCATCTGGTTAGTCCTGGGTAGACAAAGGCCAACTGGGGCCAATGCCAGGATTGCCAATTCATCCTGAATAGGCTATCCTGACATCTCTCCAGGTCCAAGGCCAGGGAAGGACTATCATGGAGTATTCACTCTATACAGAACATTTCCATTCCCCTAAAAACTAAAGTAAAATGAATGCTCTCTTTTTAACTTTTGCGCAAGACAAGGTATCTTATACAGAGATCCTATCTCATAGCCTGAAGACTTCAGTTCAAATCCTACCAGATATGGCAGTGTGTCCCTGGGCAAGACACTTCACCTCCTAGTGCCCAGGGCAACTCTCTAAGTAGTCAAGCAGATGCAGACCTAATTTCATAGTTTCCTCCCTGGGAGATCAAAGGTCAGGTAAACAACAAGAAGTCAAGGTACTGTGGAATGATCCCAGTCTATGAAGTGGCACAGCACAGGACAGATATGCCACTGTGAGCTGGGTAACCGTGAGCATATAATATACGTTATGATATGATATGATATAATGTCCTATAATGTAACGTAACATAACATAACATAACATAACATAACATAACATAACATAACATAATGTAATGTAATATCCCCTCTCGGCTTTAGTTTATCTGTAAAATGAAGGGGTCTTGGGCGGCTAGGTGGCGCAGTGAGTAGAGCGTCGGCCCTGGAGTCAGAAGGACCTGAGTTCGGATCTGGCCTCAGACACTTAATGCACACACAAACAAAAACCTAGCCGTGTGACCTTGGGCAAGTTACTTAACCCCAATTGCCCTCCAAAAAGCAAAAAAAAAAAAAATGAAGGGGTCTTACTTTTAGATTTTTGCAACATAGCATTAACATCAATTCTACACTATTTTTATTATGAAAAAAAATAATCCCTGATGATCCAAATCTCTTGCAAGATTTGTTGTAGCTTATATTGACAAGAGTGGGAGGCAGATTCAAAGAAGGCCAATGAGAATGTTGCCTTATTAAAAAGCATAGGAGGAAACTGCCAAGCCTCTTTAGGGTAAGCTCATCACTGGGAAATGCATCATTGTGGAGACTGCCCTTAGCATTGGTACACACATCTCATCTCTACCCTCAGTTGCTTCTGCCCCTCTGAAGGGCTAGAGGGCAGGGCAAAAACTCCTCGAAAAGCTTCCCTTTGCAGAAGGATTAAAATCCCAGTCATTGCTTCATCTGCCACCAGCTTCTCTGCCAGTTTTCAAGGCTACCATCATGACCCCACTTCCTAGTGGTAGTAGTGAGACAGAGAAGAAGGAGGGGGAGGAAGACAAAGAGGAAAAGAAGAAGAAAGAGGACAAAGAGAAAAAGAGAGGAAAGGAAGAAGATAAGGAAAAGGAGTCCTTTCAGTTTTCTTCCATTAAATTCTATTATGCTATTTGTTTTTTATTTTCCACTTTCAAATAATCAATTAATCCTGAAGTTTGTTATGCTCAGACGGGTCTAATTTCCTTCCCTCCCTTAATCCTGCCTCAGCTCAAATTCCTTTACTCTTTTAAACTCAAAAGATTCAGTTAGACTTTTATTCTTTCAATTCATCACCTGACCATGCAGAGACTAATATCTCCTGCCCCTGAACCTATATCCACTCCTCTTCATGGCAAGTATCTGCCTAGAATACCAATTTCTCCCTGGGACCTCTGTTCAGAAAAGGTTTTCTGAAGCACTCATCTGAATTCTTAAATTCTATTTCTTTCTTAATCCCAGGTACTATCTCTAAGCTTTTCTCCTGCTCTCCTGGAATCAGTCCCAAGTCTCGTCCCACACCTGCCAAAGTGATTTACCTGAAATGCATATCACAGCCCTCTCCTTCACCACTCTTACTCAGTGGCTACCTAACTCCAATGGGATCAAATAGAGATAATTCTTTTACCTGGTCCCTTCCTACCTTTCCAGTGTTGTTACAAATCACTCCCCTTTGAATACTCTGTGATCCCATGACACTTGGTCTTCTTGAAGTTCTTCCTCAAGCAAAACCCAATTATTTCCATCTCCCCACTACATGCTTCTTCTCAGGTTGTTTTCCTCTCCCCTCCATGCCTGGAACACTGTCTCCTTCTTTATCTATCAGCTTCCTTAGCTTCCTGGTCCTCCCTATGTTAGAATGAAAACACCTTGAGGACAAGGGCTGTTTTTTTTTTCACCTTTCTTTGCACCCCCAGAACTCACCACAGTGAGAGAATCCATAGTAAGTGTTTAATAAATGCAGATTGACTAAGTTATGGTCTTTTGGCAGAGCTTTGAAGCAGATTGGAATTCTAATCCAAGAATCACTAAACTAGTATAACCTTCCACTGTGGTTTGTACTAACATACACCCCAAAGAGAGAAAAGTAAAGCCCCCACATGTGTAAACATATTTATAGTCACTTGTTCTGTTGCAGTAAAGAAATGGAAATAAATTGGATGCCTGTCAATGGAGAAATAGTTGAACAAATTAATGCATGTAACAGAATATTATTGATCCATTTGAAATAACAAAAGGGGTGGATTCAGAGAAGCCAAGGAAGACTTAGCTGTAGGAACTGATGCAGTGAGATGAAATAAAGAACAATTGGTACTCTGACGACTATACTGTAAAGGAAGACATCTCCCTACTGCATCAAGGGGTCTTTGTTCAAAGCTTTTATGAGCTTGGAAAAATCACAACTTCCCTAGGTCTCAGTTTCTTCATCTATAAAATGGGGCCAGGTTAGATGACCTCTGCAATCCTTTCACTTGTGAAGCCAGGAGGGACCTCAGAGGCCTTGCTCAGTCAGTCACTGACTCCAAGTCCAGTACTGTCTTTGTTTCATTACAACTGCCTCTGTGAGCTGACCTGGAAAATTCCAGCTAAAGTCACTGAGATGCAATGTGACTAGGGCCTGCCACTGTCAGGCTGATCTCAATAGATACTGTTCCACAGGCTCCTGGGGAAACTGCCTGGGTTAAAGGCAAGAAACTATAAATTCAGATTCAGTTCAGCATGAATGAAGAGAAATGTACATGATATATTTTATGGCATTTCCTTTATTGTCTGATTTCGTTTTTTTAAAAATGTCCCCTAAAAGTAATTAAAAGAAATAATTTAAGAAATGCAAGTCTACCTGATCTTCTTTCCAATTCTCTGATTAGTACTTCTTTCTATCCCCTCCTCCTTTCTCTAGGGCCTAGGACCCAGTGTAAAGCTATCTACTGTCAGAGCCATACTTTCTCACCACCATTTCTTGATCTTTGGGGAAATCTGGTATTAAAAAAAAAATCACAATGGCATCTTATTTATATAATTTCCATAATGATACTCAGCTTACAGAATTTAAGATAATTCAAGGCCCCAAGTATACTAAAATTAGAATCTAAAAGGTCCTTTGGAATATCCAGTCTGAAATACTTACTAGCTGCATGACCCTGGGCAAGTCACTTAACCTTGTCTACATCAGAAATGGCAAACCACTCTAGTATCTTTGCCAAGAAAACCCCAAATAGGGTCATGAAAAATTGGACACAATTGAAACAGCCTTACAAATCAGTTTTATCAGGTGTTTGCTATGTACTTGGGACTATACACACAAATGCAGAGTTTCTAGCATGTCTAGGTGTTTAATAAAGTGCTTGTTGACTGACTGACAAATCTACCACACACAACTCACATTTATGAGTATTATCTAAAGATACCAGAGATTAAGTATTAAAGGGAAGTATTTCTCAGATTTCTAGTTTAAAAGTTCACAAGACAATTGCTCTATAATATATTTTTCTGTGTGATTTCCAGTTATTAGAAATCTTATTCTTATAATATGAAATATAGTAAAAAGTAACTCGATGTGAGGTAAAAGCACTACATGCATTTTTTTCTTTCTTAATTTTAACACCACTCCCAATTTGTTTTCAAGTTTTTCACTTGTTCAGTTCTAAGGAATTTTTCACAGCAATGAACAAAATGCTACTTAAATCTTTTACTCTGTCCAAAAAAGAGAACAATCTTGACATCTGAACACATCCAAACAATACTTCAAAACCACTGGAATTCTGTAATGGCTTCAGATCAGTGAGGCATCTAGTAGTTTTATTTTACTGTGTTAACTACCAGACTCCTGAAGAAATTCCAGCCTGCACAGCTTATAACAAAACCCTTGTTTTGTTTGCAAATGATGCTGACCAGGCAAACAAACAATGTGCTTCAGAAAAACTGATTCTTAAGGAGAAAGTACAACAAGAGCCAATGTAGGGCTTTGTGGACAGAGACAATTTGATGACCTTTGAGTGTTTCTCTTGTAACTAATCTCTCATAAACCAATGGACCCTGGCAGCTGGCATCAGGGAGAAGAACAACAGCATTTTCAATGGAATGCAAATTAAAAAAAATTTTTTTTAATCCACTTTTGTTTTTTTCTCCCCGACTTGTTTTGGGTCCCTTCTCACAGAAGTCTTTAGAAGGGTACACACACAGACTGCTCTGATAAGTTAAGCCTCTAGGTCACTCCTAAAAGGTTTGGTTTGTTGTGGGGTTTTTGCGGGGGAAGGGAGGGAATCTCTTTTAATCTTCCTTTCTGTCCTGTTTTCTACATAGAAAATCCAAAAACCGAATGAACCCACATTTTATTATGGCTCTACATTTTTCTAGAGGGTAGATAGAATGAAATTCTTTAAGCTACTTCCAGTATCCATTTCATTAGGAAAGCTTTCTACACTTAACTGCACCTCCTCCACCCACCAGCCTTTGCAGATCTCAATTCCCATGCCTTTGCAGATGACTTCTTATCTGTGTATCTGGCCCAGATCTCCCTCCCAGTCCTAGTTAGCATTTATGTACCTCTTTAACTCAGGCAAAACACTGGACAAATATTATCAAGATGGATCCCCACAACTTGGGAGGTAGGTGAAATTATTCCTCCCATTTTGCAGATAAGGAAACTAAGACTGGTTAAGTGACTTTGGGGGGTGGGTGGGGGCGGGGAAGGTCATAAAGCTCAAGACTCAGTCAGTGTCTGAGGCCAAATTTAGAAGCCAGGTCTTTCTGACTCCAGGCTAGGTTCCCAATCCACTGAGCAATCAAGCTGAGAAAACTGCCTTCTAGACATTTCCAACTGGCTCTCTAGTAGATATATCAAACTTACCAGTTTAAAACAGAATACATCTCTGTAGCAGCAACCACGCTGGCATACCCAGGAGGGCTGCTAGCACAGGTTCTTAGATCTGCTTTACTAGGAAAGATAGCTATTTAAGGGGTCAGTAATCATTTTAAATTGCATTCATTTTAAATTACATTTACTAGTTTAGGGAAAAGTCAGCACCCTGAACTTCAGAGAAAATACAAGCAGATCAACAGACAGGGCTCTGACTCTGACTGCCAGAATCAGCTATATACTTTACATACATCTCTGTATTGAGAAAGCCTTTACATCTAAAGCAGTTGGGGAGCTCTGAACATATAGCCATTCAGAATCTCAACCAGGGAATCATAAGATCCTTCTCATAAGCAAAATACCAACTCTGGGTATATATACACTTCTCAGTCAGAAGGTATCACTGTTGTACCCAAATAAAGTGAGACAGAAGATCCCCAAAATGAGAATTTGCGTGGATTTATTACCGTGGGACTGTCAGGGTGCATGGTCACCCAAATCAGACAGTGGTTTGGCACAGAGTGCAGGTTTTTATAGAGGTTCCATAGCCAGGTAACCTAAGCAGAAACTACAGGGATTGGTCAGTGTACATTTGAATTTTCAGCAAAACCTTAGGCGGAAACTCCCACCCACTAATCAATTAGGGGAAAAGAAAGGGTGGGGGTTGTGCTTGGTTACAATTAGGGAAGGGGAAGGTGGAGTTTTCTGTTTTACAAATCACTGAAGGGAAGGGGAAAGTGGAGTTGTGTCCAACATCACAACCCTCCTGACTCAGTGCCTAATTAGAAATTAGCAAAAGGTGTGAAGGCCTTCCTACTAGCAAGCCTCCTAGATGGGCTCCACCTGTGGCCTATTAATGGGCAAGAAGATCTTAAATACCATTAACATTACAATCCCTCATCCAGACTTCTCTATTTCTGTAGATGTTTCCACCATTCTTCCAGTCCTGGATGTTAACCATCCAGTTTAACAACCTCAGAGTCACTCTCCCTTACCCACCCCATATATCCAATCTGAACTTAACACACATTAAAATGGGAATCTTCTAGATATCATTGTTACTAATGATCTCTTAATTGTACAAAATACAATGAATGGTGTTTTCACAGTCCTCATTCTACTTGAATTCTCTGAAGCTTCTGATACTGTTAATCCACCCATCCATTTTGATTAGGTTGACTTCTCAGCCCACCATCTCTGGCTTGGTTTACCTCCTCTGTATCTGACTACTTGACAGTCTCCAATGCAAGATCATCTTCCATCACACCCATCAAGCACAAGTGTGCATCATGGCTTGGTTCTAGCTCCTCTTCTCTGTCTATACTCTCTCAGTGATCTCATCAATCCCCATGGTTTCAAATCATCATTTTTATGCAGATGATTCCCAAATCTAATCATTTTTTGAACTCTTATCTCAATTCGGTTGTTTTCTTTTTATATCACCCATGTATAGACCAGTGTCTTACATGTAGTATAGACACTTAAAAATAAATAATTGACCAAATGAATTGAGGAATATTTATTGGATCTTCTTTCAAGTTTGGGGAAAGGATCAATCCTTTCTGTGAGAACCAAAATTTATGATGTATATGAAAACTCTTGGTAAACAAAAAAGTACTATATAACACATTAAAAGGCATTATAATCTCTGGGTAAAGACCCTTAGTATATTCATTCAGACCTCAAGTCACTATATTTCCACTCTACTGCCACTTTTGGGTCCTGAGTATCCTACACTGGCTAAAGAAGACAATATTCAATTTGACCTGAAAGATTAATCTCTGAGACCTCATAGTCTAGGATCTACCAACCTGGATATCACCACTGTTCAGACCCCAGGAAGTCCTAGACTAAATGCTTGCTGATCTGCTCAATTTATACCATATTGACAAGTTAGCTCTAGTCTTGATGAATCTTGGCATTAAAAAAAAAAAGTATTCTATGCTAGCATCTAGACCTAGTAGCCTTACATGTCAAACTTAAGTGGCATACTTCAACACTGCATTTAGCACCTTAGAAAGTCCTGTCTTCCAACAGCAAGGATATCAAATCAATCAATGCTTCAATTTAGGGTATTAATTGGAAGGACATACTGAGGCTGAAGCTGAATACTTTGGCCAAATAATGAGAAGAGAGGACTCATTGGAAAAGACCCTGATGTTGGGAAAGATCAAAGGCTAAAGGAAAAGGGGATAGCAGAGGAGGAGATGGATAGATAGAATGCTGGACCTAGAGTTAGAAAGACTTGATTTCAAATCCAGCCTCTGATGACCCAGAGCCAATCACTTATCCTCGGCCTGCCTCAATCGGTCAACTAGCATTTGTTAGCTACCTCGTTATGTGCTGGAGACACAAAGACCAAAACAAAAAATAAACAAACAAAACCAGTTTTCTCATGTGTAAAGCAGAAATAATAATACCCACTTTCCATGGTTATTGCAAAGCACTTAAAACATCTTAAAGGGCTAGAAAAATGCCAGATTTTTTCTGTGATCCAGGACTTTTCAATGCAAAACTACAGAGGTTAGATTGCCGACTTTTAGAGTAGTAGGAAAACGATTAATTCCTCATCTCATAATTGTTCTTGAAATTATTTATTAAAAAATATGCTTGACATAGAAAAACTTTTATTAACTGATGCAAAGTAAAATAAGGACCAAGAAAGCAACATTCATAATGAAAATAATAATGTGAACAAAAAGAAAAAGACAAAAAAACCCTGAATTCTAACTAATAGCTAAGGCTGGCCCCAGAAGAGGACAGAGAAAACAGAATTTCTTGTGCTTTTTGTAAAGATAAAAGATAACTGGGGCGGAGCCAAGATGGCTGAGTAGAAACAGTGCGTCCAGGCCACTCTCCCCACAGATCACCTCCAAAGTATGTAGAGGGGGACTCTGAACAATTTCTGGAGCCTTAGCACCCACAGAACGACACAGAGAAGCTAACCTCATGCTGAGGACAGCCCAGCAGCCCTGCAGGAAGGGTCAGTGCAGCGCTCCGGGAGCAGGCAGCACTCTGGGAGCCAGCAGCGCACTGAGCCCAGGTCCGCTTGAGGAGTTTTAGCCCCAGGGCGTTCAGACCAGCAGCCAGCTGGAGGGACTCCAGAACACCAGCAGCTGTGGCGATTCCAGAATTATCAACAAAGACATGCCTAGGACAAAATAAGAGGTTAGTGCCCTATGGACTTTGGGACCAGTATTTGGGGAACTCGTCGGCTTCCTCCCCTGGGGGCTAGAAGCCACTGAGGAGACCCGCCATTTTGTAGTTTTCATAGGCAGCTCCAGCTCCTGGCCTGCGAACTGTAGGGAGACCCAGTGATCAGTCTTGGGGGGTAATCACTCTTGCTTTAACCTCCCTGGATCTAGACTGTGATCTGGGGTGGAGGTCATGGGTGAGTTTCCAGCTTGCCAGAAACAGAAGTTGTCCCCCACATGTTTGGGATGAAAATTCCCCTCTGGTGGCAGAGCCATAGTGTGGCAACAAGCCCAAAAGTCAAGTAATTAAGTGGCAACATGCCAAGGCAAAGGAAACAAATTAAACAGAAAAATGCAACCTTAGACTCCTACTTTGGGGGCAAAGAAGATCGAAGCATGGAACAATCAGAGGACTGTGAGGTCAGAAATCCTGCTCCAAAAGCCCCAAAGGAAAATATGAGCGGGTTATAGGCCATAGAGGAACTTAAGAAGGACTTTAAAAATCAAATAAGAGAAATAGAGGAAAAATTGGGAAGAGAAATGAGAAGGATGCAAGAAAAATATGAAATGAGGGTCAACAGCCTGATTGAGGAAAATAACACCTTAAAAAATAGACTAACTCAAATGGCAAAGGAGGCCCAAAAGGGCAATGAGGAGAAGAATGCCTTAAAAACTCGAATTTGCCAGATGGAAGAAGAATCTCAAAAGTTCACTGAGGAGATTCATTCCTTCAGAGTTAGACTGGAGCAAATGGAAGCTAATGACTTTATGAGAAATCAAGATGCTGTTAAGCAGATCCAAACAAATGAAAGATTAGAAGGCAATGTGAAATATCTCATGGGAAAAACCACTGACCTGGAAAATAGATCCAGGAGAGACAATTTAAAAATTATTGGACTACCTGAAAGCCATGATCAAAGAAAGAACCTAGAAATCACCCTTCAAGAAATTCTCAAGGAAAATTGCCCTGATGTTTTAGATCCAGAGGGCAAAATAGAGGTTGAAAGAATCCACAGATCACCTCCTGAAAAAGATCCCAAAAAGAAAACTCCCAGGAATATTATAGCCAGGTTCCAGAATCCCCAGATCAAGGAGAAAATACTACAAGCAGCCAGGAAGAAACAATTTCAATATTGTGGAAACACAATCAGATTAGCACAGGACCTGGCAGCTTCTACACTGAGGGATTGAAGGGCATGGAATATGATATTCCAGAGGGCAAAAGAGCTGGGAATGAACCCAAGGGTCACCTACCCAGCAAAACTGAGTATTTTGTTTCAGGGGAAAATATGGTCATTCAGTGGAATAGAGGACTTTCAAGCATTCTTGAGGAAAAAACCAGAGTTGAATAGAAAATTTGACATCCAGACACAAGAAGCAAGAGATGCCTGAGAAGATAATCAGGGAAAAGAAATCAAAAGGAACTTATCAAAGTTGAACTATTTACATTCCTATATGGAAAAACAATAACTGTGACTGATGAAATATTTCTCAGTATGAAAATAATGGAAGAAGGGTGTATGGTCATATGAATACATATGTGAATGTGTGTATATATGGTTACAGTTATATATGGATAGAGGGTATAGGTTGAATTTGTTGGGAAGGGAGAATACTCAAGGGATGAAATTATGAGGTGAGAGATGAAAGTGGCAAGAGGAGATGGGGAGAGACAGGGTAGGGTAAACTATCTCATGTAGAAGAAGCAAGGGGAAGTGGTTGCAAGGGAGGGGAAGAATAGGAAGGCAAAAAGGCAAAACCACATTCTCATTGAATTTGGTTCAGGGAGAGAATGACATACATACTAAATGGGATATCTCAACCTGCAGCAGAACAGGGGGAAGGGGGATGAGAGGAGGGATGATGGATGGGAGGGCATCCTTGGGGGGAGGGGAGATTGGAAGTACCCACTATAGAAGAGGGACAGGATCAAGTAGGGAATGGACCAGGTGGGGGGTGGGATGAGTGGGAGGGAATTATAAGCAGCCTTGTACAATATATCTACCATGGTAATGTTTTGCATAGCTAGACATGTACAACATATACTGAATTACTTATCTTCCCAGAGGGAATGGGTGACAAGGGAGGAAGGGAATGGATCTGAAATTCAAGGTCTTAAAATTAAATGTTTCAAATATATATAAATACTATTATTAATACTATTTTGCTTGTAATTGGGAGATAAGATGTGCAGGCATTGGAACACAGAGATTCACCTTCCTCTAATGGAAAAGTCGAAGGGGGTATGGGAGAAGGTATGGGAGAGAGCAGATTGGAGGAAACGATATCTTGTGGGACTGCTATTCTGGGAGGGTGGGTAGGGGAAAAACAGTGGGGGGAAATAATTGTAACTCAAAATCTGTTGGAACTGAATGATGTAAAACAGAAGTTAATAAAGCATTTGTTTAAAAAAAAGATAAAAGATAACTGATGTGGAAAATTGTTTATATTGTCACACACGAAATGTGTTGGTTAGTTTTGCTGGACTGCTGGTATTCTTTCTTTTCTAATCTCTTTTAGAAGGAATGACTTGCTGGGTAAACATGGAGGCATATATTTAGAAATAAATATAATGCAAACCCCCCCCCCCCATATCACTAATAGAAAAAGAAAGAAATTATGTTTAACAAATGATTAAACTCATTTGCCTCCTTTAAGTAGAACAGTGAAGGCTAAAGGTACAGGACTGTTGTTATCTAAGCTATCCAACTCAGTTATTTCATCAAATGGCTTTGTTCCACCATTTTTATTTGTTACAAGTCAGTGTTCAGTTGGATAAGAAGGAAAGAAATGACAGTGGAATAAAAAAAGAAAAACCAAAAGGCAGCAATAAAACTGACATTTGATACTTTGACAAATAAAGGATACCTTTTCTGAATAATTCCTGAAGGCTTTCTGCACTTTGACTTAATACGGCCCATATCTCTTCCTCTTGCAGTGGTCCTCCCCGAACCTCCAAGGCCTCAGCTAATGACACATGCATATTACCTAGAAAAGAAAAATAATCAGAGAATTTTCACAACTGCCCTTCAATAGCATTATCTTTTTATAAGTCAAAGCTCTGTAAAGCAAGTCACTGAATCACCAAAATTCCAAATCTAATTAAACATCAAAAACCAACATAAAAACATAATGAAAAGTATAATTATATGACTTGTGGGCCTCCCACAAAATAGCCTAACAACTATTTGAAACCTGCCCCAGAAATACCATCAAAAAAATAAATCATCTTTCTCTTGGTCTTCTCAAGGTTCTCTCCAATTATACCAGAAAAAGTTATCTTTAGCTTCCCTCAAAGGATCATTCTTACCATTCTCTCCAAACTAAAAACTGCTATTTCTACAACATACCATTTGGGTCTTAAAGCTACAGTAACAATAATGATAACCTCTGTAACAGGCCTATGAAACAAATGTCTAAAGAAGGAAAAAGAGAGAAAAAAGGAATACACCATTGTAAGAAGGACAAAAAAAGGGGGTAGAATTTGCTATGTATGAAATCTGTGAAAAAACTGGGTTAAAAGAAGTACATAAACATGGAGGAATGAATGGGGGGGCGGGGATAGGGCGTCAGATGAACCTTATCTGAAGTGGGGAGGGCCTTCTCCAGTCATCCTGATCCATATCTGACCACTGGATTCAGATGACTCTGTAGGACAAAGTGAAGATGGTGACTTTGCACAATCCTCCCTCACTTAAATCCAATTTACTTGAAAGTAATGGCATCATCTTCCTGATGTCATGATCCTCTTTGAGAATGAAGGACAAACAAAAATCTGAAGCAGACAAAAAGGATTGGGCTTGAAATGATTATAAATTGGGAATGGCTGAACAAATTGTAGTGCATGAATGTAATGGAATATCACTGCATCATAGCATATGATGAAAGGATTGCAGTCAATCTATATAGTATGAACTGATGCTGAGTGAAATGAGCAGAGCCAGGAGTAAATTTAAAGGCTAATACCATAAAGAAAAATGATTCTGAAAGACTAAAGACTCTGATCAACACAATGAATATCTCCTATTAATAGGTCCTAGTATGTGTGTGGGGCAGCAGGGAGGGGATGGCTCAGAGGTACCAATATATCAGTACTGAAAGAGAGAGGGGAAAGAAGAGCAATAGTTCTCAAAATAAGGTTTATGGAGCTCAGGGGTCCAGAGGTCAAAATTTATTTCATGATAATACTAAGCTGGTAAAGATCAGTAGATATAACACATAGATACAAAAGCCCTTTGAGGAGTCTTTAGTAATTTCCAAGAGTATGATGGGGTCCTGAGAACATAAAGTTTGAGAAGCTACCTTAGGGAATGACTAGGTCTCTTATTCAATGTCTTAGGTAATACATCAAGTAAACAGGGCCCTGAGTTCACACTTGGCTTTAATGAAGTGTTCAAGAAATGTGTAATAGATAAAATAATTAATGAAACCCTATCCTTCAGCTTATATATAAGTTTATGGAGAAATGCATTTTAAATTGTTGAATTTCTATTTATTGCAATTGGGTGGGTTTTTTTTAATGTATAATAAATTCTGCATATTACTTTCAAAACTCTACTTGTATGTATAGCTTCCTTCAGAGCTATCTTCAGTTATTTCACAATTTCTTAGGGGCGAGATAAAAGCTATCCTGGATGAAAAATAAATCCCTGCCTCTGCCCACTCCCTCCCACCCCTGCCCTCCCGCAAAACCCCAAGGACACTTTTGGCAGAAACAGAACTCATGATTCTTAGTTTCCAATTCTAAGGTGCTTCTTTTGACTCAAATATTTATTTTCTTGTCCAATATAAGTGTAGATTTTAAAACAATTCAAGCATTTGACAGCTGCTTATCAATTCACAAAAGTAAACAGCATTAATTAAAAAGTTCATTCTATAAGCTGTGACCTCAAAAAATATAAAAGATTGTCATAAAGATTATCTATTTTTACTATTCCAGAAGACCTTAAAAGTTAACACACTATGCCAAAATAGCTGGAAGAATAATTTTTAGGAAAGGACACGAAAGGCCTAACGCAGCAAGGGACAGAATTTGTTTATAAGTGCTAGCATTTCACATGGTTTTCAAAGCATAGAGAGAGGGCTCATGCCCTCTATTAAAGACTGAGAGGTAGAAACTCAATGGAAATAATAACATGTAATTTGCTTCACTGTCATGTCCCTGGAGCATCAATTAGAGCTTAGAAAAGACCTACAAAATTGTCTGTTTTCAGGTTGGAACTGGCCCTAAGACAAGTGACTTGTCCACAGACATACAGAGAATAAACAGCTGAATCAGGCTTACAGACATACAGAGAATAAACAGCTGAATCAGGCTTCAAATCTAGATCCTCTGACTCCAAATACACTTGCCATCTTGTGCCCACCATCACTACCACAGATTCCACTGTTCTCTTTTTCAGTGGAAACTGCTTGAGTTTAGGTCAAAGGCACCAACTCTGCCCCTTCCTGCCCCTGTGCCTTTGGACACAAAGCCTAAGTCTGTTTCCTCAAAATGAGGACTGGCAAAATCATAAGAGACAAGCAGCAGCACAGCCTAGTATCCCAACATAGTATTTCCACAAAGATCCTGAAAATGCCCCAGGCTGAGATCTCATCAGGGAATCCAAGGGGAAAAAACCCACAGTGAATCTTACATACAGGCCAGGTCATCAGCAGGAGGCAAACAAAGGTCTATGCAGGTCTGGCCACTGCGGAGCATTTCAACCCACAGAAACTGAAAGAGGTACAAGCTGCACACCAGGGAAAGAAGAATCCCCAGACCCCAAAGGAGGACCTGCCCCTGCAGGGTATGGGAACAGGTATCACCTGGGAGCTCTGTCACTGACTACATAGATCCAGGGCAGACTGAAGATGGGAACTGTATTTCTGAGGGGTGGTCCAGAGGGAGGAGTGGTTATGGGCCTTCACTTGTTTAGGAACACATTGAGCAGCAAGGAGGAGCTGGGTGGTTCTGACCCAGTGAACTGGGGTCTCAGTCCTAGTCTGAAGCCTGCAGTGGAACAACCAGGACAGGAATCACAACCAGAGGGAATTCTTTGGTTCTGTAAGTCCAGTAGAGATATGGGGGAGTAGGGAAGGTGGAAGGAAATGAAGAACAAACAGTAATCACATGTCTACTATGTGCCAAGTAATTGTGTTAAGCACTTTATAAATATTATTGTGATGATCAAACATGATAAGGTGTCACTATCCACAGTGAGGCAGACGGCAGTTAAGTGACTTGCACTTGCATGGGACACATGGATTCTATGTGTCTGAGACTGGAAGTGAAACTTCAAACCAGGAGCATGGCAACAGGAGCTCTGTTCAGATTCAAATCCAGTTCAGAAACTTACAGACCTCAGATGAGTCCTCCTAGTCTGATGAGCAGCCTTTCACTGAATTAGATCACTTTGGAAGCACATAAGGTTTGCAGGTACCCAGCCTAAGCTGTCCCAGAGATCCTCAATACTCAATACCCCAAGGAAGCAACAGAAGGATCTAAGAGGACAGAAGCTCAGCCCAGATTTTCTCCCCAGAAATGTGTAGAGCTCAACCCAAAGATAAAGTCTTAAGTCAGGAAGTAGCCTATAAGAATGAGCAAACAAACAAAAAAAAAATCCCAACATAAAGATCTATTATTACGACACATAAGCTAAAGAAACAAACCCAGGAGAAAAAAAATGAATCTCAAAACACTTACAAGCAAAGCCTCAAAGAGAAACACAACTCGGATAAAAGTCCAACCAGAATTCTCAAAAACAAAACAAAACAAAACAAAACAAAAAACCATGAAAGTAAGTTTATTGCTTGTTTTGTTTGTTTGTTTGTTTGTTTGTTTTAAGAACTGTTAATAGCTTGTCCTTTGTTCTGAAAAAGGACCATGACATTAGGGAGGTGATGCCATGAGTGCAAATTTCTCCTCTGGGGCCAAAAATGTTTTAAAACACCCAAAGAGAGAACAAGAAGGAAACTGGGAAAGCTATGAAAGAATGAACTGAAAGAGAAATAACAGTTTAGAATAAGAGATACAAAACACTGCCCAAGGTGAAAAAAACTCCCTGATAATTAATTAGAATGAACCAATTAGAAGCTAATGATTCCAAGGGACAAAAAGAAATATTAAAACAAAATCAAAAGAATAAAGTGAAGAAGAAAATGTAAAATTATTCTCATTACAAAACAGCTGGCCTGAAAAACAAATCAAAGAGTGATAATTTAAGAATCATCGGACTACCAACAAAAAAATCTGGACATCTAAATCATTAAAAAAACAAAAAACAAACCAAAAAACCCTGCCCAAATCTCTTAGCAGCAGAGGGTAAAGTAGAAATAGAAAGAAACTACCAGTCACCTGCTGAAAGAAACCTCAGAGTGAAAACTGACAGCAACATTACAGCTAAAATCCACTTTCCAGGTCAAAAGAAAAATGCTATAAGCAGCCAGAAGGAAAGCATTCCAGCACCAATGAGCCACAGTCAGGACCACACATAATTTGCCAGGCCCCATTATAAAGGAGTGGATAACTGGGAATACAATGTTCTAGAAGGCAAAGGCACTGGCTTACAGCCAAGAACAACTCATCCAGCAAAATTTAATTTAATCCAATAGGGGAAAATATGGACCTTCAATGAAATTCAGGCCTTCCCAGCATTCTTGGTGAAAAGACCAGAGCTGAGTAAAAACTTTAAAACATGAACACAGACAGTAAGGGAAATATAAAATGTAGGCATAAATAATCATAAGGGAGTACGCAAGGATAAACTTTATATTCTAATATGGGGGGGTGATACATATGTCACCTCAAACTAACATCATCAAGGGGCATAGAGAGAGTCTAATTAAGACTAGGAAGTGGTTTGATTATATTTAGATCATCTTAAAAGAAAAATGGAAAGGGAGAAGAAGAATGCAATGGAGGAAGAAAAGAAAGGAAGAATGGGAAAATTATCTTATATGATTGGGGTACACAAATACAAGTCTAGAAAAGCAAGGAAGAAGAGGTAGAGGGTGTAAACAATCTTACTCTCATCTGAACTGCTCAAATATATAGGGAAAATATATAGACATAGAGTTAGATATATAAATACAATATAAATACAAAGAGGAGAAGTGAAAGAAAGGAATAAAGAGGGAAGATTAAGTGAGAGATTAGAGTGAAGTAAAATAAAACCTAACTTAGGAGGAACATAAAAGAAAAATTTTAAAGCATAAGAATCTGTTATTGGGCTCAGTAAGGAAAAGAGAGATAGAGAGACAAGCATATCACAGTAAACTTGGATCACTGGTACGAAACTCACACCTCTTCTCTCTCACAATCTTCTTCTTTATAGAGAAAGAACTGTCAGAGAATAGGATTGAGGGATACATACAAATAACAACCACAACTGGGAATGGGAATGGGAAGAACTAATCCACAAAATTTAAGGGGATAGCAGAATGGATTAGAAACCAGAATCCTTACAGGAAACAAATAAACACAAAGGTGGAGCAGAATCTGCCATTCCAGGTAACTCAGAAGAGACAAGAGTAGTAATGATGATCTTAGACATAGTAACAACACAAAAGATTTAATTAAAAGAGATAAATAGAGAAATTATATTTTGCTGAAAGGTACCACAGAAAATTAATATCAGTACTTAACCTATACACACCAAACAACATAGCACCTAAATTATTAAAGGAAAACAAATTGAGTTATAAGGAGACAAAACTATATCAGTAAAAGACCTCAATTTAACCCTCTCAGACTAGATAGATCTAATTAAAAAAACAGAAAAAAAGGAAGAATATGAGTAGAATTTTAGGAAACTTGAATATGATATCCCTTTGGATATTACTAAATAGGTCCAGAAAGGAGCATAAATATTCTTCAACTGTAAATGGTACCATCACCAAAAAAAGGAAAAAAAAGACTATTAGGATAGGAAATTTCAAATACAAATGTAGAAAACCAGGAATATTATGCAACATTTGCAAACATAATGCAATAAAAGTTATATTCAATAAAGGCTGTTTTTAAAAAAAATTAAAACTTAATTGGAGACTAAAATTCTAAAGAATGGGTGGTTCAAAGATCAAATCAGAGAAACAATCAATAATTTCATTAAGGATAAAAACACTGACAGAAATACTAAAATTTTTCAGATTCAACCAAAGTCATCTTTATAGAAAAACTTATGTCTCTAAATATCTTATCAGTAAAAGAAAGATCAGCTGACTCAAAAAGCAATAAATTAAAAAAAAAAACAACTAAACACCAAAATAGAAATCCTAATAGTAAAAAAGAAAAACAAAAGCAAAATTGAAAGCAAAAACAAAACAACAACAACAAAAAAAAAAAACAACTGAACAAATAAAATGAAATGCTGCTTTTGGTTCTTTTCCTTCTTTTTTGTTTTTGGAAAAAATAAACCATTATCTAATTTAATTTTGAAGAAAGAAAGCCAAATTACCCACTATCAAAAATGAAAAAGCTGAATTTACAACCAAATGAAAAGAAACAAAAGAAAATATTTTGCCCAATTATAGGTCAATAAAACTGGCATACACCTCCCCCGCCCTGCCCAGATTAACAGATTAGAAAAGAGAGGACTGAAAAAATCTTATCTTTAAAAAAGAAATTGAACAATCTATACATGAACTTCCAAAGAAAAATAATCCCAGGACCAGACAAATTTACAAGTGAAACCTATCAGTGGAATTGATTAGGTATACAATATATGGAAGCAAGTGAGCATAGTGACCTAGTTTTTGACAGATTCAAAGATTCTAGCTATTGGAACAAGAACTCAATAATTGACAAAAATTACTGGGAAAATTGGAAAACACTCTGGAAGAAATTAGGTATAGGCAAATATCTCAAAATTTATAATATGATAGGCTCCAACTGATTTAGAAATAAATGGTGATAGTATAAACAAATTAGGGGAACAAAGAATAAACTATGACATCAATGGATGGGGGAACAATTCATGACCAAACAGGAGATAGAATGGGTCACAGAAGGCAAAATAGACAATTTTGATTACATAAAATATATGTTTCAACACAAACAAAGCCAACACAATTAAAACAAAATGAGAATCAGGCAAATCAGATAGAACAAAACAAAGCAAAAAGTTTGATAAAGATCTCTCATTTCCAAGATATATAGGGAATGGATTCAAAAATTTAAGAATAAAAGCCATTCATCAATTGACAGATATGCAAAGGATATGTACAGGCAGAGGCAAAGATGCAGTTCTTAATAACTCTCAGAAAAACACTCTATATCAGTATTATATAAATATACATTAAAACAATTCTGAGGCACTACCTTACACCCATCTGATTGGCCAATGTTTGAGAAGTTGTAATTAATGCACTTTTGGCAGAGAGCAGTCCAATGATTTTGGAAAATAATTTGGAACTATGCTTACAAAATTACTAAACTGTGCATACCATTTGATCCAGATACCACTGCTAGAGCTATACTACCTAAAGATTAAAAAAAAATGAAAAAGACCCATGTGAAAAAATATTTATAGTAGCTCTGCTTCACAGTAGCAAAGAATAGGAAACTGAGAGGGTTCCTATCAACTGGGGGAGTAACTGAGCTAGTCAAAGTATATGAATGTAAAGGAATATTATAATGCTATAAGAAATGTCAAAGTGAAGTTTCAGGGAAGACTATGGGAAGACTTATACAAACTGATACCAAGTGAAATGAGCAGAACCAGAAAAACAACTTATACAATAATATTGTTATAAAAAAATAAGCTCTGAAAGTCTTGGGAATTCTGATCAACACAATAACCAACCACAATTCCCAAGAACTTATATAATTTTCAAGGTGTCTTCCAGCTCTGAATCTATGATCCTGTGAGCCTATAAAGCTGATCTCAATTTTAGAAAAGCAATCATTATATTAATTTATGCATGGTCTCTAAATTTTTTTAATTTAAAAAAGTTTTAAAGATCACAAACTAGCAATACTTTAAGGATTTAGGTTAGTTCTATAGCATCAGTTTTTAGATCCAAGGTTTTGTTTATCATGGGTTAAAAGGCTGAGCTTTAACAAATAGGGTGTTCAAGATAAAAGTTGGGCACAGGATAAAATATGGTCAAAGTTCTTCCAGTGTGACTTTGGCTCAGGAGCATCTATGTAAATAAATGTACTTAAGGATTCAGAGCTTCAAGATAGAATTGTATTTCTTATTAATGAATAATAAATTGTTTGCTTTCCCAAAAAAAGTAACTTTTAATACTTTTCATTAATCTAAAGACATGCATATTTGCGTGATACATTTGGTCTTTCGTCAGACCAAATAAGAAACCACAACCATAACTGTGTCTTTTGCCAGTCAAAAACAGGTCATCTCACTCTATGAGCTATACTTATAATTAGGAGATTCATGACATCAAATCATTCAATGTCTCCACACCAGAGATAGACAAATTTTGAATTATTTATCATACAATTGCTTAATTTCTTTTTGAAACTTTTTCCAACTGTTTAATTTATAAAACATTTATAGTTTAAGCATTATTTTAAAAATACTATTTTCCCAAGAGTCTTCTGTGTAATAACATTCAAATAAACAGAATAATAACCTTACCGAGGAGATAATGGATATAAAATAATGAAATGCTATATCAATTATTATTGATTCTAATTTCTTTACTAGAAGAGGCAATATACCAAGACAAATATACTTTCATATTAATTAACCCCTTCCCTGCTGTGTCTATAACCTTGCCCAGATCTCCCCCTTCCTTGGAAAATCTTCATTTTGACCCACCATCTTCTTTTATATTTCTCATCTCTTTCATAGCCAAATTCTCTAGAAAAAACTGTGGACATGGCTTTATTTCCTCATTTTCCACTCATTTCTCAACCTCTTGTTACCTGGCTTCTTTAAGAGAAACAGGTTTCTCCAAGGACACCAAGAGTTGTGATTTCATCATGACTAAGTATACTTGCTAAAAGGGTATTAGTTTGCTTTTTTTTTCTTTTCCAGTAGAGGAAAATGAGAGGGAGGAAAAAATAAATGTGCATTTTTATAATTTTAAATTAATTTTTAAAACATTTGAAAAATATTTCTAATTGTATGAACTAATGGGGGAAAGGAAAAAGCATTTATATAGTGCTTATTATGCCAAGAATTGTGCTAATCATTTTTACAAATATCTCATTTGATCCTCACAAAACCCTGAAAAGCAGGGGTTATTTTTTTTAACTTTAGTATTTTCTTATTTCCCAATTATATGCAAAAACCATTTTAACTTTTTTTCTTCAGATTTTGAGTTCCAAATTCTTTCTCTCCCTCCTATCCTCCCTCACTGATTGAGAAGGCAAGCAATTTGATACAGGTTACACAATCAAAATATATTTCCATGTAAATCATGCTGAGAGAGAACACAAGACAAGAAGGAAAAGTATCTGATCTGCATTCAGGCTCCACCAGTTCTTTCTCTGGAAATGGACAGCACCTTCCATTATAAGTACAGGTGCTGTTATTACTCCCATTTTACAGCTGAGGAAAACAAGGCAAATGGGTTTAGGGACTTGCCCAGGGTCACACAACTCGTTAGTGTCTGCGGCTAGATTTGAGTCTTCCTGACTCCAGGTCTACAGCTCTCTGTCCCAGCTGGTCACCTTAAATAGAAGTCAAAGTTAGCAGAACCAGGAGAAGAATTTACACAATATTATAAAGAAAATCTGGAAAAAACTATAGAACTCTGGTCAGTGAAGGATATCCTGGTAAAGAGGTAATGGACTAGATAGAGGTGGAGAATAAGAAGTTTGCAGACATAGCCACCATGCTTAACAAAGGAGGGTTCCTAGGAGGGGGGGAAGGGGATAAAGTAAGTGAGGAGTGATAATGAAAGCAAAAATTTTAAAAAACAAACAAACAAACAAACAAAAAAACCCAAAACAAATAAAGGAAGAAAAATACAGAAGAAAGTTTGGAGGAGAACACACAATCAGGGAAGTTTGTTTTTGTTTTTTTTTTACTATCATTTTAAGTATCGTGTGCACTTTAAAAAGTGTGCAACAAAGTTCATTTTCACATCAAATTCTCTTTTCTGTGCTCTGCATATTGAAACATTGAGTGGTTTTCATTTCTATCTGAGCACAATATGCCATGGAATAGAGAAATACTGAGTCAGTGAGAAAACCCAAATCTACAAGTCCTAGTGATCAGACATACGGAACCAAGCAATGGTAACCAAGGAATATATGCCTATTCTCTCTGATCTCTTTCATTTAGAATGCCAAGAAGTGATTTACATCATTTCTAAAATTTTGGTCTCAATCATAATGAAAGAAAACATCTCTTTCTGACCTCTGAAGAAGCAGTGGCCTCTCTTCTGGATATTTTTTTTTTTAGGGGAGGGCAAATAGGAGTCCAACATGTAACAGAAAGAGTATGTTAACCTCAGGAATACCAATATAAGATAAAGATGTGATTCACTTCCCCTTTTCTCCCTTTTCACGAAGTCTGATTTGCTTAATGCCCTTTGAAAATGTGAGCTTAGGCAACACAATTTCTAGGTTGGATACTGTTTTAATAGAGGTCCCAAACAAACCTGTGTCAGGTTAAAAAAAAAATTTTGTAGATTTAAGGAAGTTTAGAAAATGCACATGTTAAGCATTCCTTCTCCCCTTTCCCATAACACCCTCCCACATCTCAGCCTAGCAGGAAAAGATACCAGCCAGGACATTCCTCCACCTTCCTTTCCCTCACCCCAGGCTGCAGGATGCAGTGATGATTCCATCCCTTGGGTGAGTCCAGAACTACCACCTCCCACACTTCTGGTGAGAAGAGGGACTACCAGGCCTTACATCTGCCCTGGCACGGAGCCCTAAGTTTCCTTGGGTTTCATCATTGGCAATGCTGCTACAGTGATGTCTATACATTCAGGCACTACAATCTAACCTGTCAATAAACCCTAAGGAATCCTGGGTCTTGCCATTGACCCTGTTAAAGTATCCTGAGATCCTCCAGGGCTACCCACAACCAAACTCTGCTGTGTGTTGTTGCCCCAAATTAAAGTGGGAGTTCCTTGAGAGCAGAGACTGGCTCATTGCTTGGCACAAGTAAGGACTTAAGTAAATGCTTTTAAGTCCATTCATTCATTGCAGACTGAAGCATACTATTTTTACTTTTTTTTTTTTATTGTATTGGGTTTTTTCCATAGTTTTTCCCCTTCTGTTCTGTTTCTTCTTTTACAACGTGACTAATACAGAAATATGTTTAACATGACTGCACATGTAAAACCTTTATCAGATTACTTGCTGTCTTGGGAAGGGGAGTGAAAAAATTTGGAACTTAATATCTTATTTTAAAAAAATGAATGTTGAAAGCTACTTTATATGTAATTGGGAAAAATAAAATACTATTCACAGAAATAAATAAATTCATAATAAATCTAATTTTCCCTCCAGTAAGGACAGCTTTGGTTTTCACATAACTATTTTTTTCTGCTTCTATCTAGAATTTAATTCAACAAACTTTCATATGGCTACTACTATATGAGCAGAGCACTAGGTTTAGGTACCAGGAAAAATACAAAGTGAGATAAGACACAGTCCATCCCTCTGCTAAGGCTATACAATTTGCTAAATTCTGGGGTAAAGGAAAAACAAAACCAAATAAAACTTTATTAGTCCTGATTTCCATCTACTTTGCTTTTATACCTAGGGGAACACTTACGTAAGATTCATTCACACTGAATATTTAATGGTTTATTAAAATTCACTCATACTATTTCATATTATATAATTATGGCAACAAAATTAGACTAATGATTATAAAATTGAGATTATGGCATGGCTCATAAATCACAGTTTAATGTCAAACTTTGAGCTCAGGGTAACTCCCTTATTTTGCAGGCAGCTCAACTCCCTTTTTGGGGAAGACTTGTTCCTCAAGAATTAGTGATCACACAACTTTCATTTTAATTATGCAAAGCTCTTGGGTAACTTTTAAAAATAAGTGACTAATATGCAAGAGTATCATTCCATGTTAATGGGATTCAGTGTAATTCATAAAGTGTTTATTAAGTGGCTGGCACATCCAGGCAGTCAGCATAGAAAAGACAAAAAGATCAAGGCCCTGCCCTCTGGAAGCTTACATTCTAGTTGAAAATGAAGAATTATACTCAGTCTTACCATTTAAAATATGAATGAAGCTATTTCAGACCAGAATAATTAGAGTAAATGTACAACCCTGAAATCCAAAATTCACTCCTATATTTTGACTTGAATTTGTAACCATCATAAACACTAGCCAAAATAACAGCAAAAAAGTTATCTATCCATGCTAAATTTTCCTTTTTATGTAAGATCTCTATAAAAGGTCTCTTCTATTTGTGAGTACAAAGTTTCAGTTTCCGGTTCTGCCCTCCAGTGATTAGCCTCTGAATTTAATTGGGCTGGTTTTCATACAACAACACGAGGATCCTTTGTCAAGAACACACTCAAACTAGTCATGGTTATTTTGGGTTATAAGTCAATATTTTTTGACTTCTAGAAAATCATATTCCAACTTCTCTGCTCCTTTATAGTGGCAACTCCTAAATCTTTTGGTACCCTGACAGAGACTACTAGGTATTTGCATTCTTTCTTTCTGACTGCTTGAAATATTTTTCTTTGGCCTGGAAACACTGGATTTTGGCCATAATGTTTCTGAGACTTTTTTTGACATGCATTTCAAGAAATCATAAAGGAAAACTTCCCAGTTTTCTTAGAATCACAGGGCAGAGTAAAAATTGAAAGAATCCAATAGGTATATCCTGAAACAACCCCCACAAAAAACAAACTCACTCACACTCTGTCCTTCGCCTCCCTCCCACCTCCCTTTTCTTTTCTCTCAACATACATACATACATATATATAAGTATATAAACCCATACATGTTTTTATATTTATATATTTCATATATTTCTATATTTTAAATACATACACATATAGCTATATATGTACTATATTATATATGTACTATATATTAACTATATACTAGATATATGTAGCTATAATTAAAAGCATATATATGGAACTAACAAACTTTTAAGACCCATTCCCTAATCAATAAACAGCCAAAAGATAAAAATAGGCAGTTTTCAGGGGAAGAAATCTTCTATTGAATTCTGTCTAGAATCCAGGGTACTGGATTTGGATATCAGAAAAAAAAAATTTAAATAAGACATAATCCATCCCTTCACTGAAGTTGCAATTTGCTAAATTCTGAAGGAAAGGAAAAACAAAACAAAACAAAACTGTGTAAGTTTGGATTTCCTTTTATTTTGCTTTTATATCTAGAGTAACATTTGCATAAGATTAATTCACACTGAATATTTAATGGCTTATTAAAATTCACTTAAACTATTTTACATTAAATAATTATAGCAATAAAATTAGATGAAAGATTATGAATTTAAATTTTGGCACAAGTCAAAACAAATCATAATTTAATGTCAAACTCTGACTTCAGGGTAACTCACCTATTTAGCTATATATATATAGATCAAGGAAATTACCCCAAACTCAAACCTTGACATTAAATATACATAAAACTACTTAACTATATATGTATCTATAACTACATATATTATATGTATACATCATTACCAATAACCATGTAAAAAAAGTTCCAAATCACTAATAATTGGAAAATGCAAATTAAAGCAACTCTGAGGTTCTATCTTACACTCAGTTTGGCAAAGTTGATTTAAAAAAAGAAAATAATAAATTTTAGAGGAACTTCAGAAACACAGTTAAATTAATTCATCATTGGTAAAGCTGCAAACTGATCCAGCCAGCTGGAAAGTAATTTGGAACTAATACCCAAAAGTTCCCCTTTGAGAAAAAGGAAAAGGATCTATACCTCTAAAAAAAAATTTAGGAGTTATTTTTTGTGGTGGCAAAGAACTAGAAACTAAAGGTGTGCACATCAACTGGGAAACAGCTAAACAAATTAGGGAATATTAATCTGATGGAATCACATTAATCTTATTAATCTACTGTGCTGTAGGAGATGAAGAAGGACTTGCAGAGAAATCTGGGAAGACTTATTTTCAAATAGAAAAAAAGACAAGTTATACAGGAAACCCACATGAAAAGAAACATATACAGGTATCACAAAAATAATACGAAATAGAAAGTCTACTAATTTTTAAACAAAAATTACAATAAGGTTAAAAAAAAAAACCCAGCAGCAGCATAGCTTCCACAGTGCGATGCTGGCAAGAGTTGTCAGTGAAGAGGTGATCTGTGAATTCTCTCCAGGATTCTGATGTCAAGGATACCATTACTAAGAAGAGACAAGGAAACTTTCCCGAGGACTGATGGTGCTTCACAGTGCTTCAGTTTACCAAATGAAACTCAATGGCTAAAAGCAGTCACAGACACCTGAGGTTAGGGGTAGGGGACACACAGAACCACAGCTTTAGCCAGGGGTTCTTAATCCAGGGTAACTGTATTTCAATATAATCGGTTTCCTTTGTAATCCTGTGTATTTGATCTTATGCATTTAAATGTATTATTCTGAGAAGGGGAACCTGGGGCTTCATCAGACTTGCAAAACAGTCCAGGACACACAAAAAGGGTAAGAATGCCTGCCTTACAGCTCCTTTTGTGGTGGCACATAACTACAAACTGAGGGGTTGCCCATCAATTGCGAAATGACTGAACAAGGTGTGGTATATGAATGTGATGGGATCCTGTTGTTTTATAAGAAATAATGAACAGGTGGATTTCAGAAAAACTTGGAAAGGCTTATATGAACTGATGCTGAGTGAAGTAAGCAGAACCAGGAGAACATTGTTCACAGCAACATTGTGCGATGAACAACTTTGGCAGAGTTGGTTCTTCTCATAAATACAATGATCTAAGACAATTCCAAAAGACTCATGATGGAAAATACAGTCCACCTCCAGAGAAAGAATATGGAGTCTGAATGAAGATTGAAGCATACTATTTTCACTTTTTGTTTTCTTCTTTCTCATGATTTTTCCCTTCTGTTCTGATTCTTCTTTCACAACACGACTAATGTGGAAATATGTTTAACATGACTGCACATGTATAACTTATATCAGATCACTTGCTATCTTAGGGAAGGGGGAGGGAAGGGAAGGAGGGAGAAAAATTTATCTCACTCTTATAAAAATCAACGTTGCGGGGCAGCTAGGTGGCGCAGCAAGTAGAGCGTCAGCCCTGGAGTCAGAAGAACCTGAGTTCGGATCTGGCCTCAGACACTTAACGCACACACAAAAACCAAGCCGTGTGACCTTGGGCAAGTTACTTAACCCCAATTGCCCTCCAAAAGGCAAAAAAAAAAAAAAAATCAACGTTGAAAACTATCTTTGCATGTAATTGGGGGGGATACTATTAAAAGGGCAAAAAAGAATGCCTGCTTTAAATGATTATTAGACTGTATTAAATGATTATTAGACTGTAAGTTCCTTCTAGACAGCAGGGACTATTCTTTGTTTTGGTTTGTTTTAATTTTTTCCTTTCATTGTATCCCCAGCCTTAGCACAGTGTCTGGCACAGAGAAGGCACTTATAAATGCTGGCTGACTGTCTGATTGACAAGGGCCACTAGAGCAATTTTGTTAACCGGTCTAATCATCTCATTTTACAGAGGACTTGCCCAAGCTCACCCCAGTGGTAATAGCCTAGATTTGAAGCTGGGCTCTCTCATCAAATCTAATGTACTTTCCATTATACACTGCTTTGTGAATAAAGAAAATTAGTTCATCACTTACTGATGTTGTCTTCTACCACCATCCCCCCTCCAAAAAATGAGGCCATGGATAATTAGAGGCAGCTTAGCATACTGACAGAGCTGACCTCAAACCCAAGAAGTACTGAGTTTCAGACCTACCTCAGACACAAGACCCTGAGTGAGGAAGCTCACTTAACGTCTCAGGGCTCTAGCTAATGCTAAGGTTAAAAACTGCAAAGAAGGTGCCAATGCTCACTGTTAGGAAGAGTATTCTCATCCAGGGTTCCCTAAATCAGTGAAATAGGGTCAAATCTTCATCCCAGAAATAATTACAACTAAGAGTAAATATTACTACTAAAGGCAGGTATACCATATGTTATTTTGTTACTATTACTAACATTAATCACAGAATTTCTTGTCAGTAAAGTGTTTCACTGACATTAGAAAAGGCAACATCATGGAATAATGTAGTGGATACAGAGCTGTGCTCAAAGTCAAGAAAACCTGGGTCCAAGTTGAGAATAACCAGACTTTGGTTTCCTTAATATGATAAAAAGTATCTCTATAAAACAGGACTGCTTAAATATTTAGTGCAACAGGCCCCCGTAGCACTCCGACAAAGCTCAGATCCCTTTTTCAGAATAGCATTTTTAAGTGTAAAATGCACAGGATTACAGTAGAAGCCAATTATATTGAAATATAGTTATTATATACAGAGCCCCGGTTAAGAACTCTAAAATCAGAAGCTAGCATTACCAGCCATGAAGAGATATTATATTAGAGGTTGATTTAATAAAACTGGAGGTTAAACAGTAATAGCCATGGCCACCATTTTTGTTTGACAGTACTCACTATTGTAGCTGCCTGGAGAAAATTTTAAAAAATATGCATACACATAAAAGAAAGGCAGTTATCACTATTTGTAGATGGTCTGGTGGCTTGTTAAGGAGAACCCTGGAAATACAACTAAAAATTAATTGAAACAATAATTTCAGCATAAAAGGATAAAAATAATAATAGCTAGTTTTACACATATTATCTCATTTCAACTTCACAAGAACTGTGGAAAATAGGTACTACATTATCCCCATTTCACAGATGAAAGAACTGAAAAAGACATTAAGTGTCTAAGTAAGTGTCTGAGGTAAGATCTGAATGAAGCAATTTGGGGCCTCAGAACATTTAGGTATCTGGAGGTCCATCGTTCTATTAATTATGAATAGATAACAAAAATCATTAAGCATGCCTAATGTTTCCAGATCCAACATGAGGGAGCTATAAATCGGAGTTACTATCTTTCAATATAATTTGTTCCTCCTGTGAGATATAAGTTCTTTGGACTCTTCCTAATTCTAAATCTATCCATTTGTAATAGGGCCAACATTTTCTTGACATAGCTCCTGATCCAGGGGCATAAAAGCTCCCAGCCCCATATGTCTAAAGGCTTCTCAGACTTAGAGAGTGCCTGATATCACTCAAGTTGAATTACCCTGATGACTTAATGACTAGATACATTTCCAGGCAGAAATGCGGGAGTGGAACCGCATCCCCAAGAGTCTGAGTACTACTGTATTCTTGTATATTCTTGTTGCGTGTGTTAGGGTAAAGTAAACCTCCTTTGTCATGTGTTTGGTGTTTTTTGAGTACCTCATTTTATCCTGACACCAAGCCTGAACCTGCAACATCATCTAATCATAAGGTACTTCTAGGGTGTGGTGGGGGGAATGAGGGAAGAAAAGGGGGGGGGAAGCTACATGATAACTTTATTATATATTTAAAAGGAATAGCAAGTTATAGAGAATAGATTTGCAGTTTCATGTGCAATCATCTTTTTTTCCATCCTACTATGTTATAGAAATGCTTGTTTTAAGTTCAGTTTTTAAGTTATTTTAAAATTTAAATTAAAAAAAAATTTTTTTAAAATAAAGTTACAGGGGCGGCTAGGTGGCACAGTGAGTAGAGCGTCGGCCCTGGAGTCAGAAGGACCTGAGTTCGTAACCGACCTCAGACACTTAATGCACACACGAACAACAACAACAAACAAAAACCTAGCCGTGTGACCTTGGGCAAGTTACTTAACCCCCATTGCCCTCCAAAAAAAAAAAAAAGTAAAAATAAAGTTACCAAGATGAAAAAAAAAGTAAAAAAATGAGAAAGATGCTCAATTAAAGAGATTAGGTACAGAGGACCCTGAAGCATTTGGCAGAATGCACAATAAACACAAGGATGCCAAATCCCTGGGTAAGGACTTTATTAAGTAAAAATGTCTGGGAAGACTAGAAAGCATTAACTGTGCTTGCCCTTTGACCCAGAGAAATGAGTAGTAGGTACATAGCCAGAGGAAGGTCAAAGACATCCATACAGAGATATTTATAGCAGCACTTTTTGCCATAGCAAAGAACTGGAAACTAAGTGGCTGCTTAACAACTGGGAGATGTTTGGACAAATCATGATACACAGCGTAAGAGAATATAATGTGCTACAAGAAATTTAAAATATGGTGAATTCAGAGAAGTCTGGAAAGACTTGTATAAACTGGTACAGACTGAAATATGCAGAACCAGGAAAATAATTTACATGGAAACCAAAATAACATAAAAAGAGCCTTGGAAACACGACAGAACTTTTATCAATGCAGGGACCTGATCCACTCACAGTGGCTGACATACAGTAATAAGTAGTCAATCATCACTTCAAAAGACCAGTGAAGCATTCCAGCCACCTCTTAACAGAAAGGTGAGGAATTAAGAGTGCAGAGTGACCTATACATTTTCAGATACAGCCAGTAAGTTAATTCCCTTTGTTTGACTCTACTTCTTTATTACAAGGAAAATCATCTATTGATTGGGGTAGGGGGAGGGATATATTAGTGGATAGAGAGAGAAATACAAAAAAGATAAGGACATCAACAAAAGATTTGGAAATACATGGAAAACTAAAAGTTCAGAAGGGAACATAAGGTAATTTTGTTATAACTACATTAAACTTCATATAAACTTACAAAGTAAATTGCATATAATAGGAGTTTGTAATAGCACGTACAATCCTCTTTGTATATTTCTATGTTTAAGTCCTTAACATAAAAAGAATCTAAAAGAAAGAAAAGAAAACTTAGGAGGCAGGTAACGCTCTGCTGGGGCAACCAAGCATTTTATAGGCCCCGTGTGTAAATTCCATGATTTTAGGTAGAGATAAAAACCATGAGTTTAATCCTTATGCAGGTCAATTAGTTTGTTATCTTATATGCTCTCAGACTGTACCTGTAACTGTGGCCTACCATCTTGCTATTTATTTCAAAGGACAGTGGGAAAAAGAATAATTTGCGTGTAAATATGCACAAAATCACCAGTTATCTGAAAAATAATTCATTTGGCATGTCTTACTGCCAGTAAATAAGTAGTTATCTTTACATGTGGAGAACCATAAGGTTATTATTTTTTTCAAAGAAAAATTTATACCACTATTCAGTCTGCAAATGCCTGCAGAGCTGGAAGATTTTTGTAACGTTATTGTCATGTAATTCAAGATTACAAACATATCTTATGTCCATGTGTTATTATTGATAAATGGATCACAATAAAATGTGCTTCCTTTCGAAATCACAATGGAAACACAGCATCGTGCCGCTAATAAAGAATCAGGATGATGTAGTGAGGGTGATACTACAGAATGTCATTATGTAGGAAGGATAGAGGATGACCCAGACTGAAAGCTTAAAAAATCTCTGAGATCACCCAGTCCAAACTGACTAATTCTGCAAATGAGGAAACTGAAGGCCGGAGATATGAAGTAATTGTGCATTCTCACATGGGCAGTAAGTGACAGAGCTACTTACTACCAAGTCTCCTGATGCCAAGTTGGGGACTTTTCCTACTTGATGTTCTTTATGATAATCTATTTTTATTATACTTAAACTTAAAATATTAACCTACTCATTTTATTTTGTGATTTTAAAAATGTCTGAGCCTCATCATTCATGTATATAAAGTACTGTTCCTCTTATTTATGATTGGTGATAATGTTCAGTATTTTCAGTTATGTCTGACCCCACTTTGGGTTTTCTTGACAAAGATACTGGAGTGGTTTGCCATTTCTTTCTCCACCTCATTTTACAGAAGAGGAAATTGAGGCAAACAGGGTTAAGTGACTTGCCCAGGTTCACACAGCTAGTAAGTGTCTAAGGCTAGATCTGAACTCAGAAAGATGAGTCTTCTTGATTCCAGGCCCAGTGTTCTATCCACTGCGGCCCCTAGTTGTCCAAAAAAAACAAACAAACAAACAAAAAAAAACATGTGCACTTCTTGTTAAACTTAGCACTTTAATTTATTTCAATAAACTTTCCAAATGGCCTATCACGTCTTTCATGCAATACAGCTACACAGACTATTTCCGTTCTGTCAAAGTGCATGACATTTGGCAAACTTAAGTATGACCCGATCTCACAGTTATACAGATCTCAGTTAAGCAGTCACTGTTGTAAATGGACAATGAACTGGGCCTAGAACTGGAGGGTAGGAAGTAAGCCAGATGGACAACATTTAGGAGCTTGTCAGCACTTTGAACAAAGTCAAATTTCTTACAGAAAAAAAATCCTATTTTTAACACCGATGTTCTTCTTATAATATAATATATTCTTATAATATATAATGTAATATATTCTTATAATAATGGTATGCTATAAATCATAGAGAACTAAAATCTTTGAAGAATCAAAATTGTGGCCATTCAAAGGGCAGTTGAAAAAAAATATGGTGGGCATAGAGAAGTTGCCACACATGGCAATTGTTGAATCAAGAGCACAAAGCATCAAAGATGTCAGAGAGACATGACTGGAAAAGGATTGTAGCATAATAAATTTCATGCTGGAAGGGCCTTTTGAAGCCAAATAGTTTAACCCCTTCCTTTTGCAGGTAAGGAAACTGAGGTCCAAAGTCCCATGGGTAGTCGGTGACTGGAAAAGCCAGGATTTGAATCCTGACTCCAAAAGCAGAATTCTTGGGATACATATGTTAGGAAACCTAAAGAAAGACCATAGTACACTCCCAACCCCTGAACAGGACACAACAAAAGATCATAATGGATAAGCAGTGGATAGACTGTGACAGGCACCAGTAGAAGGAAAATCCACACTGATGAGACCACAGACCCATTTATTCTTCTATGCTCCTATGCTGGACACATGTATACAATAAACTTCATAATCAAAGTTAGATTATATGAACCTATAAGAAGCTATTTTCAATTCATTCCAAAAAAATACTCTCTGACACAAATCAAGAATGAATAAAAACCACCCAAAGGAGACCAATGTCATTAAACAGGATCAAGAAATCTCTCAAGATATCATCTGACATATTCCTTTTCATAATAAATCATGGAATCACACATGTCACATTTCTTTCCTTCTACCAGGAGCTACTGCTTTGCCTTTGGAGCTGACATAACTTTCAGAATAATAATTTGTTATTCTACAGGCAGAAAAAAAAGTATTTTAAGGAAATAAAAATAAGAAATTCTAAGAAATGTTCATTTTTATAAGGTTTCCATAGAAAGAATTTGCATTAAATTATACTTCCCTGTTGAGCCTTCAAATAGAGCCTCTGTCCAAAACTGAGTTAAATGTAGTTGCCAGTAAAGTTATTTATTCTACAAGCTTTCATTTTCATTTAATGAGCATTACAAAGGGCTGTTCAAGCTCACTGAAACAGCACTTTAACATGAAATGATTTCTGCACACTAAACATTCCATAACCCTGCCTTTCATTGAATAACTTCCAATCTGTTATGTTCTCATTTGCTTGGCTGTAATGGATAAGAACACTTTTATAAGATCCTAAGGAAAAAAAGTGTCTTAGCTCAAGCAAAAGAAGAAAACACTTCCAATAGAAAAATTGGTATTTTTTTCTCCCCCATTTACTCCCAACAGCCCTCTAAAGAAAAGAATAACTTTGATTAAAGGATGTCTGTTTTCTATTAATTATGTGGCAGTGAGAAAATTTTACTAAAATGTTCTTTCAGAGCCAAGCTACTATGGTTAAAAAGTAACAAATACCATTAAGGTTTATGACACAGAATTAACCATCTGAAACATTTGTATTCCAACCCTAATGCTCAGCTGTCTAAATTAGTGAATGAACGAATCAATGGAAACTTACCTAGCCCACTCTAAAGAACCCCAGACCATGCTCCACATCCCATAGATTCATCTACATAGCCAACTTGCAACCCTCCCTGACCCTAGAGAAATATTGTTTCCCAAACAGTATGATATGTAACACATACTAGCCATTAAATAATTTCTTATTCATTCATTCAATTGGGGAAAGCAGATAGGCATAATGGAAAGCTTGTTGGGTTTGATAGCCAGGATCTGGGGTAGAATTATACCCCTGCCACTTCCCTGGATAACTGGCAAATCCTTCGCCCTATTTGGGTCTTGGATTCTTCATCTGTATAATAAAAGAAGCTAGACTAGATCGGCCATGGAGATCCCTTCCAGTTATGAATCTATACTATTACCTCCAGAAACCTTTTTATTGGAAGAGATTCCTTTCTGTTGTAAAAAAACCTTAACGGCACTTCCTCCTAGACACCTGGATTCCTTTGCTAAAATGATGTTTGCTTTTTTATAAACTCAGGAATATACCAATTCATAGAAAGGGAAGATCACTCTCCTCTCCCCCAAAAAGGTTCAAAAAGATAAAGTGAAAAAAGTAGCATTTCAGAACAGGAGTAACTACTGCAGATTCAAGTTCTCTAGGCATCTATTAACACCTATACATTGAAATCAACTATTAAAAGGGGCTTAAAAATAAATGTTACACTGACATTTGAACTTAAAGACAGACATAGACAAAATCCTAATGACTTCTGAGTGTAATGAAAATTCAAGTATTTGAAAGAGGGGAGAAAGCAAACAGAATATGAAACCCCTGAAGCAGGATACAGTAACTCTTTCTGAGAGTTAATAAGCAATATATACTTGCTTTCTAGGAAAAAAAAAACAGACTTAAGAAATCAAGTGAGAGAAATAAATGAAATATGCCAAAAGCATTTCCTTTGCTAGTAAATGCAGAGGATGTTCTAAGGGAAAACAGCCCTGTAAAAGCCCCTGGCCACAACAGACATGCAAGTAGTGTTTGGTTGATGAAGATATATGATACTGTGCCATTTTCATCATCACTTAACCTCTTTAAAAAATGGCCTAAATTGCAAGTTTGTCCTTTGAGAGCTCCCCAGTTCTGCAACTGAGCACTGGCTATCCCCTCCTTCCTACTGAAAGTCTTCCTCATCACCCAATCCAACAGTAGTTATCCATTCTTCATCCTCTTTAACCTTCCTCTAGTTTTTGGCACTGCTCCCAGACTCTACTCCCCTTCCTTCTGCATAATCTTTTCCCGTTGGACTGGAGACCTTCCTTTTGCCCCTTTTGCTTCCCCTTGCCTCTTTCACTGGCTACCTCCTCATTCTCTTCTACTCTTAAGGAGGATACAGCAGGGCCTTGTTTCATCATCAATGAAACAATCAGTCCAGAAAACAATTTGGAACTATAACAAAAGTCAATAAACTACACATACCCTTTGACACAGCAATATGACTACTAAACACATACCCCAAAGAAGACAGAAGTACAAAAATATTTATAGCAGCATTTTTTGTTGAAGCAAATAGAATGAGGAATAGAGTAAGTGCCCGTTAAGTGGGGAATGGAATGTTATTTTAGCATAAGAAATAATGACTATGACTAGGACCATTTCTCTTGCAATACAATTAGTTTTCCCTAAAGAGTAACAAAGCTGTCTCTGGGACTTGATTGGCCCTATCTCCCTTAACAGAGTTTCATCAAAGAAAGTCAGTGGAGTCAGGGCCCCTCAAACTCAGGGGAAGTCTGAAGATCTGCCCTGATGACCAAATGCATTTCCATATGAAGACAAGGGTCCCAGAAAAACTAAGTGCCACTGTTTCCTCGTTGCACAAATGTCCTTTTGTTTCAATGACTTGTGAGTGCCTTATTTTGTCCCATCATCTAACCCAAACCAACAAAACAGAGGCTTCAGGCCTCCTCTAACAGAAGCCTATTGAGAGAACCTTGATAAAACTTGTATGACTTCAGCACTCTGATGTACACAGTGACCAATCCTAACTTGTTTGCCCATGGTAGTGCTGACACTGCTGGTGGTCCCTTTTCTTTCCCAAGGACTTCTGATTTTTTTTGTAGCTCTACAGTTGAAGTGATCCAGTCAATAAGCATTTATTAAGTACTTACTATATGCCAGGGACTATGCCAAGTACTAAGGATACAAAGAAAGGCAAAAGATAATCCCTGTTCCTATGGAGCTCAAAGTCTAATGGGGTAAAAAACCAAGGTAGCTTCTCACTATTTGCAGTCTCTCTTTTTGGCGGAGACTAGAGGTACAAAATAAGTTATATACACACATACATATAAATACATATATACATGCATACATACATACACACACACAAGGTCAATTATTTACTTGGTTATATTTATTTGTTGAGGGGAAGTCAGAGTTAGTGGGTGGTAAGGTACAAAAAAAAAGAAAAAGAAAGTCAATTAAGAAAACATTTAAAAATACACAGAGGAAAACAAAAGCAGTTCAGAAGGGGTCATGTGTGAGACAATGTAGTTGCTAATTTGTCAAATTTACTTAATATGCATTTAAAATACAGGAGACAGAAGTTCAGGAGTTCACATATGATCCTCTTTTCTGTTCTTTATATATTTTCCACAGGCAATTACAATTTTATGAAACTTATGTGAAAAACCGGGTTTATTACAAGAGAAATGAACCTGCATGCGGAACCCCAAGCAAGTACAAAGGTAAATAAATTATGTCAGCTCAGGGGCCTCCTGCATATTCTGGATCCAGTGTTTCTGGAAAATATGGCAACTTAAAAAGACAAGTTCAGGGGACTCCTTAACATTCCTTAACAATGTTGAAATGTTTATGTTTCTTAATTGCTTAGTGCATAATAAACAAAATCTTCATTTTTAATAAGGTTTCTCATACTTCAAAAAGAATAGAACAGTATCACAGCTCTGGAGCTAGAAGGGGCCTTAAAGACCACCCTTATCAGGGGGTTCTTAACCTTTTTTCTGTCATGAACTTGGGAAACCTGGTGAAGTCTATGGAATCCCTCTTGGAATGTTTTACATTATATTCATGTAACAGTTACCTATATAGCAAGTTTGCAAAGAAAGCACTTTTTACAAATATTATCCTATGTTATAGTCACAACAACCCTGGGAGTTCGATGCCATTATTATCCCCATTTTAGAAAACTAAGGAAGAGTCTGAGAAAGACAGAGGTTAAGTAACTTCCTGAGGTTACCGGACTAGTGTAGTATCTAAGGCTGGATTTAAATTCAGATTGAGTGCTTTATCTATCATTATCACCTAGCATTACAAAGGAAACCAATTATATTGAAATAATAATTGTGTGTGTGTGTGTGTGTGTGTGTGTGTGTGTGTGTGTGTGTGTAGGTAAAAGAACAAGTTCTAGGAACCACAATTAATAATGCCTGATCTAGTCCCACCCATTCATTTTTACAGTTGAGGAAACCCATGCTTACAGAGATTAAGTAATTTGCCCATGACCAAGCAGGTGGTAAAATTCAGAGGCATGATCTCGCCTTACTTCCCCTCATTCTAGAGTCAAGGCTCTTTCTCCTACTCCAGGAAAGTCCCAATTGATGCTTCTTGGACTCTACCTAGCAGACTTCATTCACTGACAGAAACAAACAGGGCAGGACAGGATAGAACAGGATATGTAGTTTGCAGGCAATTGGCACTGCACAGATAGGAATCTCCCAGATGTTTTCATTTTCCCCTCAGACCTGGAATGTTGGAATCGCTCCACCAGCTACTCCCCCCACCCCCTTCTCCCCTCTGTCGATGGCTTACAGACAATATGGTGAATTTGACAGTAACCAAGGAGGTGGCAAAATTTAACTGACTTCATTCAGAGTTCTGAATTATTAATATCGAACTAAGTATATCTCTGCTTTCTAATTCCTTACTAAATAAGGAAAATAATTTTTTATTATTATAAAAGGTATTTACCCTATGTTCCCAGGGGGGGAATGGGGAATCTCAAAGCATTAATCTTTCTTCTTCTCCTTCTCCTTCCTCTTCCTCCTCCTCCTCCTCCTTCTTCACACCTTACCTAATCTGACCAAAACCCTCCCTAGCCCTTGCCCTCTCCCTGCCCTGCCTTGTGAATGAATATTTTGAGCTCATGCCAGCTGCAAATAAAGTTCAATGGGTATACCTAAGGAATACCAGAGGTCTCATGAGTAGAAAAGGTCCAATCACTACCCATTTAAATTATAGGTTAGATTTTTGCAAACTTCAAAAATGTGCTCATTTAAAAATTAGAGTCTTCTCGATGGACAAAAGGTCAATGGAAATGAAGAGGTAGCATTTCTTCCCTCTTTAAAAGTCTAAGGTACATGCTATATACTCCAAATCACTAATGATTAGAAAACCGAAAATTGAAGCAACTCTGAGGTCATCTTATAATCATCAGATTGGTAAAAGTGACCAACAAAAAGGAGACTATGTCAGGAGGACTTTGGGAAAATAGGAACACAGATAAAAGATGGAGGTGTGAATTGGTCCCACCATTAGAGGGGAAAAAATTGGAACTATGCCCACATGGTTACTAAACTGTGCAAACCCTATGACCCAGAGATACCACTCCTAGGCCTATACCCCAAAGAGCTCAAAGGAAAGAGTTAAAGATCCTGTATGTATAAAAATATTTGTAGTGGGCACTGTTTATAATGATAAAAGAACTGGAAATTAAATGTGTGCCCCTCAGCTGAGGAATGGCTGAACTAATTATGGCATACAAATAAAAGGAATACTATAAAAAGTGATCCTTAGGAAATTGAGACACCTTCAGGGAAGCCTGGGGAAACATGCATGAAATGATGCAGAGTGAACAGAACCAAAAGGACATTTTATACTGTAACTGTTAAAAACGAAGATTTTTGTAAGACTTAAGAATCCTGATCAAAGGCCATGATTCCAGAGGACTGAAGCCATCTACAGACAAAATTTTTAAAAAGATGGCCCTACTATACAGAATTTTGGACAATGTCAATATGGAACTTTGTTTTGCTTGACTATGCATATCTATAAAAAGAGTTTGGTTTTTCTTTCTTTTTTTTCTCCCAGTGAGGGGATGTGGTGGGGAAAAAAATAAATGCTTGACAATTGAAAAAAAAAATGTAATTACAAAATTTTAAGTGAGAGGCAATCCTAAATGCATGAGTTTTTATTGTGGTTTAAATGGTATAAATGATCATTAAATTCAAACTAGATCAATTTAAATTCCCTTATCTAAAATTTTTTACCTTGTGGATCACATTAAGCACTAAACCAAACCAGAGAAACAAACTATCACCATGAGGTAGTATTTGCAGCAGATATTTTGATTTTTTAAAATATTTTGATAATCTCATTTCAACATAATTAACTTCCCTCATAATTCTGTGTACTTTATTTTATGCATTTAAAAACACTAATGTGAAAAATGGTTTACAGGATTTGCCAGATTGCAAAAAGGGTTCATGCCCCCCCCCACAAAAACTAAGAACTCCCCATCAAAAAGGATTTCAGATAACCGTACATTTTTAACTATGGGAGGAGCTGAAAAGAATTGCTCAGGGTCACTAAAGGGCAGGGTTGAGAGATGCAGCTTCTTCCTCCCACCACATTTTTGTATCAGGAACCAAGGCAAGAGTCTGATGCCCTGTCTTAATAATTTTCCCTTAGGCTACTAAAAATGGGCTGTTTTGTAAAGAAAATATTTACAAATACAACTGAATCTTTAGCAATCAATTCAAATGGACCAGTTGAGGAAAATGGTCCAAGAAGGGAAGTGTACAACAAAGGGGCTGGATGAAATTATCTTAAAAGTTCCAGCCAGCAAGCTGCAAATACTAAATTCCACTTTCCCTTACCCAACCCCCTAATCTCCTTGAAATCAGGGACTATTTCATTTGTCTTTGTACCTTGGGCACCTTTCCTGACATAATGCCTGAACTAATTAAGAAAATGTCAAAATTGTGCACAGGCTTGTCTCCATATCGTTTCATTTAGCATTGTTTTATCAAAGGTTATTTAGGAAAACTTGGAAACAGCAAATTGGGAGCACAAGTACAGAATGGGGGAAAGCTAAGTTAGAAACTCAAGCAGGGAAAGTAAAAAAACCAAACCAAACCAAACCACCACCGACAGCTCCGTGAATCTACAGAAAAAAAAAAAAAACCCCACGTATATTGTGAAAATAAAACCAGATGTTATTATAATTTTCCATCACATAACCACTGCAATCTAAGAATGTACGCTCAAACTTTTGGAAATACATCATCAGGAATTTGGGCAATCACAAACGATTACTGCTTATTTCACAACAGTTTTTTTTTTCTTTACCATAGTTTAGCTCCACCACTTACAACACACCCTAAGACGTCTTGATAAAAATAAAAATCCCGATAATCGGTACCCAACCCGCCTCAGCCCACTGGTTTTGAAGCCCTGCATTTTGTTTAGGTCCCCGCCTTGAAAACAAACCCAGTTGCCCCATTTTCTCCCGTAAACAGAACAGAGACTCCTCAGAACCCTAGGCAGCTCCGTATGAAGTCACCGCGTTTGTTGTTTCAAACATGCAATTAAAAGAAAATGACACAGACAATCCAGGAGATTAGCTGGCGAAGTGTGGAGGAGTAGATCCTATGGATAACGCCCATGCAGGCGGTATTCCTGCAAGTCTATCCCCCAGCAGGCGATAGGATTTCCAGTCCCATCCCCCCGGCTCGCCTTCCCCGGCCCCTTCTGCATCCCGGTTCCAGCAGGGTATCTATCTCTGCGGGAGTTTCGGAACTTGGAGCTAACTTGAAACCCTTTCCCGTTTTCTCTAGTGCAGCAAAATGCCAAAAACCCTAGGGAAGGGGAGGAAAGGGGGCTGAGGGTGGGGGGATCCCGCTCTCTTTCCAGGGTCCCAGCCAAAAAAAAAAAAAAAAAAAAAGGCACTGGCGCGCGGCGGCCGCGTCGCTCTGCCTCTGTCCTCCGCGACCACCTCCTCCCGGAGACTGCTGGCCAGCCACCCCCGCGATCAGTTACGGGAAGCAGAAGTAGCGGGGCCCCAGAGGTGTAGACCCCGCGCCCCGCGTCCTGGGGGGCTGCGGGGTGCGCAGGCCTGGCTCCCCCCGCTCCCTGGCAGCATCTCTGCCCTCCACCGCACAATCCCCACCTCTCTGCCCAAATCTGCTCTGGTGGGATGAAAAACTTGCCGGGAGCCCACACCCCCACCTCGCCCCACGCCCGCCCACCCCTCCCCCCCTCGTTCCCCCTTCTCCCCACCCCAATCTTCCCCTCTTCCCCCAGCTCGGAGGGCCAGGAAAAGTTCCTTCCAGCGGGGCAGCCTGAGGGGCGAGTCCTGGGCACGGAGACTGCCCCGGGAGGAGGGAGCGGAGCAGGAAAGAGTGGGGGGCTTCTTCCCGGAGTAGCTGAGGACACTAAAGCCCAGGAAGTTGGGTAACTTGCCCCAGTTCCGGCGGGGGGGGGGGCGGATTTAACATCGGTCACTTACCGACCAGTCCGGAGACGCTGGGCAGCGGCCCGAGAGCGGGGGGACGGAGGGCTCCGGAGCCCCGGCGGGGAGGGGGCGCTGCGGGCAGCGGGCGGCCGGGGCGCGGGGGGCGGCTGCAGGCGGTCAGGAGAGGAGCCCGGGGAGGGGGCGCAGGGGAACAGCATCTCCTTCTCCTCCCCGAAGTGGACGTGGAGGGCGCTGCCCTGGGTCCCGCAGCCCGCTGCTACGGCCCCGCGGTGCAGCGCGGAGCCCGAGCAGGCTGTCCAGGGGCCTCCAGTGCCTGCACGGGGGCCAGCCCCAGGCGCTGCCGCCGCCGCCGCCGCCGCCCTCGACCCCGCCCCGCCCCGCTGTCACTCAGCCGAGCACGCCCAGACTCCGGGGAGCCCCGCCCCGCCTCCTGGGCCCCAGCCCGGCCCGGGCCTCCCTCTCTGGGGTTCCGAGGCCGCCCCTGGGGGGCGCAGGGGGCGCGCGGCGGACCCCGTCCCGGCTCAGCACCCAGGGGCCCGCCAGACCTAGCCCCTGCCTTCCGCCTCGCTCTGGACAGAGCTTTGGCCCGTCCATCCGGCGGGATGTTCCCTAAAACTCACCTCTGTCCCTCGGCTCACCTGTAAACGGGGCTCTGGAGCCGCGATCAGGGTCCCTGCGATTCTGTGACCTCCAGGACGAGCTTCCGAGTGCTAGGGTAGGTGGGTGGGACACCCGACATGTCCCGGGGGCGGGCAACAACGGGGGGACTAGACTGGAGCCGGGGGAAGAGGGCGCAAAGGACGAGGTAAGAGAAGGAGTTCGAGGCACCACCACCTGGAGTTTGGATCCCCAGCAAGGAACCCGAGAAACCAAAACAGTCCACAAAACATTTATTTAGCACCTACTAAGTGCCCTCAAAGACGAAAATAGGACAGTTCCCGCTCCCCGGGAGGTTAGCATTCTATCAGGGGGACACAGCACCTTCCCAGGTAAATACAGGTGTAAAGGGGACATGGAGCATGCTCAGATCGGCACTTCCTGGTGGGTTACACAAAGTGTACCCCCTGCCTGCATCCAGGGTGAGCTCCTGGGGGCTGATTCCGGCCTTGTTTGATGGGGGGGGGGAGCTCGTAAGAGAAGGCTTAGAACCCCCTCACTGGCGGCTGAACTGGAAGAGCAGGTAACTCAGGGGAAGTAAAATAACTAAAGACCCCTGCTTCTCTTACTTTCTGAGGGCAAAGCAAGAAGGGGCCCTGTCTCCCCACAGGACCCTACTGAGCGAGGCCGCACCTCGGGGGTGTGTGGGTGTGTGTTTTCTTTACTGATTTTAGGCAGATGGGTATCCCATGGTGGATGTGTTTAAGGCTGACAGTCACTTTGTTTGTTCTGAAATTTCTGATTGTCCTGGGAAGCTTTCAGCTGCTGCTGCTGCTGCTGCTGCTACAATGACATTCATTTATCAGAGAAGGCTGCTATTAAGAAGATCAAGCCTTGTTATTTGATTGGACGGAGCTCAGCACAGGTGAAAGGTAAAGTGCTTAATTACTAATATTATACAACATTCTTTTTCAAAGTTTTATTGCTCTTTTTGCCTTACAGAGATTTACATATTATTCCCACTTCATGAAAGGTCTCGTAACTAATTATAACAGGTAAAAGCAGTTCCTTCATCTGAAAGTGTATACATTTCATATCTTTAGTTCCAGTCACACCTCTCTATTTAAAAAAAAAGTGAACAGAAATCCACTTCTTCCTTCTCCCTACCCCATTGAGAAAAAAAGAGGAAAACAAGTTTTCTTGTAGCAAATATGCACAAACAAAACAAATCTCCAAATGACAATATACAAAAATAGATGTCTCATTCCACATGCTAAATCTCTCGTCTCCATTTCATTATTGGTCATCAGGACTCATGAATGGTCATTGTATTGATCATTAATTCTTATAGCTTTCCAAGTTGTTTGTATTTAGAGTGTTATTGTATAATTTATTCTTCTGGTTTTGCTTATTTCATGTTTCAGCACTTCACAAAAGTCCTCAAAAGTGTTCATTTTTATATGTATAGCATTAATGTTATAGAATACATTTGTCTACTTCTGCTTACTTTACTGTGCATCAGAGCATATGTCTTTCTCTGCCTTTTTTTGTTTGTTTTTTTGTTTAAAGCAATTGGGGCTAAATAACTTGCTCAAGGTTACAGGGCCAGTTATTTTGTGTGGGTGTTAAGTATCTGAGGCTGGAACCCATCCTGGGTCCTCTTACTCACTTTGCCACCTAGCCGCCCCTCTCTGCCTTTTTGAAATCATTAATTTCCTACATTTCTTACATTTCATACCACTTCCTCACTTTCATATACCAAAGATTACTCAGCCATTCCTCAACTGATGAACATGTCCTTAACATCCAGTTTTTTTGACACCACCAAAAGAACTACTATAAACATATGTATATATATATATGTATATTTACATAAAGGACCTTTTTCTCATTCCTTAATCAGTTTGGGGTACAGGCCTAGCAGTGGTATAGCTGGGTCAAAGATATATTATAATTCCAAATTATGCCTGTTTTCTTAAGGACCTCCAAAATTTATGATTTCATTATTTTTTTGGTAATCATTGCAACTCTGATCAGTGTAAAGTAGAATCTCAGAATGGCTTTTATTTGCATTTTGCCAATTAGTGAATTGGAAATTTTTTTTTCAGTATAGCTGTATATAGCCTGGGATTGTTCCCTTGAGAACTGTCCATGTCACTTAGGGAATGACTCTTTTTCTTTTTAATTTAAATCAGTTCCTTAGCAAATAAATTTGCTTCAAAGAGTTTCCCCAGTTAATTGTTCCCCTTTTCATCTTAATTTTGTAATTTTTTGTGTAAAAACCTTTTTAAATTTTATATAACCAAAATTAGCCTTGTTATTTTCTGTGACCCTCTATTTCTTGTTCACAGAAACTTTCTCCTATCCATGGATCTAATTTCTGTCTTATAGCCTTATGATGCTTAAATATTAACCTCCATGCCAACTGTAACCACAATTACAAGTTTTTTGCATCCTGTTAATTGTGTTAATGCCTGATGTGATTTTTCCATTTTTAGCATTTCTGTTTAATAATAAACTACCTGTCAGATACCTGATTCATATTGTATGTTGAATAACTTCTTTTACTTTCCCCTTTTTATGGGAAACCTTAGACTGGTGAGCCATATAACTGTTACTAAAATTAGCATCAGCCCTGGTTCACCTAGGTAAGGTACTTAATGAGCCAAAGAGTTTGAAAATAGCAGCCTTGATCCCCCAATTAGGCTTCCTCAGGACCAAACCTGGTTCACAAATGAAAATGGGTGGGGAGGGGCTCCAGCCAAAATGGTGGAGTAGCTGGAAGAAGTCCAGTGAGCTTCTTATGCTTAGCACTCCAACGCAAGAAGAGGCTGTGTACCAGGGCAATAAAGTGTCCCAGATTTAGCACAGAGAAACCTAACCTGATGTAAGTTACGGAGACAACTTTGTCTTCAGAACCCAGTTCCAGTTCACAGATCCAGGGGAGGAGGGGACTTCTGCATAGGAGTGGCTTTCAGGGCTAGGGAGCAAAGACCCTAGGCTATATATGGAGAGGAAAGCAAGTAGCTATGTGTGATGCTTCAGCATCTCTTACCAAAGGGGAGCCTGCAGATCTGTCCTTTAGAATCAGCAGAGCTTCCCCCATGGCTGGCGGAGCCAAGACCAGCAGTGTCCATAAAGCCCAACCCAGGTCAGGAACTTGTAGACCCTAAGTAAATAGACAGAAGGATGGGTATGAAAAGTTTTAAAAGTAGAAAGGACAAAACTTGGCAATTGATTGGATGTGTTTGGTGGAATTGAGGTGACTTGAAAGATGGTGGGGCCCTTGAAAGAAATAGGGAAGCACGGAAGAGAGGTAGGTTTCCAGGGAAATAAAATTAATTTGTTATGCCCATGGGGCCACCAAGTAGAAACGGTTATAAGGCTGTTAGGGATTTATGAGACTAGAGTTCAGGAGAGAGTAAGGGCTAGGAATATTGAATCAGGGCATCATCCTGTTGATATTCTCTGTCCTAAGTAGATCCTTCATGTGACCCAGAGCAATCTTATGAGAAATCGTATGAAACTGGAAAAAATTCTGATCTGGACCCAGCTATGGACAGTTTTTCAAGAGGCAGTCTGGCTACATTAAAGACAGACTCATTGCCAGAAGGTTGGTCACCAGGTGCTGAATTGGAAGGTGAATATGCATATCATTGAGGGCAGTTATGTGGTGCTATAGGTAGTTAGGAAGACCTGAGTTCAAATCAAGCCTCAGACACTAGTTGTGTGGCCCTGGGCAAGTCACTTAGCCCTATTTGCCTCAGTTTCCTCATCTGTAAAATGAACTGGACGAGGAAATGGCAAACCCCTCCAGTATCTTTACCAAGAAAACTCCAAATGGAGTCATGAACAGTCAGATACAACTAATACAACTTAACAACAAATACTTATCATTAAGGTCAAGGAACATGTGAAGTATTGAAAAAGTACCAAACATAACTAAAAGATTTCACCTCCCAACTCAAAAATTTTCAGTGACTCCCTGTTGCCTGCAGAACAAAATTAAAAACTCCTTATTCTGACAATTAATACCTTCCATGTAGGTAAACCAATGGATAGAAGACTGGGCCACGAGTCTGCAAGACCCAAGTTCAGATTTGACCTCAGATACTAGCTAGTTGCATGCTCCTGGGAAAGTCATTGATTTGTAGTTTCCCTGATGGCAAAATGAAAGGGTTGGAGATGATGGCTTCTAAGGACCCTTATGGGTCTAAAATTATCGACCTTGTGCTTTTTAGCACAATGAAGTACCAATGTGTGGAATGAGGTCCTTCCTCTATTCCCACCTTGTAGAATCCCTGCCTTGCTTTAAAATGCCTCCTACACAAGGATTTTACTGAGAGCCACAGCTGTTGGCCTTCCCGCCCTCTTGAAACTACTATCTATATTCTTCATAGATAGAGAGATAGATACCGTGGTCCAGAATGCTCTCTCCTCTCCTAGTTCTCCTACCCACAGGAATGTTGTTTCTTTGTCTTTTTTAATGTTCCCATGGGTGTCCCCCAAAGCTCTGTCCTGGACCCTCTCTTCCTTTCTATACTAATTCAGAGTGATCTCATCAGCTTCAATTATTCATTTATCAATTCAATTATCATTTCTACACAGATGATTCTCAGACCTATGTATTGATCAACCAAAAAAGCCTTTATTAAACGCTATTTGCTAGACACTATACTAAATATTGGGAATAAAGGAAAGCAAAAACTCAATCCCTGCGGTCAAAGAGTTCACATTCTAGTGGAGAAGACCACATGAAAACAGTGATGCAAATACAAGATATTGATAGTCTAAATGAAAGGTAAATTCCAGAGGGATTTACTTTTTTATAGAAAGTAGGCTTTGAGCTGAGACTTGGTAGTGCCTAGGAGTCACAGGTAAGGAAGGGGAGCGTGTAGGCATGAGACAGCCAGCCAAAAGGCTGGATGTGAAACATCCTGGGTGAGGGACAAATAGAGCAGTATAGTTGCTTTGTATGGCTCATGGAGAGGAGATAAGTTTAAGAAGTGAGGAAAATTAATATTATGCTAATGTTTTACATGATTGCACATGTATAACTTATATCAGATTGTTTACCTCCTCCAGGAGGGAGGGAGGGACAGAATTTGGAACTCAAAACATTTTTTAAAAGGTTAAAAATGGTTTTAACGTTATTTAGGGGAAAAGAAAATATTTAAAAATGATTATTATGCTATATCATTTAATAATCACCATTAATTTGTAATCCATCCTTTCCCCATTTTGACAAATCCCATCTTTCAGTCTAGCTCAAAAGACAAGACTTTCACTAAACCCTCAGTTGAAAAAATGTGCTCACTCTTAGCCCCTGGGCCTATGCTTGTTAATCTATCTAACCCAAGACCCTTGCTTCCTTTGCCCAATTAACACAGAACCCACTGGGGCTGGGCCTCTCCCTGGGCATGCTCTCTGGTCCTTGCCTCTCCTAGTCAAAGTTAAGACTGATTTGGTCTCCCAGGGGAAGCCTAATTGGGGGGAACTGGATTGGTGGTACTGATTTTCTTGCCAAGATTACTAGAGGCAGGTGAGGCCCATAAAGGCAATTAGCATTCCTTGATTGTCAGAGAGGGGCGTGATCAGCCACACCTGAAGGCCAACCTACTTTCCCCACCTGCAGCCTATTATGAAGCTTTTCAACTACACCCCGGCCACCCTCCTTTGGGGTCTCTATAAATATGATTTTTTTCCTGTCTTTTCCTAGTTGCTGACCTAGCTGGGGAGGGCAGTCTGAGCTATTTCATTATTACAATTAATAAACTTGTTTGTGCCCTAGAGAAAATCATGCTTCAGTTTGCCTAGGTATCATTTTGCTTGTCACAGAAGACTGGATAGGTAGAAAGGGGCCATGTTATAAAGGGCTTTTTAAAAGCCAGCTTTTATATATTTGGTCCAGGAGGTAATAGGGAGTTTCTGGGTTTATTCCTGTGGTGGTAACATGGTCAGACCTTCATTTTAGTCTTTCTCCTGGGCTATGGTCCTCCATCACCAATTTGAACATCTCAAACTGGATCTCAAACCCAACAGCTCTAAAACAAGTCATCATCTTTCCCCCAAAAAAACCTTGCTTTCTCCCAAATGCACCATCCTCTCAGTTTTCCAGGCTCCTAGTCTTGCTGTCATCCTGAATTCTCACTCTACATCCACAGTCTCTTGGTTCATCTTGTCATTTCTCCCTTCAGCCCCTTCTCATACTTAGATCCTTCTCTCCAATCACTTAGCTTCCACTCTGCTGACCTTCACCTCACACTAGGACTGTTTGCCTCAAGTCTCCCCACTCTGATCTATCCTCCTCTCAGCTGCCTACTTAATAAACTCCAGTTTATATATAACTTAGCAGTTATAACAGTTTATATATAACTTAATAAACTCCAGTTTATTTCTTACTCAGTAAACCTGTTACCACTAAGATCAAATAAAAAAAATGTTATGTTTTGTCTTTTAAAGTTTTTCAATATCTGCCCCCTTCCTACCTTTCCAGTCATCTGCCTCCATGTACTTCTGTGATCTGAGTTCATTATTTCTCTTGAATGTAGTCATTTTCCCCTTGTCTTCACCATTAGAATGTGAGCTCCTTGAAGGCAGGGACTGGGTTGTTTTTTTTTTTCCTTCCTTTGTACAGCCCTCCCTCACTTAAATCCAATTCACTTGTGTGTCATGGCATCACCTCCCTGATGTCATGGTCCTCTTGGAGAATGAAGGACAAACAACAATACCACACAGGTCAGCAAAATCTTAGGAAGCCATCTACAATGGATCAATGGATCAAGAAAGCAACAAGCACTCATGTATCACTTCATAGGAGAGGCATCTTGGCACCCTGGATAAAGTGCTGAACTTTGGAATTTGGAAGTCCTGGGTTGGGCTCAAGAAGTGCCCCTGGTTCCTTCTTGCCCCTAGGGTAAAAGGCTAATTCCTCCGTGTGGCATTTAATGTCCTTCACCATCTGAGTCCAGCCTACTTTAATGAACAAACTGACCTACTTTCTCTTCCCCCTACATGAGGTCCCACCTTTGTTCCATGAACTCCTTACACTCCTGAGTCTCATACAATCTCTGACTTCCTTCAAGCTTCAGCTCAAGGTCAGGGGACCTCACCCCCACCCTCCACAGAGGTCCTTTTTGCTGCTAAAAGAAAACTGTTGGGTCTTCCCACCAAAAAAAAATGTCTTTGCCCCTTGTAAGCTTTATATTTATATACACATATCCGTGTGTGTGTATGTATATACCTACATATATGTAGGTATATACATACACACACATATATATACACACATGCATGCATATATGCATATATGTGCACACACAGATGTTTCCATAGAATGTAAACCCTTGAGGCCAGGAACTATTCTTTTTTTGTTTTTGCATCCCCGGAGCCTAGCAAAGTGCTGACTCAAAATAGATGTGTGTCAAGTATAATAACAGTTTCAGGAAAAGCTGTGGTTTAATAATGTGGGTTGTAGGAGGGAGGCTTCGTAGAGGTGGTGAAGACTGGGCAGTATTTGGATGGAAAGGAGTGGATTTCAGGTCATAGGAATCGGTGTAAAAAAGAATGAATGGCAAAGCATATGATATTGGTGTACATATCAAGGCACCAGCCTGACCAGATTAGAAGGCATGTCTGGGGGAGGGTGGGGCCAGATTATGTTGGGCGTAGAAAAAATTATTTCTCCTAGGCTCCTGAGAATAGTAATAGCTGACTTTTATATAATGCTCTTCAATGCACCAGCTACTTTCATATATATCATCTCAGTTCCCATCACCACCCAGTGAGGTAAGTAATGTCCATGCTACTCTTTTACAAATGAGGTAACTGAAACTCTGAGTACTTCCCAAGGTCACAAATGGAATGTCACAATGACGGAGCTATGATTTTGGTTCCTGCTTTAAGACTCCTAGGCTAGGATTCTTTCCAAAATGCCACTGCTACCTCACTAGCACTCCTGAAGTACAATGACCTATTGCCTGTCAAATTGGACAGGTTCACAGAGTGGCTAGGTGGTGCAGTGAATAGAGCACTAGCCCTGGAGTCAGGAGGATCTGAGTTCAAATGCAAACTCAGAAACTTACTAGCTGTGTGACCTTGCGCAAGTCACTTAAGCCCAATTGCTCTGCCTTCCCCCTCCAAAAAGCAAAAAAAAAAGAAAAAATTGGGGCGGCTAGGTGGCTAAGTGAGTAGAGCGCTGGCCCTGGAGTCAGAAGGACCTGAGTTCAGATCTGGCCTCAGACACTTAACACACACAAACAAAAAAACCTAGCCGTGTGACCTTGGGCAAGTTACTTAACCCCAATTGCCCTCCAAAAAGAAAAAAGAAAAAAGAAAAAGTTGAACAGGTTCAGAGTCCAACATATCCCTTTTATATCTGTCCTACACCAAAATAAAGGTTAGCCAATTTTCTGCTTAATGATGGATTAATGAAAACACGGATCACAAATCTTAGCCACTTACTACTATTTAAAATGCAAAGACAAAAAATTTTTTTTAAACCCTCACCCAAATTAATGGAAAAGAAGAACATTTTTATAATAATTTCTAATACTTATATAAGGCCTTTATGGTCTGCAAAGCACTCACATCTATCATTTTATCCTCATACCAACCTTATGAGGTTGGTGCTATTGCTATCACCATTTTTAGATGAAGAAAGGTGATTTGAAAGGATGAAGACGGGAGAAGATGGAGGTTTCAGCCAACAGCGTTAATTTTTTTTTTTTTTAGTGAGGTATTAAAGTGTTCAACTGAGAGGGTAAAGAAACAGGAGGCTGTGAGAGGCCTATGAGGCAATGAAAAAGCCGGGAATAGATGTGGTGAGTGGGCTAGCTCACAAACAAATGTGTAAAAGAATTGCCTTCATCCATTAAAGTCCAGTTGAGATTGTGTATCACAAATTTGCAGTGGATTCAGCACAGATTGGTCATTTTTTAGCTTTAGTGGCACTTGAATAGGAATTAAGGGTGGTGAAGCCAACTTCACCCAAGGTTTCACAAGCCAAGGTCAGTGATAATACAAGAAGCAGCCAGATAGCGAAGAGGACAGAGTGCCAGGCCTGGGAGTCAGCAAGACCTGCCTTTAAGTCCAGCCTCCAGATGCTTGCTAGCTGTGTGACTCTGGGCAAATCACAACCCTGTTTCCTCACCTGTAAAATGGGCTGGATAAGGAAATGGTAAACCATTCCAGTATCTTTGCCAAGAAACCCCATGTACAGTATGGTCCACAGGGTCACAAGGAGTTAGACACAGCAGAACAGCAAGAGATTTGAATGTAATGGATACTGTAGAGTTGAACTGATTTGTTAAAGGGTGCTCTGTAGGTAACTGAGGAGGGGTTCAGGACTAGGTCCTGGGAACTGAGTAGATTAAGGAACTGGGAAGGAACGTCAATACCTATGTTGAAGTTCTTTAATCTGAGGGGATGGGGGATGAGGGGAAGACTTGGAAATCATGGAGGAAGGTGAACATCCTAAGGGTGGATAGGTAACAGCTACCAAGATGTGGACTGGGAGATAAATTTGAATAGTGTGAATGGTTGTTTAATGATGGTTTTAGAAGGAGAATGTAAAAGTAGAGAAGGGAAGCAAGGTGCATTCCAACTCACCACCAGTGAAATGGGATTGGGAAAGAACAGTATGAGTCAAAGTACAGTACTAGAAAGGCTAGTCAGGGATGAAGGAGTTGGGTCTCAATGAATGCCAAAAAAATGGACAAAGTGGAAAGGGAAAAAGTTTAAGATGAAAGCAATTTGTTAATTTTGGAGCAGGAATTCCAGAAAGTATTGTGAAAATGATGGGTACATCTGGAGTCATTGATATCAATCATCATAAAATCATTGAAACTATCTTTGTTCCATCTTTAAATGACTGTTTTATAATTTTGACATATACATTGGTGGACACTCTTGGATGTTAGAGGGAAGCCTTTGAGGCAGTATATTGTTCTATCAATTCAAATGTTTTTTCTAGTTAAAAATAAGATAGTCATGACAAGATCTTTTGTTTACTATACTTTTCAGTCAGTTATGTAAATGTAAAGATGTGATGTGCTACAGAATATTATTTATGAAAGCCTACACATTCCCTCTCATAACTTAATCAGGGTTCTTGATTGATAACTTGATAACTTAATAACTTAATCAGATTGATAACTTGATAACTTAATAACTTAATCAGGTTCTCTGCATAGAATATTCTTAAACATTTCACTTTGGGGCAAGTTTGACTGAGTGCTAATTTTTTATATATCCTCCTCCCAGTAGGAAAGGGGAGAATTTGATTCTTTTTCGACCATACTTTTCTATTCCCACTGCATAGCTCTGAAGTGGCTTTTGATCTCCATTTTTTTTTAAGTGGAGAGGTGAGGTTTACCTGGGTTAACTGTGTTCCAAGCCTCTTGTTATACCAATGACTATGGCTCACTCTACTCTGGTTGTGAATTGATGCCAATACTTATAGACTTTCTACTATTTTAGGAGGTTATAGGTGGAAGTCATTCATTTTAAAAATCATCACCATGAGATCCTCTTTCACTTATGGAGCCCCGTGGTAGGGAGGAAAACAATCTTAATATCTCAATAAAGATTTAGATCTCTCATTTGGAGACAGGGTAGCCACTAGTATCCTAAATTTGCCTTTCCTGGCATGGAATAAACATATAGACATGTAAGGCCAAGAATTTATTATCGATCATAGATTTTTATATGAAACAAAATGATAAAATAAAAGTTTAATAGTAAAAAAAAAGGCAATTGGAAAGTACCTGCTGAAAGTATAAAGAAAGTTGAGAGAAATAAAACCATTTTCAGCTTTTCCTCAGCTCTTAAAGGTGTGGTCAAAGTTCTTTGTTCCATTAAGCAGAATCCCTAGTTACTGAATGCTGTAGCTCACACTCTGAGATATCTTCAGGGACCTGATTAGCTGCTACAAGATGACTCTCTCCTCTCTGCTTTGCTTCATCTATCTCCCACAGGCAGTGGGTCTTCCAGTCTCTGCTTGAGGATCTCGAAGGAGGAGCCTTTTACCTCACTAGGTTTACTGTTAGGAAGTTTTTCCAGAGTCCATACTGTATAGCAAGAGTTGTACAGGCCATGTACATTCTCTGCCTTATTCTAGTCAACCATTTGGTAGTTCAGGGCTGCTTCCAGCCATGTGGTAATCCATTACTGAAAGGACTTGGCAGCTGAAGCATGAGAGGGCTGGTGGCAAGGAGGAATCTTCAAAAAGTGTTTTAGCTTCTGCAAAGGAGAGTGTGGCCATGAGAAAGAAGATTGACCAGAGCTTGGCTGTTTTATCTAGACAGTGCCAAGCAGAGGTAAAATGTAAAATAGGTGATGGGTGATGGTGGAGCACAGCCAAGGGACAATGAAGTTTGTCTGTTCTGGGCTTCTTCCCAAAATGGAGGCACTGGGAAGGACTCTTCAGTGGAAGAAGAAGCCAGGGCATTGTGGAAGAATATCTGAAGGTGAGAAAGTGGAAAACTTAGAAGACTGGATATTCTAGGATGAGAAGGCCCTAGGTATCAAGCAAGGTTCTGAGGTGAGACTGTAGGCATTGAAGGTATTGAAGTCTTGAAAATCAGAAGCAAGAGACAAAAGGAAGGAGACAAGACAGTAAAAGGAAGAAAGAAGGGAAGGAAGGAAGAAAAAAAGCTTTCTATGTACTTATTATGGAAACATGGCTTTGAAGTTTGGAAAGTCAGGAAACCCTCTTATAATATACATGAAAAATGGTTATCTGGCCTCTTATTGAAGACCTGGAAAGGAGGTAGACTCCTACACATCTCTGGATATCCCATTCCACTCTAGAACAGCTCTTGTTAGGAAGTGTTCCCTCCTCTTTTTTTTCCTTTTTGGAGGGGGAAAGGCAGGGTAGTTGGAGTTAAGTGACTTAACCAAGGTCACACAGCTAGTAAGTGTTAAGTAGCTGAGGGTTGGATTTGAACTCAGGTCTTCCTGATTCCAGGGCCAGTACTCTATTCACTGTGCTACCTAGCCATCCTGTGTTTCTCATCTTAAGCCTAACTTGGTCTCTTAGCAGCTTTCATTTACTGGGGTCAAATGCTGGAATGTTAAATATTCCAGTCTAGTCCAAATAAGTCTACACCATCCTCCACATGTCAGTTTTTCAGATATTTGAAGACTGTTTATCACGTGCCCCTGAATCTTCTAAACAGCCTCAATTTCTTCATCGGATTAGAAACAGATAGCCAGCATGCCTTCATCAAAACCAGGTCATGACCAACAAGTTTTATTTCCTTTTTGACTATTAGACTGGTAGATCAGGGTAATAACATAGACATAGGATATTTAGATTTCAGGAACTAATTTGCATGAGCCTTCAGCAAATTGAGAACAGTGTGGACACAGCTGTGTCAATGATTCTGTTTTCTCTCCTGTGGGTGGTATGTGGATTCCACCAGTGCACTGACTGGGAAGATAGCAAAGGAAAAACTGATGTGTATCTGTATAGTTTCTTTACCCCATCCCCACCTCCAACAACATATGTACTGTAGAGTCAACACACTAGAAGGGGGTTGCCTATGGTGGCAGTGTAGTTCAGATGAAATATCTGACAAATGGAACTGAAAATCTCTTTTCCTTATGTGAACTGATCCTGAGTGAAGTGAGCAGAACCAGGACATCGTTGTACACAGTAACAGCAACATTATGTAATGACCAATGACTTTGATAGTCTTAGATATTGATAGATTGATTTATAGACTTAGCTCTTCTCAGAAATGCAAGGATCTAAGACAACTCCAAAAGACTTATGATAGAAAATGCTGTCCATATTCAGAGAAAGAGGTAGAGTATGAATGCAGATCAAAGCAGACTATTTTCTCTGTTTTTTGTTTTTTTTTTCTTTCTTGTGCTTTTTCCCTTTTGTTCTGATTCTTCTCGCACAACATGACTAATGTGGAAATAAGTTTATTATGATTGTACATATATAGCCTATTTTAGACTGCATGCCATCTTGGGGAGGGGGAAGAGTTTAGAACTCAAAATCTTATAAAAGTGAATGTTGAAAACTAAAAATAAATTTTATAAAAAGTTTGGGGGAAAAAAAGAAACTATTCTTTCCAAGGTATACCCCAGGTTCTGATTGGATTTAATTATTATCTCTAGTCAAGTGGTTACCAAGGCAAAGTATCTAACCTTCCCCTCTCTTTTGAGCTCCAGGTCCTTATCTCCAACTGCTTGCTTGACACCTCCATTTGAATATCTTCTAAGCATCTCAATCTCAATATGTCCAAAGCAGAATTTATTACCTTTTCCCCGAAACCTGCCTTTTCTCCTAATTTTCCTATTCCTGTTGAGAGTACCACCATCCTCATGGTTGTGACCTAGATAGGAATCATACTTGACCCCTACCTCTTTATATCAAGCCAGTTGCCAAGGCTTGGTGATTCTGCATCCTCAATATTTCTTACATTTATCCCCTTGATTTATCCATAATAAAATGGCCCTAGTTTGCGGCCTTCTTATCTCTTGTTTTGACTATTCTATTAGCCTCTCTCCTTCCCCAATTCATCCTCATTCATTCATCCATACTGTCTTCCTCATTACAATGTGAGCTCCTTGAAGACTTTGCCCTTTTTTGGTTACCCTGTACTTAACCCAATTCTCGACACAAAGTAAATGTTTGATAAATATTCGTTGACTAACTGATTCAAATCCTCCTCAGGACAGACACATCTAGAAACCTGGGCTCCCTTTAAGGTTCAGCTCACCGGTCTCAAGAAGCCTTTCCTCATTCTCCCACTTATTGATGCCTTTCTACTCCCTCAATCCTGGATCAATGTTTATTTTGTTGTTAAACTGCATGTAGTTATCTATGAATGTGGTATAGCCTTCTACCCCCAGGAGAATATTATCTCCTTAAGAGTAGGGACTGTCTCAGTTTTGTACTTATGTGTCTAACATCTAGCTTGGTACCTGACACAGAGTAGATGCTTATTAAAATGTGGGCTGATGGACTGATGGAATCAAGGAGTTGACTAGAACATTCCAATACATAATGAAGGAATTAAGCAATTTGTAGCTTAATTGGTTTGTCAATTTATGTAGCATGTTAATGAGGCAACAGTCTGCCTTGGGCCTATTCTCCCCTACCTTATCAAGGCCTGAAATTGTCATCATTTGAGTCACTTATGAATTAAAACATAAAATCTCTCCATTATATTTGGAAGACAAATGTTCATTTCCCTCTTGGATTACTCACATCTTTTTCTTTTGTCAAGACCTGTGATTTATTTAGCATAGGTCTCTACTTCTATCAATGAATCAGCAATCTTTACTCAAATTATAGTCATGGAGAATCACCTATAGGCACTGGGAGGCTGTGGCATATCCAGGGTCACACAGCTAGTGTGTGTCAGAGATTGGACTTGACACAAGATCTTTCTGATTCTGAGGCTGGTTTTTATCTATTATGTCATGTTAACATAAGTTATTTGATCTGATGGACCATTTGTCACTTTGGACCACCAGAGAATCAGATATAGCAAAGCTAAGAAGTGGGGAGAGGGATAGAAGGGCAGGAGAAGGGGGGCCTACTTAGGGCCAAGTATGATGCTGTGGCCGCTGGAGAGGGGGACACTGAAAAGTCTGCAGTCCCAGAGGGAGTGTGACAATAAACAAAACCTTTCCCTACTCCACAATTTTACTTTAAGGCCAGCCTTGACTCATTTCAACTGCCTGTCTGAGCATGTTATCTAATTGCTTCTAACTTGGTCTAAAGGGGACAGTGAATGAGCCCAATGCTTTTGTCATTTCAATTTCAACCATGTTAGAGCATGCACAAAGTGTCTTATGATGAACTCTGCTATCAGCTAAACTTGAACTGTCAGTAATGTTCACGGGCCTGTGAAAGTGAGAATCTTAGACAACTGCCTGAGGCTCAGAGAGGTAAAGACAAAAAAAGTTAGCTACTCTTCATGGTGTTAGCTACTCTTCCTGGTCTTAGCTACTTGCCCTAATTCTAGACTCAGCCCCTAAAGACAGAGATTACTCAAGGGTCTGAGGACCTTTGTCTTCTCACTTTTCTCTCTCCATTTGCAATCTAATTCACTCCTCTTGGTCTGACCACTATCTCCCCAAAAGATGTTTCCATCTGGATATCTCACCAGCATTTCAAACTTCACATACCCCAAGTCATTCTCCCCAAAATCTGTTTCCTCTTACCACCTCTCTATTTCTATTGGTGGTCCCATCATTCATCTAGTTTGAGACTGTCTTTTGCTCTCAGAGTCATGGAATAGGAGAGTTGGGAAGGGCCATTTACCCCCTAACTGACAAAAAGTCCTTTCTTTGACATCATGCAACAAGTGGTCTTTTCCTTCTCCCTTATTTGTTATGTCTAATCAGCCCCCAAATCCCAATATCTCTCACATTCATCCTTTCTTCTCTAGTCCCGCTACTATAACCCTAGCTCAGGTTCTTATTACCACCTGATTTGACTATTACAATTATGTCTTTGTAAGACATTTCCATCTATTCATTTTATTTATACATGGTACTCCTTTGCTCAAAGGTCTTCAATAGCTATCTCTTGCCTTACAAGTAAATTTCAGGGTCCTTTGTCTAGCCTTCAGGAACTTTCACAATTTGGGATTACTCTGTCTTTCCAGTCTTCTTTCATATTGGTCCTTTCTACAAACTTTACCAGAGCAACTTCCTCTCTGTCTTTCTAACATGCCCTGTGCTTCTCTCTTTTGGAGGCACAAGCTTGCTCATTATCACTATACAATATTCAGGTACATTTTTTAGTTCTTCCCATTTACATTGTACATTTGCTTTGTTACTGAAGCGTGGTGCTTCTGGTCCAACTTCACCTGTTGACTGCCTACAAATCATTTAAAGTTCAATTACAACTCCTACTTTCTATATGAAATCTTCCTTGATTCCCTCTGTCAATAGAAACTTCCCCTCTTGGATTTCATGTGTAATGGGGGGAGGGAGATCTGGCACTTGTGCAGAGTGCCTCAGATAACATCTCTCCATGCTTCTGGGAGAGTTGTAGTAACATTGAATGGTAGTGCTTTGGGGAGACTATGGAGCATGTATGATTCTGTAACTGGGTTGGGTTGGCTAACTACATATTGAAGATGAAGCTCTTTGATTGGCTGAGAAAGCATTCACAAAGACCTGTTAGCTTAAGGCATATCTTCTTGGTCTCATTTGATGACTATATACCATCCACTATACTAAGTACTTTATAAATGTTATCTCATTTGGTCCTTACAGCAATCCTGAGAGGTAGGTGCTATTATCATCCCCATTTTACAGAGAGGGAAATGGAAATAAATATAGGTTACACAACTAGTAAGTGTTTAAGGCCCAATTTGAACTCAGGTCTTATGAATGCACACACTCTTGACTCCATTGGGTCCAATGATCTATCCACTGTGCTACCTGGTTGCCTCAGAAGAGAGGCAATAGGACTTTCCTCCTGTGAGGCCAGATGGTCCAGAAAAATGGCCGTTGATTCTTAGCCTCATTGTTTTTTCTTTCCTCTTTTAGGTGAAAGAGATTGGAGCCTTTGACCTTCTGAGTTCAGGAGGCCACTCCAGCATCTCCACCTTTCACAGTCTGCCTTCCAGAGCTAATGTAGCACCAGTGCCCTAGGGATTCAGGAATAACTTTCTGGATTCTGTCCAATGGAAACTGAGAGGACTTATCTGTCATGCTGCTTCTGGACTTGACCTTGGTAGGACCAGTGCTATCTTTTAGCTGAGATTAGTTGAACCCAAAGTCTGAGGTGATGTAAGGGATAGTATGCCCCCAAGGTGATGGGTAAATGTTTGTTCTTGCTATGGATTTGAAATCTATCTCCCTTTGTAAGAGTTAATTAATGCTGTGGTTAAATGGAGTTGGAATGCTAGTTGCTGGCACATAACAATATGGAAGACACCTAGTGGGTGGGGACTCGAACCCAAGAAGAAGCTATGCCCAACCCCTCGGTTGTCCTCTTCTATTCTGAGGGACAGATGGAGCAGCCTGGCTCTGGGAGAGACCAAAAGCATTCTCCCTCTATGTACTGCACTTTGTTCTGAATTCTTCTAGTGTTCTTATTATATAATATTGCATGGTGTGCCTACCTTTGTATTTTACTTTGTACTAGACTGTAAGCTCCATAAGGGCAGGAACTTATGGCTTCTCCAAACTTTTAATTTCTGCTGCTGCTTAGCACATTGTCTCATACACGGGGGCTTAATAAAATTGTGTTAAAATTCATTTTTTAAGAGGAGAATTTCACTGAATATGATGGAGGCTTGTTAGGAGGAGGCTGGATGACAGCATCCCAAATTTAATGTTGGAATTAAATGAGGGACTCATAGGTCATTGAACAATTAGCAAAAGTATTTTTACTAGCCCCTAAATGTAGCAAGGATGTGGAACAAGTATGCAGTGGGACTTAGCTTCTATAGCTTTGACCTTCCTTGTCTCCATCTAGAAACCCATCAGGTATTCCAGACCAACCAAATCAGAGGAACACCAAGGCCCAACCCCATGTGGATTTAAACTTCTTATGCCCTGAGGTAACCCAGAAGCCACACAAGCTAGAGGCCCCTGGAAGCTCTATTAAGAAAGGCATAACTTGGGGTGGCTAGGTGGCACAGTGAATAGAGCACCAGCCCTGGAGTCAGGAGTACCGGAGTTCAAATCTGGCCTCAGACAATTAAAACAAAACTAGCCGTGTGACCTTGGGCAAGTCACTTAACCCCAGTTGCCCTACCTTCCCCCCTCCAAAAAAAAAGCAAAAAAATAAAAAGGCACGACCTCGTCCCAACTTTGGGCCAATTGAACCCTGGCTTTGTCACCTTTTTCTAATCCATGGAAGGATAGCGAGAGGAAAGACGAACACCTTGGTAGATATTGGTCTTTTTCACAAAGAATTACTCAGAAGCTTCATCATGGTGTGTGTTGAAAGTTAAGCCAGAGAGCAAAATTTCCACAAGGCACTGCTGTGCTGGAAAGGCTTCCAGTAACAGAACCAGTCTGCTTTCTAAGGACCAGAGCTAACTAAGTTCAGAGAAGCTTATCACGAGTAGGCGGGGCATTTAGTGATTAATTCTTTTACTGTGTTAACTCTTAGACAAAGAAGAATATAAAACAGACCACAATCCTTTATAGCCCATTTGTGCTTTTATGGTGACTGGTAGAAAGTGGGACAGAAGGTCCAAAAAATCACAGTTTTTAGTCTTCTATCTTTTTCCCCCTTTACTTTCACCTCTTTCTCTCCTGTTTCCCTATTGGGTGAAAGCTGTATCTGTACCCTCTGTGGAGGGGGGGAGGGAGGTGAGAGGATGTGTGTGAGAGGATCAGGGATCCTTGGTGTTCCATCTCATATAAGTCAGATGTAAGCAGAAGAAAGTCTTCATATTGGTTGATTCTTGAAATTTCTCATTTAGAGCTTTATTACTGTAGCCAGCTGATGTGATTTTTGTTAAAATAAAAATTCTTCTGGAGTGCTAATATTTCTTTTCTTAAACTTAGCATGATTTAATTTATAGTTATTTAATTCTGAATCCTTAAGTTAAAAAATTACAATTATTAATGGTAATGAGTCAAAGTCTTCCAGAACTCATGAATCCTAAAGGAAATGTCCAGCAGGTTGATAAGAGTCAGAAATGTTTCAGCCATTCCTGTATTAGTCTCTTCAATTTTCTAAACATCAGTGGAGAAACTGTTATGCAATTTTTCATTTTCATTCTTGTAAAGCATACTTCCTGGTCAAGTACTTCATGTGGTCTTCTCATAAGTACTCATAGGTGGACGACATAATAGCATTATTTGAGAGTTGCTCAGTAAGCTGGCAGAAAGTCTTCTGTGGAAGGTGAGATGACCTTCTCATGCTCAGAGATGTGCTGTTTAAGCCTTCTACTTGGTACCTTCTTTACAAAGTGACGTACTTAGGACTTTGTGTGGATAATCGATACAGGAGGTGCACTCTTGAAAGGCAACAGCAATTGCAAGTACAGAATAGTTGAAGTTCTTGCTTCTCTCACTGGGACCCCAACATTTTAACATCATTGAGTCAGTTAGGATTTGCAATCTCTTATAGTAGTTTTAGATCCTTTCCTGAGTACATATTTTGTTAGGATAAAGAAAAAAAGATCATGAAAGCAAAGCTCAAGTAGGTTGGGGAAGTTGTACTGTGAAAAGGATAATAGGGCACAAATATTGAGGGTGAAGGAACTGAAAAAAAAAAACTAAAACAAAAACCTTTGTCTGTTGCACAATCTTTTCAATATTGGGCTCTGAAAACAAGTGTTTTATTGTCTTTTCCCCCTAACCCCCATATATATTACATTCATCTTTACTTTTAAATGCCACTAAATGTTATTTTTAAGTCTATGAAATGAGATTTGAATAGAATGAATTCTTCAACTTTCATCTCACCAAGTAAGACAATGATCTCCAGGCCTACTATGTCACACCCTCATGTGATACTATGAATTAGGAAGATTTTCAAATCTTTTCCAGGTCTTTTTCCATTCAGATCATTTTTTCAGATAGACTAATTGGGGCCCACATGGTTGATTGGCTACATAGTTGATAATAGAATGAAGAATAGGATTTAGGCCTTCTGGAAGGGCTTTCCCCCAGGTAATAAAACCTACCAGAAGTCTTCTGTCTTTATTCTGAAATAAATATTCAGAGATGAAAATAAACCAATGCATGATGTTGGTAAAACAGACTCAGGCACCTGTTAAAGGTAACAATAGATCAAGTTAATGTAGACTCTTCAAGGCAGAGTCTTCGTCTCAGTTTAACTCCAAAAACAGCACCTGTGGCAGACCTGAGATTAGAACTTTGGCCACCTAACTCCTGGGATGGTGATTTCTTAAACTACATTAGAAAACAATTCTGAAAACCAATTTTAAACAACCAGATTGATCATTTTACTCCAAATTAAGAAAGGTGTTGTAAATATACTATAAATTTCTAGAAAAAAAAGTTCTGCCTTAGGAAGTTTTAGTCTTTACTTGCCTGAATAAAATCAGATATGTCTAGTGTGCAGTCAAATTTTAAAAGGCCACCTAAGGCAACATAGACTTAACAATCCTTATAGGTACCTCTAGATCTAAAAGTGAGGAAATGAAACCTTTTAGATCAAGAAGAAGCTTCAATAAAAAAAAATGGTTGGGGTGTGGTAATATGCCATTATGACTAAGAAATTATATTTGCTTTCACCATTGTGGGTGGGATCAGGCAGTTTCATGAAGTAAATGAACACATTTTTCTTATGGCATTACTTATATACTTCCTCTACTCACATGTCCAGTTCTTGAGCCCCTTTCTAATATGCTTTCTAACTACTCACAATAATACACTTTTGTATCCTTAATGCAACCATTTACTTAATAAGGCAAAAGAAATTATATAATATACTAAAATATTAAATCAGATATAAATGTTAAAAAGATATCACAATATACATATAAACCTGCTTACACTTTCCCAACAATGCACTCAATAGCTATGATGAATAGTCAGCACAGTATGGACCCACATAAAGGAGGACTCACATGCTTGGGGAAACTTGTCACTCTAGATTGCAGGCTTCAATTTTATTGGTCCATTTAGGATCATCTGAACCACATGAAATAATTTCTCTGCCCACTGTTTGACTGTTGACTTGTCCATCTTCAAGTGGGGGAACCATCTTCTCTTTTCCAACATAACCTTTATAAGCTCTTTCAATTAACCATCACCTTTAAAAGAGCTTTTAGGAAATGTTAGTTCTTAATGTGAATATCAGTTCCCTTTAAGATAGACAACTGCCAAGCTCATTATGCCAAGCTTTCTCTGGCAGATACGGATGAGACTAGTCCTTACTTACCCTTATATTATGCTATCCAAACAATGGAATTTGCAGCACCGTAGCCCCACTCACCAGAGAGTAATCAGCACCACCTTTCTCCTACTCAAGATGTTAATGAACAACATCCACCACTGAAGCTCTTGGCCAATGATGCCAAATACTATAAATCAGGGTTTGATTGTTTTATTTATTGTCTAGACTTAAGAAAGTGATGGAGAAAATGTTAATAATATGGATTAAACTTAAAAGTTTATCCTACATACATTTTTCCCTACAGACCTATACTACTGGTTTAAACAAAAACCTCCTGACTCTCTGACTTTTCTTTTACCTAAAAAGTTGTAACTCCCCACATTTCTCTTATCAAATTGCATTCCTTTTCAGTCATTTCTCAGTGTCCAAATGTTTTTATGGTGTTTTATGGTCATGGGATTGCTCTCTTTAATCAGCACTACTGTAAAGATGCTCTGCTCCAAACCAACCATCCACCGACTTCGTGGAATTAGGGATAGTCTGTCTGATATTCACACGCAAAAGCTCACAAAAGGATAAAGAAAGAAGGTACAGGTAAAGAAGAGGAAAGTTGGTTTTACACTCTGTACTGCTACCATGAAGAGTTTGTAGGATTGAGCAAAGATTCTGTCAGCTATGACTAGAGAGGGAATAATGGGTAAGACTAAAACTTCCCTCTTTGATGGGAGGGATAAGACTCAAGCCTTTCTGAGGTTCCTCTGCTTTTTATTCTATGAGTGGATAAGAGACAAGCAAAGCTACCTCTATTACTGTTATCAAAGGCATTTTGGCTGTTGTTATTTCTTTTGTGTCCCCCTTCTCCCTTTTCTCTCTATTTCCTCATGAATCAGCTGGGTCATCAATACCTATTTTGTGTTTGTTATTATCTACAGTAATGTCTTTCCTTTTCTTATTTGTGTTCCCAGTGCTTCATTCAGTGCCTTTCACATGGTGGGTGCTTAAGAAATGTTTTTCTATTATGCAGTTCATGTTTTCTGCAACTTTCCATTAGGCTCTTAAAGATATAGTAATCTGTAGTCTCTATGGGAGCGCCTAGTAAAACAAGTGTCACATTATTAAAAACTTAACAATGTTCTAGATGAAAGCATAAAAGTATAGGCACATCAAGTTCCCCCAGTGGAAGCAGTGGGGATATGGATGAATAATGATTCTTCCATGGGACATCAGAGGCCTGAGTAAGCCTGTCTGAATTTTCCTTATCTAGCCCAAGATGATAGCAGGAGAAATAATTAGAGAGAATGAGTAACTAGAAACAGACCAGAGATAATAGTGAGCCTAGGTCTGGGACGAAGCAGAACAAGACAGGCTTTTACTGTCATGTGTACGATTGGTTCCTGTTGAAGTATTTTAGTGGTGCATTCCTGGATCCCCCTTCCTATACTTGCCTCTGGTTTCAGCTTATCAGTGAATGAGAATATTTGTAAGTGCAGGGACTACTCTCCTTCACTGACAACCATCATTGGAATATACCTCACACATGTTTGAAGGCAAGGACAAGTAATTGACTATGAATACAAAAAGAAAAACAAAACAACAACAGAAACCCAAACCCTACATAAGCCTTACAGGGTTATGTCAGAAACACTGATGTTCAGAATTGAGTTGAATTTGATGGTGGCCGGGGAAAAATATTATATTTTTTAAGCTAAGTGGAAGTTAATAGAAAAATAAAAGAAATTACGGCACTTCTGCTTGGAATGGAAACAGAATTATGATAATTTTGAAAAGACTTATTTATGTCTTATTTGACTTCTATTTTCTCTTTCAAGAAAAATGATTTACGGGGCGGCTAGGTGGCGCAGTGAGTACAGTGTCGGCCCTGGAGTTAGAAGGACCCGAGTTCGGATCCGCCTCAGACACTTAACGCACACACAAACAAAAACCTAGCCGTGTGACCTTGGGCAAGTTACTTAACCCCAATTGCCCTCCAAAAAGAAAAAAAAAAAAGAAAAATGATTTAAAAAAGAAAAGAAAAATGATCTTTGGCCTGTGTTGGCAGCCACCCTGGGGATGCTGGGATGCTTGCTGCTACAGTGTCTGAGGCCAGATTTCAACTCAGGTCCTCCTGACTCCAGGGCTGGTGCTCTATTCACTGTGCCACCTACTTGCCCCTGCATTTGGGATACCTTCATCTCTCTTCTCCACCCTTCTCTGTTCCCATTCAGCTTTCTTTTTTGTCATCTACTGCCATTAAAATGTAAACTCCTTGAGGTCAGGAATTCTCTTTATTCCCAGCAATATGTACTACCACCACCAGATAATAAATTCTTGTTGAAATGGTTCTATTGGAACCAAGATAAAATTTGTTCTTATCTCTGATCTGTGAGATAAGCTATGGAGAAGATGGGGGAAAGTGAAGGAGGAGGAACTTCATTTTTTTTAGAGTTAATTTAATTGCCATATTATGAGGAAACAAAGAAAATTCTAAGTGGAATGAGGCAGGTTTGAAGAGACTTTTCCTTCCATATATCTTCTTTTCTAATGAAATAACTTACCTTTATCTAAACTTTCCATGGTAACCTGAAGGAAACTGAATGGTGCAAGACATATAACATGTATTCATTAAAGACTTGCTATGTGCCAGGTATATGTGCTAAGCACTGAGATTACCAAGGAAGGCAAAACCTCTCTGTTCCCTCTAGGAGCTTGCATACTAATGCTGGGCACAACTCCACCTTCCCCTTCCCCTAATTGATCTGTAAAGCAGACAACTCCACCTTCCCCTCCCCTAATTGTTCTGTAAGCAGGCACAACTTTACCCTCCCCTTCCCCTAATTGATCTATAAACAGGAACTACACCCTTCCCCTCCCCTAATTGATCTGTGGGTGGGAGTTTCAGCCTAGGGTACACTTAACGCTGTGGGGAAATTCAAGTGTACACTGACCAATCACTAATTGTAATTTCGGCATACATAACCTGGCTATTGAATCTCTTTAAAAACCAGCAAGCTGTCCATGCCAGTACTATCTGATTCGGGCTTGTTACCCTGACAGTCCCGAGGTAATAAATCCACTTCCAAATTCTAATTTCGGGGATCTTCTGTCTTGCTCCTTTAAGCTCAACACTAACAGGGGAGATAACATGTAAATAACCAGGTGTATATAAGAAAGATACAGAGTAGAGGGAGGTAGTCTGAGAAAAGGTGTTAGTGGGAGGGGGAAGACTAGGGAAGACCTTCTGTAAAAGATGTGATTTGAGTTGAGTGTTGAAGAATCTCGATGAATCTAAGAATCAGAAGTGAAGGGGCAGGACATTCCAGGCTTAAGTGGGAAGGAAGGAAACCAATGCAAGGACTTAAAAGACAGGAGTAGGATTGGAGTGCATGAAGGAGAATGCAATGTGAGAAGACTGAAAAGATAATGTAACAGAAAGCTGGCCAATGAGGCCCAAATTCTGGGAACATGTGCTTTGGTAAATCTGCTTTTAGAAGTTCGGGATGACATGGAATGGAGACTCTGCACCTCACTGTATGTGCAGGTATCCTGGAACTGTTTCCTATCTGTTCCTGAACTAGACTAAACTAGAACTGAGAACATACAAGAGTCATTAACTGGCCAAATGAGTTTCTCTCTTTCCTTGAGGGAAGATATGCTGTAAGCCTTTGTATAGAGCTGACACATGGTCTGTAAATGCATGGCATTGCTGTTCTTTAGTCTCTGTTGGGTCTATTTTTTCCTGCTTTTTGGAGAAGGATTAGTAGAGATGGCTTTGACCAAATGAACTTAAACTTGGAAGAGTAAATAACCAGAGATCACTAGGGGAGCCTTGAGAATCAGCCTGCTTGACCTGTCTCAACAGCAGATCAAGTCAGTAGCTAAGACACCACGATTTGCAGCAAGTACTTGACTCATCCAATATCTGTGCCATATTCAGAAGGGAATTTGGGATGAATGCTCTGTAGCAACGACTTTAAGCAGTCAAAATGTTGATATGTATTGTTTTATAATTTGCTTAATTTGTTATTTAAATATCTCTTCAGTAATTTTTACATTTATTTAATCAGAGGAAAATAGGAATTTTGTAGAGATATGAACTACTATTGGGAAAAGTCTGTTCTCCAGTTTAATAAATAACATTTAATAAAATGAGGTGGTGTTTGAGTCAACTTATTAATAAGAAAGAGGTCAATTTTATTAATTAATAAGAAAAATATACAAATATATCCCTGGAATACCTTAGAATTCAGGATGATAAGGTTAAATATGGGAACAAGTCAAATAGTAGAATGAGGGTGATCTACAAGTAAGGCTAGTTGTCCCCATCTTGCTACATGGAAAACTTGGGAAACTCAAAAATAAAATTTAAAAATAAAGGTCTTAGCAGAAATAGTGCTTATAGAACTTGAAAAAGACAAATGTCCTGATTTACAGATTAGGAAAAAGTATTGTCTGTACATAATAAACCAAAGAACTTGTTTTTCATTCCTGGCAGCACTCTAGAACAGCTGTGTCAAACTTAAAGAGAAATAAATCCTTATGGGGTACTTATTGACTTAAAAAACCACAAGGCCCACAGGCTGTGAGTTGAATAGTTCTGCTCTAGAATGTTATTAAAAGGATAACCTCTGAGTACTTAGAAAGAGAAACAGGTTTAAGAAAAATCAAGCATTTTTTTTTAATCAGGAACTAATGATGTTGTATTAGCTAAATTACATAAGAATGCCCATTGCCCAGATTTCAACATGCTTTTGGATGGACACCCTATAGAATATAGTATCTACAGAATATAGTATGCTTATGTGGGACAGGCAGTACAGATGGACAGTGATTAGGTTGGCTTAGAATGGAAAAGGGGTAAGTGAGTGGGCTATATAGTTTTCAGGAAATTACAAAGATCTTTTACTGATCCCAAGCTTCCCCTTAAAACACTTGTTTATGCACAGTCTCAGCTAAACAGTATTCTGTTGGATGCTGCCTGAGGATACCCCCTGCCTAGAGTCTATGGTCATAGAGTTTTTCTGTTTCCATTATCTAGCTTTAACTGAAATCCTTGGCTATAATTCTATCTCTTGAGAAGAATGAGCTCTGCCATGCTTTTTCATTTCAAATCTGTATGGCTTTTTATCCCTCTTTTAGAAACACAACACTGAACTATAAACCAGCAAGAGTCCATTTAGAGGCTAGAGTAAATTCTGTTAGAGTAAATACTGTTCTCTTCAGAGTTTTGGTTTGAACATGCAGGGAATGGGGTTCATTACCCCAAGGATCAAGCTCTTTAGGACACAGTTCTCGACTAACACCTTGTGACATAATCTATTCTTTAAAAATAAACTTCCTTTTTTGGGACCTTGATCTCTCTGTTAGAATCCTCAATGAAACTTAAGCTTCCATTAGGAAACCTCCCAATTTTAATCCTAGATGGCTAGACCAGGGTTTCTTAAACTTTTTCCACTTGCAACCCTTTTCTACCAGATAAATTTTTATGTGACCCTGGGCATATAGGCATATAAATAAAATAACTATACAAATCAAACATTTAGTGATAATAAATCATAAAGAAATTTATTTTAGAACAATTACTTGGCATACATATAATTTTACCATTTATTAAAGACAGAAGCAAATTTGCATACTAATAAAATGGATATGCTTGCTTATTTTTACATGAAGAATTAAATCTTGGCAGAATATTTGATATTGCAGGACACAAAGCATCTTCAACATTTTTCAGAGTTGATTGATATTTTGATTTTATAATCATCAATGCTGAGAACACTGCTTTGCATAAATATGTAGTTCAACATGGCAGAAGTATGTTTAATGCCATTTTAGAAACTGCTAGAAATTCTTTCTTAATCCCAAGCCAAAATTCATTTAACGATTTTGTGTGTACAGTAAAAAATGCTGCAATTCACAGCATACAACAGTTTTGAATATAAACCAAGGTGTTTCTGGCAGTGTTTGTTGGTGTTGTGTGGTGTGACATGACAAGCCATGCAAATTGAGCATATTGTGTGTTCAGAACCAAGCCTGCAGTGAAGGTGTATGATGCACTTTGAGCAAGCACTTCCAGAACCACCTTGAATTCATTATGTGTTTGAATTAATATTTGGTGGTTGTGCATACGGAAACCTTTTATGTTGCCAAATTTTTCACCACCTCCATATTCAGTTACCCCATTTGGGGTCATGACCCACAGTTTAAGAAGCAGGGACTAGCCTACACTTAGTCATCATTCATGTACGGATTTGTTTCTCAACAAAACTTCAGGTCTCTCAATTTCTCACTTTTAAGGTCTTTCTCTCTGCCAAGAAGATTAATGGGTGGAGAAAAGATTCAGAGACAAAGCTAAGCTGAGGGAGTAGTTTTCTTTATCCTCTACCTGTCTAAGCCATATTCCTGCTTTCGTTATGTATGTAAATGAAAGGACTGCTCAATAAGACTCTGATCATAAAAACATTTTCAGATTTCCCCTTCCTGAAAGGTTATATAGAACATGATCAGATGTCCTGATTTCAGGTGAATGAGTATTCTGAGATGGAATTGCCAAAGCAGCCATTTAAATGTGGGAGACCTGGAAGAGCCATTAGGTCCAAGCAGTAATGGCTGATGAGACTGGAAATTCCTGCAGATGAATGTGGAGTTACTCATGGGTAGTTTCAGGGATCATGAGGTATGAACAATAGAAAGGCATTGATTCTTGGATCTCAATGGAGAACTACACCTACAAAGAACTTCACAAAGATTCCATGAAAGGAGAAAAGGACTTATAGGGCCAGGAGGTAAAAGGTATCCTTTGGCTACACATGTTCTCTCCATATGGGCCTCACTCTCATTCTACTTGTGGATAGAGTGCTTGGACCTGGAGTCAGAAACATCTGAGTTCAATGTGAACTCAGCTGCTTTCTGGCTGTGCAATTGTGGGCAAGTCACTTAACCCTGTTTGCCTTAGTTTCCTTATCTGTAAAATGAGTTGGAGAAGGAAATGACAAACCACTCCAGTATCTTCAGCAAGAGGACCCCAAAGGGGGTCTCAAAGAGTCGGACACAACTGAAATGACTGAAACAACAACAGAAATCATTCTACTTTAATTCTGAGCCTATTCTCCCAAAGGATCTTGTGTGTTCAAAGGGAGAATGAGTCCCAGATAATAGGAGGGGATCATTTTTGCAATTACTACACTTATTATATCTATCCTTTTTGTAAAATTTAATGAAGTCCAATAGCTTGTTTGGTAGTAGGGAGCACATTGATGGGGACTCAGGAGCTATTATTATGTGAGAAACCCAAGCCCATCCTATTACCCAGTGGGAATCCTGAGGGGAAAAGTGGTCAGCTACCTTCTAGGGACCTCACTAATGCAAGTGGGGGCCTGAAGGTAGTGCTATAGGTATGTAGAGCCAGCAAGGCAGTTTCAGGTTTAGAGCTCATCCTTACATTAAATTTTGTTAAAAATTAAAACATTGGGGCGGCTAGGTGGCACAGTGAGTAGAGTGTCAGCCCTGGAGTCAGAAGACCCTGAGTTCGGATCCAGCCTCAGACACTTAACACACACAAACAAAAAACTAGCCGTGTGACCTTGGGCAAGTTTTAACCCCAATTGCCCACCAAAAAAAAAAAAAAAGAAGAAGAAGAAAAATTAAAACATTATAGGTAAAGCATTTTATTTACAAAGAAAGGATAATAATAGGAATACATTAAATATAAATAATAAAAATATATAAAATAAAACCAAACTACCATTATCACTATAATTCCTATCTTTTATGTTGTTTGACTTGTAATTGTGGTGAAGAGCTGCTTCTCTCCTTCTGAGAACTCCCACTACCTGCAGTGAGAACAGCTTTAGATAGCCACACCTCTGCTCTCCCCTCTTCTTTTTGGAGAACTTTGAGGAAGTATCCTGGAGTGATATATACAACCAACCCCAAAGGATCAAGCAAGCAAGCAAATAAGCATTTCTTAAGCATTCCCTTGCAATATGCAGGGAACCTGTGCTAGGTGCTAGGGATGCAGACAAAACTGAAGCATTCCCTGTATTCAAGTGCTTTACAATCTATCTGGGGGGAAAATACCACTAATTCCTGTTTTCCTTTCTTTCTCCCTTCCTTCCTCCCTCCCTTCCTTCCTCCCTTTCTTCCTTTCTTCTTTCCCTCCTTACTTCCTTCTTTTCTTTCCTCCTTCCTTCCTTCCCTCCCTCCACCCTTCCTTTCTTTCCTTCCTCTTTTCTTTTTATTTCTTTCCTTATCTTGAGTGGTATATACATGATTGCACTTAGATTAGAATTTAAAGGAGACTGGGGATTTTTAGAGCCAGAGGTACATTCCTGGAATGGGAAACAGCCAATGGAAGGCACAGAGATGGAAGATGAAGTTACCATATATAGTAAGAGTAAAAAAGGCCAGTTTAGATGGATCAGAATGTGCATGAAGGAAGGAAAAAAAGTAAAAGGAAGTTGGAAATACAAATGGAAAGGAAGAAAAAATGTTTTGTTTTGGTTTTTCCTGAACCTTTAAAGACAGTGGAAGAAGTGACAAAAGCTGGACACATGGCATCAAAGAGCTTGGTTAAGGGGCAGACAGATGATTATGAACTTTCCATAAGCTGATACAGACATAGTGGAAAAAAAAGACCTGTTGAAGCAGAGCAAGAGGGTTTCCTGTGATTACGTAGAGAGAGACCGTTGTGAGAGGCTTGGCTGTGGAGCCTGAATTTAAAATAGCAGAAGGTTCAGATAGTCTGGTAGCACTTGCCCCAGAGTTGGGGATTCTTCTAATGCTGTCTGTCAGCTGAGGCCTTCCACGGATCAGCTATTCAGTAGCTGGAAACTAGGGAAGGGGTGACCCGATAACCATCTGCTGGAGGAGAGCCTAACAGCAAAAAGAGAAAGAAGCTGAAGATCCACAATGGCCTCTAGGAATGGATGATAGCCACAGCGGCAAGAAGAACCAATGGCCCATTGTCAGAAGGCAAGGACTGAACAGTGGAGAAGTGGAGCAGCACCAGGACAACCGCCAGCTTAAAAAAAACCAGGTGTAGAGCTTCACCATCAGAGGGTGAACATGAGCTCTTGCAGGTTGGGCCTGATTCCAGTCTGGCGCTTTAGGTTTGGAACTGAAATGAAAGGAGACACTTGTTGATCATCTAACAGTTAACAGAAATAGTTAACAAAAATAGCAGGAAAAGGGATTCAGCAGGATACCTCTGTGTTAGCTAATCTAGTCATCTGCTCCAGTCTGAGGAAGACAATTTCTGCCTCCCTTCAGTCTGTGTTTTGTACTTAGGTCAGAAATAAATGGTCTGCACCTTGGTCCTCTGGGCCATTAAAGCCTCAAATATACTTTCAGACCCTTTTAAGGAAAACCTAGCCAAGCCCCCACAACAGACAGTGCTACCTCTTGATAGCAAGGCTCTCGGGGTCTTCTAGAGGACCTTCCACCACTTTGGTGGCTATAGGACTGTTACTGGACAACCCTAATCTTGGCAACTTGAGAAGACTGGCTAGCCTATGTCTCATTAGAGGAGGAGTTTAATGCAGGTAAAAGACAAAAACAGAATGACATTTAAAAAAAAAAAACAGACAAGGAATATCATTGCTCCATGAATAAGTGACCAAAAATGTAGGAGAGCGAAGGCCTCAAACCCCAGGCATTATCTTCCCCTTTCAGAAGGACCAAGCTCCACCATGGATAAGGCCCATTTAGGGAGTGATATTCAGACTTTGCAGTTTATATTGAGCATGCTGATATAAAGATGATAATGAACAGTAGAACCAGGAATGACATTTCTAGTGCAGTTTTTGAACACTGAGCAGGTCAGTGCCCTCTTTTGTAAGGTAGTTAAGAAGTCAAAGTTCTCCACCCTCTTGCATAAAGCCTGTTCCATTGCCAGGGTCAATGCCAACAATTGTCCTGCACCACCACCACCCTCACTGTTCTCTGGACCAACCACCAGCCAGTACTTCCCTTTCCATAGAAGCCCCACAAGGAGAAAGAATAATAAATCTTCGACCTTTGGGGATCTACGCTAAGGCCTGAGCCCTTCTTCCAGGTAGACAGTTTCACTTACCTCCTTCCACATTGCCAAAAAACAGGCTACCTCTCCACAGCTTTACCTCTTTGTCCTCTAAGCCCTCCCTGGAAAGGAGTTGTCCTGTGACCACAGGTTATTGTACTATGCCAGGCTGAGTTCTGGGGAGACCCTGCCATTGTGACCTCTGTGCCACACTCTGATACCATAGCCTAATGGTGCTCCTCAAGGCAAGCTCAAAAAATGACCTGAGTGCTGCTACCCTCTGTTAGGGTCCAAGCATTGCCATGAGTGCTGCTGGTTCTAGGTCCTGAATACTGGCTCCCTTTGCTGGGGCTAGGCACTGCCTTCTTCTTTGGGTCTGAATACTACTACAGGCCCTACCACTTTTAGAGCCTGAAACATCACCCCTCCCCCATCCTTTATTGTGGGACCAAGTGATACCCACTGTGCCAACTGCTATAGCAGATGCTGTTGCTGCTCCTTTTGTCCAAGATTGAGTTATGTTCCACCCTTGTACTAGGGCCTAAATGCCCCTTAATTCTGAGCTAACCACTATACCCAGGACCAGTGTTAGCTGTCATATGCCAACAACCATTTCCACCACCATATGGTGGCCCTTTTTTCACTGGGGGTTTCAGTGAGGGAGTTATAGCTCACAGGTTCTAGAGCAGAAGTTGTCTTTCCTTTTAAATAGCTACAGCTCCCATTGTCTTCAGAAGATCTTTACTGTTCTAGTTTTTGAGGCTTTGTTTTTAAGGGTAATTGGTGGCAACCCTTCAGGAAATGTCAGATACTAAGGCCTTCAGGAGTCAGTTGGGGGCAATTAGCCATAGAAGTGAGAAGATTCTAAAGATTACCTGGGCCCTTCAAGTCAGGAGGGAGCCTCTGCTATAAGGATTATATAATGATAATAATAGTTCATGTTTATGTAGCTTTCCTTAACACAACTCCATTATGTAGCTCTTACAAAGCTTTCCATGACTCCATCACCACCTACATGTCTGCTTTTTCACTCTTGACTATTCTATTAACGATATGCATTTAAAAATATTTACTATGAGCACTTCCTATGTACAAGACATTATGCTAAGTGCTCTTAATACAGAGTTGAGTAAGACTTGATTTTTGCCCACAGGGAGTTTATAAACTTGTAGGTGAGAAAGATATGTAAACAAATACCTACAGTTCAAGACAATATGTGATACTTGCCATAAGAATGATAAAAAGAACCAAAGCACTTTAGGGCGATGAGAGCTCTTTTTCAGATGGGGGTACAGAGAGGGAAGGGACATAGGATCCAAACTGTCCTTGAAGAAAGGGTAGGATGTTCATAGGCAGAAGGGATGGCATGAACAAAGACAAATATGTGGGAAGGAACAGCCAAAAATAGTGAATATCTAGTTTGAAGAATGGGGAACATGTAGGGAATGAATAGAAAATGGTCTGGAAAGTAAATTGGGGTCAGACTAGGCATAAGAGATTAAATGACAAGCTAAAAAATTTAGATCAATAAGGCAATGGGTAAGCAGTGACATTTCTTGAATAGAAATTTAAATAGATCTTTTTGAATTTTTTAAATAATAAAATAGTCCCAAAGGAAGATCTATTTCTTAGCAATATATAAGGTAGAGTAGGGAGAATATTTAATGAAGGTTATTACAGTAATGCATATGTGCAGAACTAAGGGTCTAAAGGGAGTGTGGAGTGGGCAAAGAGAATGCAAAAGAATGAGTGTGAAAAATTCTTTGAAGAGAGTATCCTTCTCCACTGATACCTCTTATCATCTACTTGGCCTTCTTTCATCAAGCTTTCATCCCATAAATATTAAGATTTATACCTAGAATTGCCTGTGAATTACTCACCTGGGCTCCTCCTCCACATTTTGTTTGAAAATACCCACATAACCTAAAATAATAACCATCAGGCATCCAGATACAGTTTCTCATGGGATGGAATTCCACAAGGGAAGAATCAACAAAAAGTGAACTGTTTTCTTAACTGTGGTGAAGAGGGTGGAGGTCTTGATGAATTGTTTCCAGAACAAAATGAAAAACCTATAGAGGTTAGACTGGAAGCCAAACATTCCATAGGCACTGACTATGTGCAGGACAATAGAATTTTTCTCACTAGCACTTGTTCTACTATAGACATTTCATTAGAAATACTCACTCTAGAGGACAGTTTACAGAATTGTCTAAGAGACTGAATAAGTTGACAATTAAGTACTTTGTCCTTTTCCTTCTGACCTGCATTCCTTGGGTTAGAGAGGTTTTGTTCTTTAAAGTCATCTTTTTATGCCCTATGGTACCTGATGTCTTGAAAAGGGGGCCCTGTGGAAATATTTTTAATCCTCATGTAAATCAACAATTGTGCTTTTTCTATGATATTGCTGTGAAATAGCTTAATGAGGACTTTACCCAAAGGCCAGCATATAAGACAAAAATTTCACTCTTTTCTACCATATTAAGCTTACATCTCAGACCCAGAAATTTTAGAGATAGTAGAAGCAATGTAGCATGGTGGAAAGAGCTTTGGAGTTGAAGAACCCTGGGTCTGAATCTTCTTTCTGCCACTCATAGGTGGGACATTGGGCAAATCTTTTTCTGTTTGAGGGCTTCAAGTTTTTTCATATTTAAAATGAACCCTTGCATTTTAAAATTTTTTATCCTATTTTTACCATCTTAGTAATATTTATTAGCATGGTAAATGTGCCAGAAGGATGTACTAGAAGGACCAACAGGAAAATCTATTTATAAGGCCCAAATTAGGTTGTTGTGTAAATAATAATTAGGATGTTCCTAATACTGTTAGGGCTTCCATATGCATTTTCACAAAAGTGTACTCTTGAATTTTGTCCACTGTGTCCAAGGGTGTTTTTTTATATACTTAAAAAAAAATAGTCTAGGGTTCTGACATTTGCCAATAATGATATTTATCATTGGCCTCCTCTCAAGCAAATACGGCACAAAGTCCAATTTAAAACCATTTTAAATAACAGTCTTAAGTAGAATTACAGTGAATGGTGAATATAGCAGCAGTTTGCAAATTTTTTTTGTCAAGTAATTTTTTTTTACATGTCACTCGGTTGAGATTTGGGGTTTAGGGGTGCTCAAGACCCCAAAATACCAACATGCCGGGTCCTGCCAAATGAATTTGACTCAAGCCTTCTCTCAGCCAAAGAAAACAAAGTCTATTAAAGATTCACCATAATGGGTAGACTCTTAAGGAACGTAAGTATTTGTGATGTTTGTATTGAAAGCAGGCCAGAGCAATCTGACACAGACCCAACCTGGTCTAGATTGAATCTCAGTGCCTTCATGGAGGTAAGATGGATCTTATATACAGAAAGACTGTGGGAAGGATCTAGAGGTGGTCTATAGGAGGGGTTTGGGGAGGGTCTTGAGGAGGAGTCTAAGGAGGATCTTGATGGAACTGAAGTCAGACTCCAGGAATGGGAAATGGGGGAAGGCTACCTGGAAATGACAGACAATGGAGGGCTAGGCTAGTTTAGGAGTAACAGATTTGGGTATAGATATTTTGTTAGGATTAAGGGTGGAAAGTAGCTGGAAATGGAGGACTAGGCTAGGTGAAGAGTTAACAGAGATTTGGACCTAGGATAATGAAAGGCATAGGCCTCAGGCAAATGCTTCATCAAGTGAGAAGATTCAAGGGGTTTCCCAGAGCCTGTTCTACTGTTCAAATATGAGTATTTGAACCTCCATCTCTGGTCTCCTTTGTGCATTAAATATACCACCTTTAAAATACAGGGCAATTTGACATCCTAAAACATTTTGGGGATAGTAGGACATGATCTTGAAGAAGGGAGTGATTTTATGAAATATCAAATGTATAGGAACTCCATTAGTCCTTCAGTAGCTGTTCATCTATTGTCATCCAGGCTCCTTTATGTAATTTCTATAAAGTTGATAAAGATTTAGCATTGACTACATGCTGCTTTTCATGAAAATTTTCCCCCTTACAAAAATCATTCATGCCAGCTGCACTATTGATAAATGCTCAAACCTGTATGGTGTTCAGAAATAACGTAGAGGAAACACCAGAGTTACAATTCTCTACAGTATGTTTGACATCTGACAGTTAAAGAATGAATCCCCTTCCCAACCATCCTATTGATGATTTGAAGTACTATTTGTCAGATATTGGGATTCCCTAAAGTTTGGGGCCCCACCATGTGGTTAGGTCATAAAAACAAGTCTGGGTGTAGAAGAAAATCTACTTCTATTATGGTTCTTAAAGGGGAAGAAAGCCCTCTAACTCAAAAGTTTAGACCCTCCCCACCCAACAATAATTACACAAAATAGTGAGTAAACTCATTTGTCCAAGCAAAACAACATATACAAATTAGAGTGGTTTTATAGATTAGAATATACCAGAAAAAGACTAGTGCACTCTTCAGCTGGGAGTGAAATAAAATCTCAGATCAAATCATGAGAGTGAGAACAACCTCAGGGAGATTCTTTCTTAGCAGGCTCTTGAGTTTTAGATCCTGGAGGTCAAGGAACATGTATGGGACCAGCTCTCATAAATGTCTGAGGCTTGGAGGGCTTCAGGCTGCCACATTTCTTTCTCAAACACCTCTTGGAGCTCCATTCTGAGATGAATATCTAGGCCCAACTCTACTCCCTTAAGTCTCTTAAAGGCAGGTACAAAGAGTCACATTCAGTTTTTTCCCCCAATCAGGACTCATATCTCCCTCAGCCTACCCAGCAGCTTACAAAACCACCCCAGGCTTGGGTGGAAATCTGGTTACAAATGTTTACTGTTGTAATCACATGACTGATACCATCTTAAAAGAAAAATTGGCCAGAACTGAGTGGGAGGGGAGTGAAAGGGAGGGTAAAACAAAAAGTTGGCTCTATGGTTTTAGTGCATTTAATGCAAACTGCTACAAAAATAATGTAGAGGAGAAAGTTCATTGTGAAAGGGGGCAGTCTTGTAAATGCAATGATTAAGGTTAGTTAGTAGATGAAAGCAAAAAGAAAAATCATATTAGGGCATGCGTTTTATCCCTTCATGTATCCTCTAATAGTAAGAAGTGATTCTACTTAAAGACTAGACAAATGCAATAGTTAATAGTGCAGATTTTTTTCCCTTAAAAGATGGACTTTTCCTCTGTAGGTCAGAAGTGTCATGTTTCAGGGGTTCCTCGAAGGGAACCTCAGGGGTTTCAGAGGAAAAGCTCATCTTTTAAGGGAAAAAAATACGAAATGTTAACTATTTTATATTGGACCTGGAATCAGGGAACCTGGGTTTGAATCCTGATTCTGGTGCTTATGACCTAAGTGTCCTCAAATAACACCCTAGGGCCTTGGTTTCTTCTCCTGTAAAAATGAAGGGATGAAGTTGAAAGAATACATAGAAGAGACCAGAAGGAAGGTCAGAAGGGGACCTAAATAATCAAGGAGGTATTAGTGTAAAGGGAGGATGTGGTTACTCTTTGCCTATTTGTAATCCAACCAGATTGTAATTTCTGTCCTTGAGCAGACAAGGGTTTGGTACTATGTGATGACTAAAAATCTAATCAACTGAGAAGCTGAAAGAATTGATGACTCAGGAGGTACTCAGCCTGAACTGAAAATGCATTACAAAAATCTCAATTTCTTTTCCTTCCGGTCAGTGAGTGTGACCTTAAACTGCCCTATGGGGGCTTAACTGAATAACTGACCACATTTGCTCACCTTTCTGCCCCGTGTCTGTTTCTTTTGTGTTTATTCTTTCCTTATCTTAGGTGAATGAGTTTTTTGAGATGGGAGTGTCCAGGTAACTTAATGAGTTTGGGAAATGTCCAAAATTCCATCAGAACCCTCCCAGTACTCACTGACAACTGGATTTGATAGCAGAGTCTTCCAGAGAACTCATGTGGTGGTCAGAAGAATTGATACAAGGACACTCTTGAGTTCTCTCTTAACTTTGGAATTGATTGTGTGACATGGGAGACACTGTCACAGGACTTCCCATCATGACATGCCCACGTCAGATAAGGTGCTGTGCTCCATGAGCAAAGCAGGATTGAAGTATCTTAAAAGAAATGTGAGACGGGCAAATTTAGAGAATCTGCCCCTAATGTTCACATGGCCTATTCGTGCCCAACCTGTGATAGAACATTCCAAGTTAGTGTTGGTCTGATCAGCCACAGTTGGACACACTGTAACTTGACTGTAGCATTGTGAGGTCATTTTGGTCCTCTTCGAGAATGGATGACAGCTAACCAGCCAACTAACCAACCAACCCAAAGGGATTCAAGAGATTAAGCAGAAACCTTGAGATTGCTATTGTTGTGATTTCATGATGTTTTATGGTGGAACCATCTCAAAGAATTCGGTCAGACCATCTCTAATCCAAGTATAGGCATTTATTGAGATTGCCTCCTCTTGTGAAGCATGTTAAGTTCCAAGAAGAACCAGCAGCTTTAGAGAAAGCAAGATGGATTTTTATAGCGTAAAAATGTAATTACATAACAGAAATTTACATAGAATAGAGTAATTCATTAATATTAAAAAGGCAGGAGAAGTTTGTTAAGGGATTAGGTAATGGAGGAGGGGTCCCATCTATGGTTCAGTGGTTAAACATTCTGGTCATGCTGCCCTCCAATTGGCTAGCTATTGTGGTCCTGTCTGGTTAAGACAGATAGTTAGGTATTGTGATCCTGTCTTGGGCTAGATGGATGATGTGATTGTTATTACTTGTTTCTATGGGAATGGTTCTGGGGGCAGTGACCAGGTAGAGCCAGTAGCTGGGTTCCCATCACATGGCACACCTGCTGTTTCTGTGGGAACTAAGAGTTCAGGGACACACCTGTTGTTCCAGTGAGCGGTGAGGCATATATGAAGAAGTTAGGACATGGGGGTGGGGGGTGTTAGGTAGATGCAGTGGGACTGCTGTTCAGTAGGGCCAGGCCTATAATGAAGTTAGAGTATTGGGGCTGGGGGCAGCTTTGTTAGGATTCCATCACCATGACCAGGACCAGGCAGCATCCTTGTCGCCACTGCAAGGTCTGGAGAAATCGATGGGCCCCAGTGGAATGACTTGGTCAGCAGCTCCTGAGTGGGCTGAACTCAGAAGCTGAGTAACTTCCTTGGTTAAACCTAGTATAAAACTATACTCATAGGAAACTTCATAAGAAAAAAGGATTTCCTGGGCCAGGAGCAGAGAGATAACCCTTGTAGATAACCCACACGTATTGTCTACATGTGCCTCATGTGAGTATAGGGAGAGTGTACCCCTGGTTTGGTGGGGGAAAGGGGAGAATACTGTCTTAAGGACTAACTGTCCTTAGTATACCTCAATAAATCTCTTTTATAAAGGCCAATGGAGTTGAACTGATTTTGATTTAATAATAAGTAATAGGAGCTCTGGTGTCAAAAGCCACAAACCCTCATGGTTATCCTTTAGAGCTTTGCGGGGACTGGTAGCAAGCCAACAATTTGAAGAACCAAACCTTGAGTGCAAATATTCATTTGGGGATGCTACAGTAGTATCATGTTAAATTTAATATATGCTTAAAAACACTTGGATGAATTAGAAATTCATTGTCTCTTATAGTCTCTTTTTCTGTGAAAATGTGCATGGTTGTTACATTTATAGTAAAAAAAAATTAAAAATTAAGGGGATGGAGCAGATGTAAGGCCCTTTCTAGTTCTAAATCTGTTCTGTAGGGAACTTGTTCATTCCAACCAGCACGTGACAGTTTGGTTGATTTTCCTTCTTTAAAAAACTCTTGTCCTTTAAGCTTTTTCGAAGATGTAAAACCTGCCCATAGAAAAAGGGTGTGTGGATTAAGTTCAGCAATCAATACAGAGAGGTAATAGCAGAAAAACCAGTTGAAACTAGGTTTATGTCAGGTCGTCAGTTCACATATAACATACAAGCCTCAACAAGCAGATGTGAATCAGTCTAAAGGGTTGTGTTACAGCAGTAGATGAACAAGGCCTCCTTGGAACCTATAGTGGCCATGTAAAGGACCTGATCATCTACATTACATTTTTAATGAAAGCTTGAAGTCTGGTTGTAAATAGTGTCCAGTCTAATTGGTCAGGCAGAATCCCAGCCTCTTAACCTTTCATTTAATCTGTCATGTCAAAAATCCCTGTGAAGCAAGAAGAGGAACACGATGCCTCAGGGGCCTTTGAGGGTGCACTTAAGGGCTCAGCTTAGATAAATTTGCTTCCTGAAAAAGCACCAAGTGATTCTAATGGAGAAGTGAAGAGAAGGAGGCCAATAGCATGTGGACTTGTTTAATCCTGACTTTGTCCCAGATTCACTGGATGTCCCTGGGCAAGGCACTGAATGTTTCAGTTTCCTCAACTGTAAAGAAGGCATTATCGTACCAACAGGCCTCACAGGGGTGTGGTTCAAATTAAAGTCTATAAAGAGCTTAGAAAGCCTTAGATGAAAGATGCTTTTCTAAGTACAAAGAATCACCATGTGTTTGCACGGAGGTAAGAGGAACACAAAAATCATTCTCATGAGGGCTAAATAAGAAAGACATTTTTCTTAGCCATTCATAACCATATTTTATTTTAGAGGAAAGAAGGGATTTGTTATAATTTTAGCTCAAGTATAGCCTGACTCAGTCTTTGGCTTTAGGATTCTGATTTGAAAATGGAAGCCACAGCAAAAAACCACACCAAATCAAACAAAAAAAAACCCCTAAAACCCAACAACAACTAAAAAACAAAACCAGAAATATTTACACATATGGGTGGAATCTCTCATTTACCTTTATCTCCTCTATAAGCTAATAGTCTATGTATTTTACAGGAATAACTAAATCAAAAAGGGTTACTTGGGGATAAAACTATAAATTTTTACTTGCTGGAATCATTTAAGGCCAGAAAAAACCAACTCTGTACTAGGAAATCCTCTGTAGGTTACTGATGAGTACTGAGGAAAGTATTAGGATCACCCCAAATTCAGTATAATGTATGTATTGTTTTCCTCAAAAGGATTTAAGTTCTTTGAAGGCAGGGGTTATTTCATTTTTGTAAGTTGTATTCTCAGTGCCTCGTAGAATGCCTGGAAAATAGCAGACAATAATTGCTTATAGATTGTTTCTCATTGAAATAAATTACTTAGCTGAATAGTTTAATTATTGATTATTGTATAGGTCAAAGTTTTCTCCACCCTTAGTATTCTTTTTAGTAATAGCTTTTTTAAAAAAAAATGTTGCTTCAGAGCTATAATCACAGTTGATATTTATTCTGACATGAGTTGGACTGTAGTACTAGGTTAGAAGAACATAATCTTGGACATTCTTGTTTTAGAATTTCTAATTTTCATCCCCATAAGCAGAAGAAAGAAATGAATAAGTAATATTATTAAAACATTTTCAAACAGAAAACTCCAATTTTAGTTAATATTTTCAGTAATGAACAAGTTCATACTTCATTTGTAAAAAAGCAAAATGAAAAAACTTGTTCATCTACCCTGATTTCAACTTTAAACCTTAATTGCAAGATTGATAGCAGTGCAATAAACCGGTTTAGTTTTGGTTGGTTGATGAGTGATTCATCGCTTCCTCTGGCCCGTCTGCCCTGTTCTGATGAGTAGGCATGGTATTTAAAATGGCTCTTTACCGAAGGGACATTCATATTCATATTTATATCCATATTCATTTTCACTACTCAGCCCACTTAGAGAAACCATAGCACAAGAAGCCGTAGAGTAAAAATACAGAAGATGGTATAGAATTATAAATATATTTTTAATCTGATTTTTCTCTCAATGTTCTAGAATAGTTTTCAATTTTCAAAATGGTATAGTCCCAATTGTTGGCGGTTTCTCTTTGATGGGGTCCATAAGTGAATTTTTAAAAAATGTCATTTTATCTTGCTGAGAGCTGCTAATAGTACCTAGAGCTAAAAGGAATCTTAGAAATCATGAGTCTAACTCCCTCACTGAACAGAGGAAGAAATAGGGTCAGATAGGATGAGTTACTTTTCCTAGGTCATACGATATGAGTCAGAAATCAAACCCAGTCTTCTGAATCCAAATACAGTGCTCTTTCCAGGGTGCCAGTCTCCCTTGGGATAGAAACCTGAGTTACGATGCCTCTGAGTCAGTTACTCAAGCAAATTTTCCTAACTTTTTTTTTCCCTAGTGGTTCCCTGTTGCCTCTAGGATAAAACACTAATTACCTGACCCAACATTTAAGGCTATTCACAACTTGCCTTCAACTACCCTTTTCAGCTTTATTTCATATTTGTTCCCACCTCAAATACTTTGTTGCAGTCATTTTGGAACATTAGCTATTGATCAAACTCAAGCCACTATCTCTACCTGTGCAGGAGCACACAGACTTTTCTTCATGCATACAGCACTCCCTCTTTATCTCTACTTCTCAGAATCCTTCAAGGCTCAGGATGTGTTTTATGAAGCATCCCCATATCTCCTCCAATTGTCAATCTTCTCTTGTGTCTCATATCACTCTGTATTGATTTATATGTATACATGTTGTCTTCTCCTAGTAGAAAGAACTAAAAGATAGCAACAGACACTGAACCACACTGCTTATTCAAATCATAGTTTGTTTATGATGGAGACAATAGACCAAAAAAAAAAAAACCAAAACAAAACAAAACAAAACTTAAGTAGGTTTTTTACTACCTTTAGGAGATATTTTTAAAAATGTTTATCGGTGCTTAAAAAAAAACACATTGTTATTATTTCCTGGTTACTTTCATTTCCTCCTCCCTCAACCTCTCAACTCACAGAAACTTCCGTTCCAAGACAAAAGTAGAGTTTTATACTCCATTTCTCAGCTATAAATCTGTTGCATATTGAGAAGTATGTTTCATCTTCAGTCCTCTATGGTTAAGAGAATCATTGCATTATCTAAATTCTAATTTGTTTTTGTTTTTTTACTGTGGTTTTCCTTTATATTATTGTGATCAAAGTTCATTTTATTCTCTTAGTTTAGCTTACTTTGCATCAGTTTATAATACTCCTTTTTTCAGAATTACTCAGTTTTTCAGAATTCTTATTGTTTCTTACATTGTATTAATAGTGTATTGCAGGGGCAGAGCCAAGATGGCGGAGTAGAAACAGCTCATCCAAGCCACTCTGCCCCCGGATTCCCCCCAAACTATGTTAAAGGGTACACTGAACAACTTCTGGAGCCCCAACACCCACAGAACGACACAGAGAAGCTAACCTCCAGCTGAGGACAGCCCAGCAGCCCTGCAGGAAGGACCAGCACAGCGCTCTGGGAGCCCAGGTCCCTGTGAGCTGAGGTTTTAGCCCCAGGGCGGCAGGGCCAGCAGCCGGCTGGAGAGACTCCAGAACACCAGCAGCTGTGGAGACTCCAGAATTATCAACATAGACATGCCTAGGACAAAGTAAGAGGTTAGTGCCCTATGGACTTTGGGACCAGTATTTGGGGAATGCGTCGGCTTCCTCCCCTGGGGGCTAGAAGCCGCTGAGGAGACACGCCATTCTGTAGTTTTCAGAGGCAGCTCCAGCTCCTGGCCTGCGAACTGTAGGGAGATCCAGCGATCAGTCTTGGGGGGTAATCACGCTTGCTTTAACCTCCCTGGATCTGGATTGTGATCTGGGGTGGAAGTCGTGGGTGGGTTTACAGCTTGCCAGAAACGGAAGTTGCCCTCCCACACGTTCGGGACGAAAATTCTCCTATCTGTCAGCAAAGCCATAGTGTGGCAACAAGCCCAAAAGTCAAGTAATTAAGTGGCAATATGCCAAGGCAAAGGAAACAGAAAAATGCAACCCTAGACTCCTATTTTGGGGGCATAGAGCAGGAAAAGGACTGTGAGGTCAGAAGTCCTGCTCCAAAAGCCCCAGGGGAAAACATGAGCAGGTTGCAGGCCATAGAGGACCTTAAGAAGGACTTTAAAAATCAAATAAGAGAAGTGGAGGAAAAATTGGAAAGAGAAATGAGAAGGATGCAGGAAAAGTATGAAATGAGGGTCAACAGCCTGACTGAGGAAAACAACACCTTAAAAAATAGACTAACTCAAATGGCAAAGGAGGCCCAAAAGGGCAATGAGGAGAAGAATGCCTTAAAAAGTCGAATTTGCCAGATGGAAAAAGAATCTCAAAAGTTCACGGAGGAGATTCATTCCCTCAGAGTTAGACTGGAGCAAATGGAAGCTAATGACTTTATGAGAAATCAAGATGCTGTTAAGCAGATCCAAACAAATGAAAGATTAGAAGGCAATGTGAAATATCTCATGGGAAAAACCACTGACCTGGAAAATAGATCCAGGAGAGACAATTTAAAAATTATTGGACTACCTGAAAGCCATGATCAAAGAAAGAACCTAGAAATCACCCTTCAAGAAATTCTCAAGGAGGGGCGGCTAGGTGGCGCAGCGAGTAGAGCGTCGGCCCTGGAGTCAGAAGGACCTGAGTTCGGATCCGGCGTCAGACACTTAACACATACAAACAAAAACCTAGCTGTGTGACCTTGGGCAAGTTACTTAATCCCAATTGCCCTCCAAAAAGCCAAAAAATAAAAAAAAAATAAATTCTCAAGGAAAACTGCCCTGATGTTTTAGATCCAGAGGGCAAAATAGAGGTTGAAAGAATCCACCAATGACCTCCTGAAAAAGATCCCAAAAAGAAAACTCCCAGGAATATTATAGCCAGGTTCCAGAATCCCCAGATCAAGGAGAAAATACTCCAATCAGCCAGGAAGAAACAATTTCAATATTGTGGAAACACAATCAGAATAGCACAGGACATGGCAGCTTCTACACTGAGGGATTGAAGGGCATGGAATACGATATTCCATAGGGCAAAAGAGCTGGGAATGAACCCAAGGGTCACCTACCCAGCAAAACTGAGTATTTTGTTTCAGGGGAAAATATGGTCATTCAGTGGAATAGAGGACTTTCAAGCATTCTTGAGGAAAAAACCAGAATTGAATAGAAAATTTGACATCCAGAAACAAGAAGCAAGAGATGCCTGAGAAAGTAATCAGGGAAAAGAAATCAAAAGGAACTTATCAAAGTTGAACTATTTACATTCCTATATGGAAAAACAATAACTGTGACTGAGGAAATTTTCTCACTATGAAAATAATGGAAGAAGGGTATGTGGTCATATGAATACATATGTGAATGTGTGTGTGTGTGTATGGTTACAGTTATATATGGATAGAGGGCATAGGTTGAATTTGTTGGGAAGGGAGGATACTCAAGGGGTGAAATTATGAGGTGAGAGAGGAAAGTGACAAGAGGAGATGGGGAGAGACAGGGTAGGGTAAACTATCTCATGTAGAAGAAGCAAGGGGAAGTGGTTGCAAGGGAGGTGGAGAATAGGAAGGCAAAAAGGCAAAACCACATTCTCATTGAATTTGGTTCAGGGAGAGAATGACATACATACTAAATGGGATATCTCAACCTACAGCAGAATAGGGGGAAGGGGGATGAGAGGTGGGATGATGGATGGGAGGGCATCCTTGGGGGGAGGGGAGGTTGGAAGTACCCACTATAGAAGAGGGACAGGATCATGTAGGGAATGGACCAGGTGGGGGGTGGGATGAGTGGGAGGGAATTATAAGCAGCCTTGTACAATATATCTACTATGATAATGTTTTGCATAGCTAGACATGTAAAACAATTACTGAATTACTTATCTTCCCAGAGGGAATGGGTGACAAGGGAGGAAGGGAATGGATCTGAAATTCGAGGTCTTAACATTAAATGTTTCAAATATATATAAATAAAAAAAAAAGAAATGATATAAGCTTCTACTACATACTGTGCAAGTCTACCAGGGAAACAAACTTAAAAAAAAAAAAAAGCCCTGCCCTCAGGGAGCTTACAGACTGATAAATGTATAGCAAATAAAAACATATGAAATGAAAAAAAAAATAGTGTATTGCATTTATAAACCACAATTTAAGATCATTGCTTTTTGCTTATTTGTGTTAGTTTACTTTTAAAGCTATTGATGATCTGTTAGCTATGATATCAAGTGGAAACCCATGTTCACCAAAGACATCTACCAATGCCATGGAGGAAATCCAGGGCAGAGTTCAAATAGAAAAAAAAGATTTCTTGTATTTCTGAGATAAGTTTGACTCTTGGTGGTTCGGGCTCAGAACTACAACAAGATGAGATACTTAAGATCATCTAATATTTAAGAAAAGGAAGTTTACTCAATCATAGCATGGAAAAACTAATGAAGATAACAGTATTATTTCATTTAGGCATAGCTCCCCTTGTCTCTGCATTTGCCTTTGTGGTACCCATGGTCAGGAGAATGTGTTGGCTTGAGATCAGTGAGAAGTAGGAGGAACCCCAATTACTGGAACCTGGACTTTTGTGTTTTACGCAACAGAGAAACTACATCAATGGTCTAAACCTTAGTTCCCTTTCCCAGTTAACTACAGAGGATAGTTTCATTGCCTATTTAGCATTAGTCTATGTATCAGGGAAGTACTAGCCTGCTTAAACTATGTGCGGTAAATTTCTAGCTGCACAGTCTTGCTTATTGACATGGATCCCAATCAAACTAGTTGTAGATGTTGTTCCCCCCAAACATAAAAGTGGTGAAGACCTCCAGATTCCTGTTAAACATAATGTTGTGCTGAATTAATGAAACCCAGAACATTGTAGAGCTTTCTGAAAGAAATCCATGATCCTTCTAAGGGTTTGGTCTAAGTATTCACACAGGAAAATCTATGTGGCTGAAGAATGCTATTGTCAAGAGTATGGTGTACATTTGGATTGAAAGCACATAGAGATGGCCTGCTAATATAGTGTGTAGGCAGAGGGGAGGAGGTATGGGGACAGATAATAAGAATATATATATATATATATACAAGCACACATATATACATATACATATATATGCATATATATGTATATACTGGGTAAAAAAATGAACAAGAGTAGGGAAATAGGATCGAGTACATTTGGTAAATTGAGTAGGACTTGCAATTACCACCTGCTTCACTTCCCTCCCATTTGTGCTTCTGACACTACAGACTTTGGCACCGTGACTCAGCCAGTCTCTTACCATGGAACTTCCTTTAGCATCTAGTTATACCCTACAGTAGAATGTCTGCCATCCCAGCCCCTTCTCCCATTGGTGATTCCTTTGTGAGCCTCAAGACAGCCATACTTCTACCTCTAAGGACTTTGTCGCTATGGCCCTCAGCCCCAATTTCCACCCTCTTTTATGTGTTGTCTTCCCCATTAGAATATAAGCTTCCTGAGGGCATGGATTATTTTTATTTTCACTTCTATCTGTATTAATAATAGTATCAACAACAATAATAGCTAACATTTATATAGTGCCTACTACTTGCTAGGCACTGTGTGCTATCTTCACAACAACCTGATTCGAGGCTCAGCACTATGTGCACTGGGCCAGTGAGCTGCAGGCTTCTTCTAAGGAAATGGATTCTTCATTTAATGTGAGCAGCAACTGATCAAGGACCATCAAAATACTGTATTGATCAAGAGACCTCAAGCATCTTGAATAAACTTCCAGTGGATATTCAGTGGGAGGTACGTACAAAAGATGAAAAAATGTCACCAAGCTGCGTGAACTGTGACTGGAGCATGTATGTGGGTCCTTGAGATGAGATTCACTGATGGATTAAATCTAATAACAATGTATTCAATGAACAGCACCTGCTCCATCATCTGTCTTGCTTCTAGTCAAACCTTAAAAGTTACGATCTGGGGAAGCAGCTCCTGTGGAGAAGGGACCAGTCATCCCCAACAATATTCACCCAGCTGCCATGCACTGACAAAACGGATAGAGGAGAAAGTGTGACATGCCATAACCAAGACAATGGTAAGCTGTGAAAGGAAAATAGCTCCTTCTGTCTCTCAGGAAGTAGAGGAGCTATAGGAGAATGAGTGAGGTCTGAAAAGCAAGGACTGAAATGGGAAAAAAGGGAGAAATCCAGATTTCATGGATGGAGTGAGTTCTGTGGAGGAGAGAGCAGGATCTTATAATGTGTATAATGTGCCCATATTGGGTTCTCAAAGAGACTATAGCCTGTGAGATAGTGTTGTGCTTCCATGGGTAGCATACTGACCCAGGATAAGAGCAATCAGAATTCCCACAGGCAGTCAGAGTCTAGAATCATGAGAGGCCATGGACCCAAAGAAGAGATGTCATGGTAAATGGAAAAGAAAATTTTCATAGAAAGGGCAGGGGTAGAAATGTATCACGTGACCAGTGACAGTAAAATATCTGCCATTGAATAACATTTCTATCCTTACTAAATCCTGAAGAAATTGATTTTTCTAAAGAGTGCGCCAGAATAGAAAAAAAGAAGTAAGGAGGCGAAATCTACAAGGCAATAACAGAGAAATTGTTTAGAAGATAGAACTAAAAATAGGTTCTTTAGAAGCTTTAATTCCATGAGAAACACAGAGGCTAAAGTAGGATTTAATAAATAAGGGCTATCAATCAAAGAACAAATGTTTAGAATAGACCAAAAAGGAAGAAAATTAATGTAGAGAATGAGATAAATCCTTTTTAGAAAAATATGTAAAAATGGGGGGTGGGAGGGAAGCCCAACAAACAAAAATAGTGAATGAGGAGCCAAGGAAAGAATGTTTTAATTAACTACTTAACTGAGAGGAAAAAGAGAAATGGAAGAATTTGTTTTGTTTTGTTTGCTTTTTGGAGGGCAATTGGGGTTAAGTAACTTGCCCAAGGTCACACAGCTAGGTCTTTGTTTGTGTGTGCGTTAAGTGTCTGAGGCCGGAACTGAACTCAGGTCCTTCTGACTCCAGGGCCGATGCTCTATTCACTGCGACACCTAGCTGCCCCCTGAAATGGAAGAATTTGATAATTGGATAAAAGGAAGAAAAAAGAATTATTAAGTCAAAGTCTAAAACTAAGGAAAGGGCACCAAATGGGAGGAGAAGTGCTTGAGGGTGAGGGGAAGAGAGACTGTGGGAATAGAAATGGCTTAAAATAGATTAAACAAAAATAGTTTGAAGAGACAGTTTATTGTCTTTAAAAAGAATGAGTGGCAAAAAATTCTAATTCAGAAAAAGTAATGTTAAAAACAGAAGGGAACATAGGCCTATCTTTAACTTTTTAAATATGAACAGATACAAAACTTGATAAAATAAGAACAAAATTCATTTGGATAAACAAAAGATCTAGAATATCAAGGGAAATGATAAAAAGAAGTAGAGATAAATGGAGAATAGAACTTCCAGACCTCAAACTATATTATAAAGCAGCAGTCATTAAAACTATCTGGTATTGGTTAAAGACTAGAGAAATAGATCAATGGAGCAGATTCAAGAAAATTCAGAGAAAAGCAGAATTCAGTAATTTGGCAAATTTGAAAGCAAATTCCGTAGGGGAGAAAAACCTCTTTATTTGATAAAAATTGCTGGGGAAACTAGAAAGCAAGTCTGGCAAAAATTAGATTTAGATTAACATCTTATATCAAATTCCACAATATGTTCTAAATGGATATGTGACCTTAATATTAAAAAAAAAGCATATAAAAATTTAAAAGAGAAACATTGTAATCCTCTGACAGCTATAGGTAAATGTATTCTTTTTTTTAAAACAAATGCTTTATTAACTTCTGTTTTACATCATTCATTTCCGCCAGATTTTGAGTTACAATTTTTTTCCCCATTTTTCCCCTAGCCACCCTCCCAGAATAGCAGTCCCATAAGATATCACTTCCTCCAATCTGCTCTCTCCCATATCTTCTCCCATACCCCCTTTGACTTTTCCATCAGAGCAAGATGAATCTCTGTGCCCCAATGCCTACACATCTTATCTCCCAATTACATGCAAAAGAGTATTAATAATTGTATTTACATATATTTGAAACATTTAATTTAAAGACCTCGAATTTCAGATCCATTCCCTTCCTCCCTTGTCACCCATTCCCTCTGGGAAGCTAAGTAATTCAGTATATGTTGTACATGTCTAGCTATGCAAAACATTACCATAGTATATATTGTACAAGGCTGCTTATAATTCCCTCCCACTCATCCCACCCCCCACCTGGTCCATTTCCTACTTGATCCTGTCCCTCTTCTATAGTGGGTACTTCCAACCTCCCTTCCCCCACAAGAATGTCCTCCCACCCATCATCCCTTCTCTCATCCCCCTTCCCCCTATTCTGCTGCAGGTTGAGAGATCCCATTTAGTATGTATGTCATTCTCTCCCTGAACCAAATTCAATGAGAATGTGGTTTTGCCTTTTTGCCTTCCTATTCTTCCCCTCCCCTGCAGCCACTTCCCTTTGCTTCTTCTACATGAGATAGTTTACCCTACCCTGTCTCTCCCCATCTCCTCTTGCCACTTTCCTCTCTCACCTCATAATTTCACCCCTTAAGTATCATCCCTTCCCAACAAATTCAACCTATGCCCTCTATCCATGTATAACTGTAAACATATACACACACATTCACATATGTATTCATATGACCATACACCCTTCTTCCATTATTTTCATACTGAGAAAGATTTCATCAGTCACAGTTATTGTTTTTCCATATAGGAATGTAAATAGTTCAACTTTGATAAGTTCCTTTTGATTTCTTTTCCCTGATTACCTTCTCAGGCATCTCTTGCTTCTTGTGTCTGGATGTCAAATTTTCTATTCAACTCTGGTTTTTTCCTCAAGAATGCTTGAAAGTCCTCTATTCCACTGAATGACCATAATTTCCCCTGAAACAAAATACTCAGTTTTGCTGGGTAGGTGACCCTTGGGCTCAGTCCCAGCTCTTTTGCCCTCTGGAATATCATATTCCATACCCTTCATTCTCTCAGTGTAGAAGCTGCCAGGTCCTGTGCTATTCTGATTGTGTTTCCACAATATTGAAATTGTTTCTTCCTGGCTGCTTGGAGTATTTTCTCCTTGATCTGGGGATTCTGGAACCTGGCTATAATATTCCTGGGAGTTTTCTTTTTGGGATCTTTTTCAGGAGGTGATTGGTGGATTCTTTCAACCTGTATTTTGCCCTCTGGATCTAAAACATCAGGGCAATTTTCCTTGAGGATTTCTTGAAGGGTGATTTCTAGGTTCTTTCCTTGATCATGGCTTTCAGGTAGTCCAATAATTTTTAAATTGTCTCTCCTGGATCTATTTTCCAGGTCAGTGGTTTTTCCCATGAGATATTTCACATTGCCTTCTATTCTTTCATTTGTTTGGATCTGCTTAACAGCATCTTGATTTCTTATAAAGTCACTAGCTTCCATTTGCTCCAGTCTAACTCTGAAGGAATGAATCTCCTCAGTGAACTTTTGAGATTCTTTTTCCATCTGGCAAATTCGACTTTTTAAGGCATTCTTCTCCTCATTGCCCTTTTGGGCCTCCTTTGCCATTTGAGTTACTCTATTTTTTAAGGTGTTGTTTTCCTCAGTCAGGCTGTTGACACTCATTTCATACTTTTCCTGCATCCTTCTTATTTCTCTTCCCAATTTTTCCTCCACTTCTCTTATTTGGTTTTTAAAATCCTTCTTAAGGTCTTCTATGGCCTGTAACCCACTCATATTTTCATTTGGGGCTTTTGGAGCAGGAGTTCTGACCTCACAGACCTCCTCCTTTTCCATGCTTCGATCCTCTTTGCCCCCAAAATAGGAGTCTAATGTTGCATTTTTCTCTTCATTTTGTTTTCTTTGCCTAGGCATGTTGCCACTTAATTACTTGATTTTGGGGCTTTTTGCTACAGTAGGACTCTGCCACCAGACAGGGGAGCTTCTCTCTCAAATGTTGGGGTCTTCACACCTTCCAGAGGTATTAGTTGGGTGGCCTCTGTGGAGCCTCCACACACTCTTGCAAGCTGGATACCCACCCCAGACCTCCCCCCAGACCACAATCCAGATTCAAGCAGGTTAAAGCAAGAGCTATTTATTAATCCCCAGACTGATTGCTGGATCTCCCTACAGTTTGCAGACCAGGAGCTGAAGCTTACACTGAAGCTGCAAAATGGCTTCTGTGCTGCGGCTCCTCAGCTGCTTCTTACCCCCAGGGCAAAAGCTGATGCGTTCCCCAAATACTGGTCCCAAAGTCCATAGGGCACTAACCTCTCAATTTGTCCTAGGCATATCTGTGTTGATAATTCTGGAATTGCCACAGCTGCTGGTGTTCTGGGGTCCCTCTAGCCAGCTGCTGGCCTGGCCACCCTGGTGCTAAAACCTCTACTCAGGCCAGACTGGGCTTGGCTCCCAGAGTGTTGTGCTGTGCTGCGCTTGCCACTTCCTGCAGGGCTGCTGGGCTGCTAGGCTGTCCTCAGCGGGAAGTTAGCTTCTCTATGTCATTCTGTGGGTGTTGGAGCTCTAGAAGTTGTTCAGAGTCCACCTTTTACATTGTTTGGAAGTGGTGTGGGGGAGAGCACCTTGGAAGTTCTGTTTCTACTCTGCCATCTTGGCTCTGCCCCCGTAACTTTTCAATGTATAGGTCATTTGTGCTGATTTTTTTTTTTGTCCATAAAAATATTTGTTATATGGAATGACTAGGAGAATAAAGGATACCAAGGTGATGTCAGAAACAGAAAATATCAATAAAATGTTATTTTTAAAAATGTGAGTGGATTTAAAATTCAATAAAAAGAGAGTGACAGTTTGGATAAGAAGGCAAAAATAATCTCTTGTTTACAACAAACACATCTAAAAATCAAAGACATTAGAATTTAATTTAGACTAGACTAAAATTTACTACACATTAGGTCAATACAAAAAAAAAGCCAGTGTTGAAACCATGCTATCAGGCAAAGCAAACCCCAACATACCTGGAGATAAACATGCAAATTAAATTATACTTAAAATTTTTTAGGTCCAACCATGTCCACCTCCCACCCCCACACTCTATAAATCCCAGTGGCTCTCTATTGCCTCTGGGATCAAATATAAAGTCCTCTGGCATTAAAAGCTCTTTATAACTTAGATCTCTCTTACCTTTCTTCTCATGCCTTACTCCCTGCCAAGTTCTTTTTAACCCAGTGATACTGGCCTCCTTGCTATTCTATGAACAAGTTATTTCATTTCTCAGCATCTGGCATTTTCTTTGACTTTCCCCCATGCCTGAAATGTTTTCCCAAGTCATCTCCTTCTGGCTTCCTTGGCTTCCTTTAAGTCTCAACAAAATTTTACTTTCTACAGGAAGTCTTTCCTAACTCCTATTAATTCTAGTGCCTTCCTTCTCTTAATTATTTCCTTGAGGACAGGAATTTTTTTTTACCTCTTTTTGTATTCCAAGTGCTTAGCACAGTGCCTGGCACATAGTAGGTGCTTAATAAATATTTATTGACTGACTGGTATTGAAAGGAGCCATAGATGACAAAACAGATATTAATAATAAACCTATATTCTCTAAGTGAAATTAACTGAATTACAAGAAAACGAAGATAGTAACATAATGATCATAAGAGGCTTTCATGTCTCTCTCTCAATTCTGGACAGAAACATAAGTAAAAGTGAAAATATGGCACTGACCAAATTGCTAGAAAGACTATATTTGTAGTATCTTATAAGTGGTACTGCTAAAGAATATGCATATTTCTCAGTACTAGATGAAACATTGACAAAAAATTGGCCATCTACCAGGGCACAAAGGTGTTGGAAATAAATGTCAAAACAAAGAAATAGTGAAGATATTCTTTATAAATCATAATGACGAAAATTTTTAATTATTTTACAGAGCATAGAGCACACAAAAGATACAGATACAAACTGAAATGTAACAAGGAAATCTTCCATAATGAAATAATTGAGGATCAATCTATGAGAAAAAAACATACTTGTATAGATTAAATTACAAAGTGCTCCTTAGAAAGATTAAATAGGAAGAGGAATATTCAGTGCTCATGGCTGGGCTGTACCAATATGATAATATTACCAATGTTAATTTACCATTTTAATGCCATGCCAATCAAATTATCAAAGGGATATTTCATAAAACTTGATAAAATAATAAAGTTTATTTGAAGAAATAAAAAGCATAGAAGATTAAAGGAAATTGTAAAAAAAAAAAAAAAGAAAGGGGGGGCGTAGGGATAAAGGGAGAATAACACATCCAGATCTCAAACTATATCATAAACAGCAGTCATCAGAACTATTTGGTTTTGGTTTAAAAAAAGAGAGCTATAGCTATAAATCAATAGCACAGATTGTCATGGGACAATAAGAAACAACCCAGTATCCTTTAAACCAGAAACAACAAATCACGTAGGAAAGAACTCCCTACTTTCTTAAAAATGTCTAGGAAAAGTGGAAAACAGTCTTGGAGAAATTAAGCTTAAAACAACACCTTATATCATATTTCACAGTAAATTCCAAATGAATAAATGGCCTTAATATTAAGAATTATGCCATAAAAAATAAGAGAAGTAAATCATATACTTTTTGCAGCTTTGGGTAAATATATTCTTTTTTTTTTTTTGAGGGCAATTGGGGTTAAGTAACTTGCCCAAGGTCACACAGCTAGGTTTTTGTTTGTGTTAACTGTCTGAAGCCGGAACCGAACTCAGGTCCCTGACTCCAGGGCCAGAGCTCTACTCACTGCGCCACCTAGCCGCCCACTAAATATATTCTTAAGTAAGGGATATAGTCAATTACCAAAAGTAAAATAGATAATTTTGATTATGTGAAACTTAAAACTTTCTGCAAAACAAATTAATGCATTTAGAAGGGAAGCAATGGGGAAAAAAATCTTTGTATCAAATTTCTCAGAACAGGTTTGGTATTCAAGATACACACACACATATACACAATTAGCATATATATTTATACATGTACACATACACACTAGATACAAAGATTATATATACATAATATAAAACCATGACAGGTAGGTGGCACAGTGAATAGAACACCAGACCTGAAGTCAGGAAGACCTCAGTTAAGATCTGGCCTCAGACACTTACTAGCTGTGTGACCTTGGGTAAGTCACTTAACCCTGTTTACTTCTGTTTCCTCACCTATAAAATGAGCTGGAGAAACCACTTCAGTATTACTGCTAAGAAAACCCCAAATGGGGTCATGAAGAGTTGAACATGATTGAAACAATGTAACACCACCAACAACATATTATATCTCTTTATTTTCTATGTCTGTCATATTATGATGAAAATGACCACATTATAATGACCAAAATCTATCCTCCAATACATAAGTGGTCAAAACATACTTACAAATAGTCCCCAAGAAAATTGCAAACCGTTAACAATTATATGAAATAATGCTCCAAATTAATAGTTATCAGAGAACTGAATTCCAAAAGAACTGTAAGATCTTACTTCACCCCTAGAAAACTGGCAAGATGACAAAAAATGGAATAGTTGATATTGGAGGAGAGTAGGAAAATAGCCACTCTAATTTGTTGTTAATGCAGTAATGAATCAATGCAAACATTTTGGAAAGTAATTTGCATTTGACAATGCAAATAAAGCAGCTAAAATGTTCACAACTTTGACCCAGAGATTTCACTACTAGGAATTGATCCCAAGGAAGTAACTGATAAGAATAAAATCCCTAAATACACTGAACTATAGAAACACTTTTTTTTTTTTGGTGTTGCAAGGAACAGTATATGCCTAAGGATTAGGGAGTTTTAAAACTGTGATGCATGAAATATAATGGAATATTACTGTGTTGCAAGAAATGATGAATATGAGGAATGAAGAGAAGTATGGAAAGACTCATGAAGTGATGCAACTTGAAGAAAGCAGAGCTAGGGAGACAATATACACAATGATTATGACAATCTAAATGGAAAGAACAATAACCTAAAAAACCTATTAAATGTGAATGTTGCAGAATGATGAAGAACAAAAATGACCACAAAGAAAAGACGTGAAAAGGCATCTCCCGCATTCTTTTGCGGAGGTGGAAGGCCCATGGGATATAAACTGGATATATTTTCAGACTTTTGTTGTTAGGCATGGCTGCTTTTGAGCTGGGTCACTGGCTCTCTGTTGGATGGGTTGATCTTCCTGGGCTTACCCTTCCAGCACCTGGCTCACCTGCTCTTTCCTGTGGGAATGTTGTTGTGTCTTTTCAGAAAGGGTAGGAAGCCTTAGCTTAGGTTGGCAGAAGTCTTTCTTCTTTGGCTCAGCTCTGAGGTGTGTCACCTACCAGGCAGGTGGTGGGAGTGGTGGAGCCTTTCTCATCTGACAGTGTTTTCTGGTTCAGAGCTTGGTACCCTCAGTGACACATCCCTGCTGAATAGCTACTAGTGTTCCCCTCTCCCAGTTGAGTTCTTATGCAAATAAGTGACTGGGGACAAAGACTTCGGGGCAATCCATACTCAAAAGCAAATCCATTGTCTAAGCTGGCCTTTTCACGTGCTATTGAGGCATTCTAAGCCTCAGACCCCTTCTAAAGTGTGGAATGCTTCATCTATGCCTGGAAGAGTCTCCCTTTATGTCTCATTGTTTCTCTCTTTGTCATCAAATTTTTTTCCGGAGTCTAAACAAGACACACCCTTACAATAGAATTAAACATTCCTACAACTTTGGCAGGTACATTAAGGGGAGTTGAGTGTAAAAGGAATTAGAAACGTGTAGGAGTCAAGCCTAGTTTTTAAAAAAAGAACAGAAATATTTTAGGGAGCTATAAAGAGATGAAATGAGTCACTACAAAAAATACAAAAAGGCAGTCATTTAAATGAAAGGCTCTACTCCTACTTTAGCTTTGCTAGTAAAGAGCTTTGAAGGGTGGAAGCCACATTTGGCTATAGCTGAAGAAATTGAAGAAGTATGATAATTATGACAAACGGTAACGGTGGGATGGTAGGATTACTTTTAAAATCTCAGCATTGCTTTATGTTGTTCCATCCAGAAAATAATTTCCTTATACACTTATTGGTAGGTAAGTGATTCATCCACAAGAGATTAAATTGTTTATATCAATTAAAAATATAAAAATGATGTTTTACCTCAATAGAATATAAATTCTTTGAGGTCAGTTTCCTCTTTTATCTTTCTCTCTCCAGAACCTAGCACCATTTGAATGGTTAGATGAAATGAGACTTCATATGTGCTATTATTGTGTATTCATCTAATTAATCAATAAAACATCACTTATTCACATTTTCTAGTTCTAAACATATTGTTAAAGTTACCTACCAATCTAAGGCAAATTCAACAAACATGCATGTGAACACAAAATTCTAAATAAAAACCTGTATTAATTTCAATAGTTTTTCAAATTGAGGGATTTTAAAAGATGCTTTACACTTTGCTGTCTTTGGGTGTCTCTATGAGGTTTTTGTTTGTGAATTTGTACGATAAGCTTCAAAGACAATAGTTCCATTGAACTGCTGGAAAGGAAGTTGTTATGTCTAGATTGTTTCCTGTGGTAGACAAAGGGCTTTTCCAAATGTAGCTAAGTCAGAAGTTAACAGACAGAAGCTGACCATATATTTCATGCCAACACATTTATCTTTCAAAACTACAAAAAGCAATTCCCCTAAAAAGTTGGAAGATGAAGAAACAATGGAATACCCAGGCTTCCATATAATTCTGGTGTTTGATAAGAATTATAAGCAATATATTTATGATAATATTAAAATATGTTGAGTTGAATATCTTTGAATAGGAAAGGAATAAACTGCTTTTCACAAGAGAGCCCTTCAAACCCTTCAAAACAACTCTGCAAAATCACATGCTGGAAATCATTAGAGCATTCAAGTTTGGGAACTCAAAAGGAACACCAGCTCAGAAGAAATGAAAACACTGCCCAAGTAAGTCATCAGAGGGTGTTGGAACTATATATTCATGACCAGAGGCTAAGGGTGACTGGAGACATCTAGAGTTTCAAGGCTAAAGGTTTTGAGGTCTCCTTCTCTAGCTCTGGCTCAGGGTGGGTCATGGAGATTTCTTCTAATTCATTAGTTATCTATATTGTGACTAGAGATTGAAATTGTTTGGTTTAATAGGAAAGCTCACCTTTATTTCTTGGACAGCCCTCTCTCTTATGAGGACAAAGTCACTCATTCACCTCACTTCAGAAGTCCCCATGGATTGTACTTTCGCTTAGCTCTGCCCATCAAAGGATGGATTTCCATGGTCCTGCCTGGGAAATGGGACCATTTGGGAAAGAGTTTGCTAGAGGCCATTTGCTTCACAGGGGACTTAGCAAGTCTCCACATTCTTTGGATGGGGAAAATCCAAGAATGGTTTGGGTTCCTTTTGATTTCTTCTTTGGGAGATATGCTTTTTTTAAACTGAAAATTTATACACACACACACATAGTGCAGGTATGCATAAACATATATATGCATATACATATATGTAAATATACACACATATTCAATTACACATAAAAATAATTTTGACATTCTTTTTAAAAAATTTTGAGTTTCAAATTATCTCCTTTTCCTCTTCCCTCCCCTCCTTGAAAAGGCAAATACTTTTTAATATAGATTAAAAAGGTGGAGTAAGACTATGCTTTTCAATAAGAAATCTCTTTGGTTTTGAGTCAGTTCCCAACTGGTACCCCAGTACTTTAGAACATGTCTCCCCATCTTCCCTTGTGTCCCAGGACAACAAAGATCTTGTTCAGCTACTTAGAACAAAGCAGGACTATTATTTTCTCCCCCCACCCTTCCCACCCCAGGCAAAAAACACATAAATGCTGTGAATAATATCTTGGAGAAAAAGATTTTTTTCTTTTTCCTTTTTTTTTAAGCACTTGTGCAATATGGAAAGTAAAGTTTTGTGTTTTGTTTTGTTTTTTTAAGAGATAAAGAATGGGAAATAGGCTCCGTGAGAAAGCTAACACAAAAGGACATGGGGAGGTAAAGTTTTGTCATTCCAGCAACATGGAACAGCTTCAGTCTCTCCTTTCTATTTCAGCATTCTCTCTGCTTCAGATTCAGCGATGGTTGTGGCTTGTAAGGACCTCAGCATACTCCCTGTTGGAATAATAAGACATGGCTGCAGTAGTAGTGGAATCAGTGCTGGGAGGGTCTCTGTTTCTCAGTTTCTTTCTCTCTCTGTCTCTGCTTCTCTTTCTCTGCTTCTTTCTCTCCCTCTCTCTCTCTCTGTTTCTGTTTTTCTGTTTCTCTCTGCCTCTGTTTCTTTCCTCTCTTTTTCTCTCTTTGTGTTGTTTCTTTCTCTCTCTGTCTCTTTCTTTTCCTGTTTCTCTCCCTCTCTCTCTTTTTCTCTCTGTTTGTTTCTCTCTGTCTCTTTTCTCTGTTTCTCTCTGTTTCTCTTTCCCTCTCTGTTTCTTGCTTTCTGTCTCTCTCTTTTTCTGTTTATTTCTCTATCTCTCTTTTTCTCTGTCTCTGTTTCTCTCTGTCTCTTTTTCTCTGTTTCTCTCTTTTTCTGTTTCTTTCTCTCTGCCTCTCTCTCTCTCTCTGCCCCCCCCCCCCCTCTCCTTTTCTCTTTCTCTTCCTCCATGGAGAAATCACATCTTACCCTGAGATCATCACTTACCATACCTTACATGGAATCTCATTCTCTTCTTTTTGTATGAAAGGAGAAAATTACTGTATTTTCAAATATGGTCAAGCCTTGCCATTCTGGGGTCAGGTATGTGAGATACTTGAACTCTCTGTCAACCAGCAGATATTGTCCTTAGAGATGTGCCACAATTGTTAAAATGAAAACTTTACAAAATAGGTTCTAAGAAGTGGAAATAAAAGACTAAGAATCAGGGATTGTTATCAGGAACCAGGGTATACATGCAGATATAGGATTATTCCTCTATTCCAGGACATTACCAAGTCTTATCCTAAAACAAATCCTGGGGCAGCTAGGTGGTGCAGTGAGTAAGAGCGCTGGCCCTGGAGTTGGGAGGACCAGGATCAATTCCAGCCTCAGAAAATTAGCACCCACACATAAAAGCTGAGTAACCTTGGGCAAGTTACTTAACCCAAATTGCTTTCAAAAAAACAAAACAAAACAAATGCTATTTCCTTTTGGTCTCATTATTGAGATGTAGGATTATGAGTCTAAGTGTCTGCCTTTTCATTGGAGTTTGGGAGCTGCTAACATATTATGATAAAGCCCTCTAGGCCAAAAAACCTCTTCTACCATATTGCAATAACATTTGAAATTATACCTTTAGGAGCCATTGCCTTGTAACAAGAGTAGGGAAAAGGGTATATTTGGAAAGAAATGTGATATAAAAACATCAGTAAAACCTAGAAAAAAACCTAAAACTAAAATCCCACTCCTTGGAATCAAGACATTACATCTCCAAAATATCCTTTCCAAATACAAATACTCCCAAGGCATATATACATTTAGTCATTATCAAATACCTTGGCATGAATTAATTTATTAAATTGCTTTCAGAAATTGGACAGGGGATAGTTTTGTTTTGTTTTGTTTTGTTTTAAGGAAATGCACAGTAGATGGAGCACAGAGCCCGGAGTCAGGAAGACCTGAGTTCAAATCCAACCTCAGACACTTAGGAGCTGTGTATCCCTGGGCAAGTCACTTAACCCTGTTTGCCTCAGTTTCTTCATCTGTAAAATGAGTTGGAGAAAGAAATGGCAAAACCACTTCAGTCTCTCTGCCAAGAAGACCCCAAATGGGGTCACAAAGAGTTGTACACTACTAAAAACAATGAAACAAAAACCAACAAGTAGTTGTAGCTGTGAATCATTGACTTGGGGAGGCAAAGATGGCTGTGTCCCATTGTAGTGGTGTCATAAATCTAGGCCTCAGAGGGGTGCTGATAGTTTGGGGAGATTACTTTGCCCATTTCACAATTATACTGAGTAAAAACCCTAATTAGGAGCTTCAGGTGTGAGTGTCTTCCAGACAGAAACTCTCAGTGAACCTAGAATTCCACTTTCCATTTGTGAGTCATTACGATATCTCTTCTTTTGAAGCCAAAACTTTCCTCCAGGTCAGTAAGAGATGCCGTCTATAAAGCAGTTTGGAAAAATTATCGTGATGATCATTTTTAATTACTGGCTGAGACTTCCAAGGCCTTGTCCAGAACACTGTGGATTCTCACTGCTTTCCTTAGATATCTCTAACCAAAGCATAAGAGGGCAGGGTTTCTCACAGAAGCCACTGGAGGGTGGGCAAATGACTAATCGCCCTCTGATACAGTTTGCTTCTCACTGGTTATTTTCCTTCTCTAGGCCTCAATTTTCTCATCTGTAGAATTCAGGATTTGCACCAGCCCTGGAGTCAGGAGGGTCTGAGTTCAAATCCAGCCTCAGACACTTAACACAAAAAACTAGCCGTGTGACCTTGTGCAAATCACTTAGCCCCAGTTGCCCTCCAAAAAGAAAAAAAAGAAAACCCCTATCTTCAATAAGCTTACATTAAAAAAAAAAGGGGAGGGGGGCGGCCAGTGCAATGAATAGAGCACTGACCCTGGAGTCAGAAGGACCTGAGTTCAAATCCAGCTTCAGACACTTAACACAAAAAACTAGCCATGTGACCTTGGGCAAGTCACTTAACCCTAATTGCCCTCCAAAAAGCAAAGCAAAACAAAACAAAACAAACAAACAAACAAAAAAAAGAATTCAGAATTTGGAATTAATGCTTCCTCTAGTCCTAATATTCAATGATTTGGTGATCTGCAGTGTATTCCTCATCACCTTGGCATCTCAGCTTTCAAAGTCAGATTCAAATATTGCCTAATTCATGATATTCTTCTTGGTTCCCACAGCTTGGTTCCCACAGTTCCCAGTGCCCTGATCCCCTGAAAACTTAGTCGTTTTCAGTCGTGTCTGATTCTATGGACTGCCATTTGGGGTTTACTTGGCAAAGATACTGGAGTGGTTTGCCATTTCCTTCTCTAGCTCATTTTACAAATGAGGAAACTGAGGCAAACAGGGTAAAGTGACTTGCCTAGGGTCACACAGCTGGTAAGTGTCTGAGGTTAGATTTGAACTCAGGAAGATGAGTCTTCCTGACTCCAGGACTGGTACTTTGTCCACTACAGTGCCACCTAGCTGTCATCTCATGAAATTATCCTGGATGTATTTATTACATATATGTATATATACACATATATACACATATATGTATGCATGTATATGTATATATTTTTATGTGTGTGTATGTATATATAGAGGAGAAAGGATTGGATTGGTTGGTCTCCAAGGACCTTGTCATTGGGATTTGTCAAAATAAGAGCCTCCCACTCAATAGACTTTAAAAGGACAACTTTTGCTCCTGCTCTTTCTTCCCCTCTTTTGAACATATGACTTGGTATATATGAACTCTGACAGTTCTCCTTTGAATTCCCTGTGGGTGACAACCTATGGCTTGGGCTCTGGTCTTTCTGATTGAAGAATCTTCCTGGCAGTGTTACTCTTATCTTAGAATAGCTGAAGGAATTACTTCCTGCTGGGAGTCAGCACCTGCATCTCTTAAATTCACAAGGTAGCTGCTAAATCTAGAAAGATCCATCTCAGAATTGCTATTTGATCTTACAGTCAGGCAATGAAAAGCAGAAGAGGCAGCCAGGCATTTCCATCCCAGTCTCAGATTCACCCAAGTAAGCCTATGTTCCCACTGCTATGAAGTTGCCATAGTTTCTGCTTGGGTGTGGTAGGCCCACATTGCACACCCCAGTGAAGACAGTGTCTCAAAAAAAATAGAAGCCATATCTTCTCATGCCTCACAGACTACCACTTGGGCAGCTATTGCTGACTTCACTGGTATTGTTTTTTGACGCAACCCCCCCCCCCACCATGGGGACCAAGGAGGAGCTCTGAGTGAATGTGTTCTTTGGCAAAGAGGGTATAGCAAATGTGGTTCATTAGGATACAAGTCCTTTCTCATTTATGCTCTGTAGGATGATACCTGACCACACAAGGTATTTGGAGCTTATTTTGAGAACTATTAAAAGTCAATTATAGTAAGTAGTTTAACATGATGAGGAGAAGAGGACCAGATTTAGATTCAGTTGAACTGCTTCATATTTTAGGTCTGACAATGACCATGGTTAAGTCATTTCTCACTGAGCTTCAGTTTCCTACTCTATAAAATGAGGATAAATTTACATCTACTACCTATATTGGGCAGCTAGTTGGTGCAGTGGATAGAACTCCAGACCTGGAATTGGGAATACTTATCATGCTTAGTTCAAATCTGATCTCAGTCGCCTAGCCCTGTTTGTCTCGGTTTCCTCATCTGGAGAAGGAAATAGCAAACCACTCCAGGATCTCTGCCAAGAAAACCCCAGATGGGGTCACAAAGAGTTGGATATGACTGAAAAAAAGATCAAGCAGCAACACCTATATCACAGAAATTATTGTGAGGGAAAATCTGTACAACTCTGTAAATAAATATTAAAGCAGCAATAGAAATGTGAGTTATGATCATAAGATAAAAATAGTCAATCTGTTCCATGAATTCACTATAGTTTGAATTAACAAGAGACTGTGTAACATAGTGGAGAGAGAGAGACTGCCTCAAAGTCAGGAATACCTTGGTTCTAGTCCCACTTGTGACACCTGCTTCTGTAATGCCTGGGCTGTCAGTCCTGTCTGTCACCTGTCCTAGGGTCATCTGTCAGTGCCATAGGCACTCATGTTCCTTCAATTCCTCATTTCTTACAATTCCATATTCACATACCCTAATATGTTCAACCATTACATATCAATGGGCAATCAATAGTTACTTTCTTTTCAAATCTTTACTACTACAAAAAGTGCTGATATAAATATTGTTTTATATCTGGGGCCATTCCTCCCAGTCTTAGACTTCCTTGAGCCTACATAGCTAATGGCATTATTGTTGGGTCAAATAGTATGAACAATGTAGTAACTCCTCTTAATACAATTCCAAAATGTCTTCTAGAACATTTGGACCAAATTCACAACTCCTCCAACTTCCCCAACATTTACCATTTTTCCCTTTTTTCATCTTTATCAATCTGACAATTGTGTAGTGAAGTCTCATTGTTTTGGTAATTTCCATTTCTTTTATTAGTGATTTGGAGGAATCCTTTATATGGTTATTAATAGTTTGCTTTAAAAAAACAAACAAACCTGTGTATTGATATACTTTGCTCACTTAGGAAAACAAGGTTGGGAAAACAAGCCAAACTGGAGATGAGGAGAGAGTGAGTTCCAGGCATCGATTACAGTTAATGAAAATGTACAGAGTTCAGAGATGGGGTGTTTTGTGAGAAGAACAGAAAAGTGAGGAGATCAGTATCACTACTGATGAGAATATGGAGGAGCTTAAAGTTCAAGAAGATTGGAAAGGTAGGAAGAAGTCAAGTTATGAAGGGCTTTAAAAAGCCCTTCATAAAAAGAAGATTTGAGACTTGGAATAGATTTATTTGACCCTGGAGGTAATAGAAAGTCATTGAAGTTTATTGGGTGAGGGAATGGCATTGTCAGACCTGTGGTTTAGGAAAGTCAGTTTGGTAGCTGAGTGGAGGATGGACTGGAGTGGGAAGAGACTTAATGTAAGGACATGATCTAGGAGGCTATTGTTGCAATAGTCCAGGTATGAGGTGATGAAGGCCTGGACCAGGATGATGGCAGGATCAGAGGAGGAAAGGAGGCATATACTAGAGATGCTACCAGTGGTAAAAGCAATAACTTCTTGGGTATGAGGGTGAAAGAGAAGGAGGAGTCCAAGATATCTAGGTTGAGGGCCTGGGTAACCGGGAGGATGATAGCACCCTCAATGGTAAGAGGAAAGTTAGGAAGAGTAGAAGATTTAGGGGAAAGAAAGATAATAAATGTAATTCTGGACATGTTGATTTTAAGCTGTCTATGAGACATTCCCTTTGAGATGTCAATTAGGCAGTTGGAGATGTGAGAGTAAAGGTCAGAGAGAGGTCAGTCATTTAATTCATGAACATTTATAAAAAGACAGTCCCTGCCCTCAGAGAAACTTAGTCAAGAGGGGATGATACAAATAAGTAATATTGGAAATAATAAATGGAGGGCACCAGAATTAATGGGGATTGAGAAAGTCTTCCTATAGAAATTTTAGCTGGAGTTTGCAGGAAGCCAGGATGGAGAGATGGGGAAGGAGTTTGAGCATTCTAGGCATGGGGTACACATCTAGTGAAAATGCCTAGTCAGGAGATGGAGAGTCTTATGGGAGGAACAGCAAGGAGGCTAGGGTCACTGGACTGCAGAGTATGTGGAAATGGATGGATCGCTAGCAAGGAAGATGGATAAAACAAAATTTTTTTCAGGATGGAGAGAATGTGGGAATGTTTGTAGACAGTAGGATAGAAGTCAGTAGGGAGAAATTGAAGATAAGTAAGAGTGGGGATGATAGAGAAGACAGTATTCTATTGAAGATGGGATATAATGGGATTGATCTTTCTTCAATTTGGCATCTAGAGGGGCTTACCTTCGAATGAGGGACCACATCTTTATGTGAGACACATTAAAGAGAAAATAGTAGCAGAAGGCATTTGGGTCACATAAAATTAGGAAGAGATAAGGAGCTCAGTGAAAGAAGAGGAAGACTCTTAGCTGAGAGGGTGGGGAAATGTAGAGCCGTGGGAGGTTTGATGAGACATGAAAAGACAACAGCAGCCACTTTGGTGAATGTGATAGGGAGTTAATTAGGCGGGTATGAAAGGATATCTTGCAAAAGTGAGGGCCCAAATGAGGTTAGTAAATTTATAGTGGATGCATTCAGCATGGTTTCTTAATTTTCTCCAGTTTTGTTCAGCAGTATACATGTACAAAGCAAAGGCAGGAGATGATGGGAGTGATCCAAGGGCAAGGCTTGGCAGGGCAAGATTGGTGATAGAAAAAGTAGGCATGGGACTCAAGTTAACAGGACAGTGTAGAATTGAACTGGTTCACCAAGGGGTCAAAATAAGAAAAGGTTAAGAATGATAAGTATTGAGAGAAGGCAACTGGATTTGGCAATAAGATATTGCTAGAAACTTTGGAGAGAGCAGTTGGAGGACATTCAAAGCCAGGTTGTACAGAGTCAAGAGGGAGAAGAAGGAAGCTTTATAACAGCTACAAAGAAAACTTTATTACTTGCAAAAAAAAAAACCTATTGTGAATGACATTGAAGTTGTAATGCTTTGATAAAATTAGATACATTTCTATTCACCCATTTCTGAAATATAATAAATTTTCTGGTTCAAATACTTAAAATGTTATCTTGGATAAGACAAATCTATTAACCGTTTTTTGTTCAAATCTAGTATGAGAAAATATGTCATCTACTGGTTCCTTATTCATTCATATTTAGAGTGTCTGTATCTTTAAAATAAAATAGGAATGGCTTCTGCTGAGAGTTCAGTGATTAATAAGCAAGCCTTTACTCTCCTCTATTTCATTTTTAAGGCAAAAATTTAAAAAATTTGCAAATATGCAAAATATTATTCCATCAATTTATCCCTAGTTCTAACTTTTTATGCATACAGTCACTTTACTTTCTGGAGTAGGCTATCAATTTGAGAACCAAATCTAAAAAGTACCTTTTTTAAGAAAAGAAATCTATATAACCTGTGAAAGACTTAGGAGATAATTTTTGTTATGAAATGAATTTGATTCATCTTTATTATCACTAAGAAAAGCAACAATTTATTTTTAGCCCAAACCCCCTTTGAAGCATTTTGACATAAGAAACAATGTGTTTTGCAAGACTATAGAATTCCCAGAGGAATATTGTCCAACTATTGTTGCAAAAATTTTCAAAGAGCTTTCCTTTTAAAGGTCTATTTTACAAAATAAAGTTTATTATTTTTGCATTAATTTGAAAAACTTTGAAGCTTCTAACTCACACTGCTTAATTCAAGTGATTGAAGGTACAATGTGTATCCAATGCTCTGTTGCTCACTCCTCCAGATCCAGGCTACTATATCTGCCCCTTATAGCTCTAAGGTACCCTGAAGGGTTAATGAGATTCTGTCTTTACTGTTGCCATTGGATCTAGCCCCAATTTAAGCACTTAACATGGAGTAGCTTTTACAAAGCTATATTTAGTGAAAGATATAGTGAACCAAGTGTAATTTCAAAGACATAGTGAAATCAAGTGTAATCTGAGCATGCCTCTAGGAGGTAAGACATACGTCTGAATTCATAGTGATTCTGCCCTTAGAAAGGCAGTTATGCAATGGCTTGTGCTCTCTAACAAAATGCTAAAGATTGAGCTCCCTGTCTTTGACTAGAAAAATTCCCCATTTCCTTTGTGGCTCCCACTGCACTCTCATCCTGAAAAGAAAGGAATACTTGGCAGCAATAAGGACAGGACTGACCACAGATGTTTATGAGAAATAATGTAAAATTCAGCAAATGTATTCTTTGACAGGATAAATTTCATAAAAAACACAAAAGGAAATAAGGCTGGAGTAGAGCAGTATGGTCCAGTTTTCCTCTCTCCTCAGACTTGTTTCTCTCCTCATTCCTGCACCTGGCTCAATGAGTGCCCGTGATAATATACATACAGATACATGTCTCTCCTTTGGTAACCTGCTTACATCCTCCCTACCCTACTCCCCACCATATTGGTGTTGAACTTGGTTCAAACACTCAATTGTCCTAGCACTCTGCTACTCAGAATTCAAGTGATCCACTAGCCTTAGCCACTCCAATTGGCAGAGATTATATGCATGATTCATCATGCCAAGGAAAGAAGGAGAAAAGGAAAGGAAACAAGCTTTTAATAAACTCCTAATACATGCTAGACAATGGGTCAAGTACATTATTAAGTATTATCTCATTTAATTTTCATGACAACTTTGTAGTGTTGGTGCTTCATTTATAGTTGAGGAAACTGAGGCAGGAAGAGGTTAAGTGATTTGCTCAAGGTCACACAGCTAGTTAAGTGTCTGAGGCTAGATTTGGACTCAGATCTTCTTGACTCTGGGCCAAGTGCCTTGTCCACTGTACCACCTAATTGCCCTTGATGTAGGCAAATGAATAGATTCAAAGTGATCATGTATAAGGAACAACAAGAAAACCAGTTTGCTTGGACCAGATAGTGAATGAATGGTTAGAAAAATAAGTTGAAACCAGATTATAAAGGGTTTTAAATTTAAGACACAGGCACTGATGTTTGTTTCTAGCAGTAATAGGAAGCAAATAAACTCTTAAAAAGTCAAAGTTATTTTTAAAAATAAAAAATTTAAAAGGATGGGATAAAAATAAAATATTAGGTTCTAGAATCACTAGAGAATCATTGGAATTTATTGAGAGGGAAAAGAGCTGGTGAGACCTGTATGGTGTGGAATTTCAACATGGTCTGACCAAATTTAACCTAATTTTTTCTTGCCTTACTCAATAATCATAGCACTGCATTAATTTTAAGAGTGACTTCATCATGTTGATCTTTTATTCATTGACTTTCACTTGTGATTTGTTTTCATTTCAAAGAAGTGGATATATTTAAAAAAGAGCTGTGAAAGAAATGAGTATTAAATAATCAATTGTTAATATTGGGGAGATCCAGGATTTCTTCCCTTCCTCATTCAGAGATTAGGTCAAAGCTTAGTTCTCTGATGAGATGAAATCTTGGAATTGTTACCCCATTCAACTAGAAAACCTTACAAAGAAAATCTAATCTAAGGTGAATTCCAGTCCATCATGTTCCACTATGGTAGGCTTGGGTGGAGGTAGAATTCTTTGTGTAGATTGCCCAGGCTGAGGGTGGTCTGGGTGTAAAAGAATGACATGATGTCACTCTCTCTGCCCCTCAATGGGAGTGGGCCCACCTCTCATTGTAATATTTAGTCTCTTGTTAACTGTTAAACACTCAGAGCTAATTGCCACCTGTCGGTAACACCCACTCACCCAAAGGTATATAGGCATAGAGAGGCTGCCTTGATTTCCAGAGTTCCATTGACCATTTTTATCAATTGCCTGCTAGCAATGATTAATATAATGATTAATTACCCAGAAACTATGTCCCTCAAACTTTTTATATGTCACACTTGTATTTCAAAATATCCAATAATTTTGTTCATTGCTCCTCTGGCATATACTGACCTTTACTCCTCCTCATCTCGTTCCTTGGAATCAAAAATTCCATTCAAAGTGTAGTTCAAGTGTCCCATCCTACACGGGTCCTTTCCTTACCCTCCCTAGCTGTCTGTATACTCTTTTGTATTGTACCAATCACATAGGATACAAGCTCAATTAAGACTATTTTTTTGTCCTTGTACATCTAGCACCTAGCAAAGTACTCAGTAAATACTCATAGAATAAATGAATATTGGAACAATATTTTCTAAAAGTAAAAATAAAAAAAGGACTAAAGTCCTTCCTTCTTGTGAAAGTGACCGAGTTCTTGAAGGTTCTAAGATAGTCTACCAAGCTGGAAAGTCGTATGTTTCTGCTGACCAATACTCTATGGAATTAAGTTCAGAGAGGCTTTTTTGTGCCAGGACTTTGAATTTTTCAGCCAGAGCCATTCCTGAAAATCATCTACTGAAGTACTAGAGGAATTCTGAGATGAACCAGAACCTAATAAAATCAAAGATCTTTAAAGGATTCTAAGCCATGAACCACTTCATCAATTTACTCTGTAATTAAATTACACTAGGTTTTATATTGGGTCTTCTTTACTTAATGCTAATTTTGGTTGAGGCTCACATATTAATTAAGACAAGTGGCAGAGTGGTGTAGTGAGAGTAAGATCAATCCCATTTCAAGAAAACTCAATGTCAAATCCAGGCTTGACACTTAGCAGTGTGACTCTAGGCAAGGGAATACTTCTTAGTATATCGGGCTCCAAGTTTCAGAACAGATACTGATCTCATTGGTAGTGGAAGTTTCCTCACCACGAGTTACCGACATGGGTGAAATCACAGATCCAGACTCCCCATTGTAGCCAATAAAATAAGGAAGCTGATGAATCAGAGCAATGTTATCACTTTATGTTTCACAGTATCTTTCATCTTTAGTTTTCTAAACTCTTGATAAACATTAATTAAATACCACAACACATTTCATAGCAAAGTTTTATTTTCTCTCAGAGCAAATAAAATATAGAGAGATTAGGTAAGTCAGATATCAGATGTGTAATCCTTATTCTCCTTTATACATCCAAGGAAAATGATAATAACTCTACTTCCTGAGCAGTGGGAAGCACTGGTATAAATTAGTACCTAAGTGGCCTTTCTAGTCCTTAGGGACTCATGAAAGAAGGATGTGAGTCAGTCCATTAGCACCTATCAAGTACTTATAGTATGTATAAGGCACCATACTAAGTGTTGTGGCTACAAGGAGGGCAAAAAAAAAAAAAGGTCCTTCCTTTAAAGGAACTCAAATTTGAATGGGGGTATTGTATTTTTTCCCCCAATTACATGTAAAGATAATTATCAACATTCATTTTTATAAGATTCTGAGTTCCAATTTTTTTTCCTTCCCTCTCTTCCCTCCTCCTTCCTCAGGATAGCAAGCAATCTGATATAGATTTTACACATACAATCATGTTAAACATATTTTCACACGTTGTCGAAGAAGAATCAGAATGAAAGGGAAAAACCAAGAGAAAGAAAAAACAAAAAACAAAGTGAAAATCATATGTATGCTTCAATCTGCATTCAGACTTCATAGTTCTTTCTCTGGATATGGATAGCATTTTCCATCACAAGTCTTTTTCTTCCTTCATTTTCCAAAGGAACCAATGACATCATAGAGTGATGCCTTGACCTGCACATGAATTGGATTTAAGTGAGGCAGAGTTGCCCAAAGTCATCAGCCTTACTTTTTCTTGCAGTCATCTAAGTCCAGTGGCAAGAAAAAAGTCAAGACCACAGGTGATGACCTGGGATGCTGTGAATGACCTTGGTGACTTTGATCTCTGACTAAGTTCTAAGCACTTCCCAGTGTCACAGTCAGCCACCTTCAATGACTGTTAGAACAAATTGTTCTTAAGTAGGGATATCAGAAAGAGGGGTGGGTTTTAGGAAGAGATGAGTTTAGTTTAGGATATGTTAAATTTATGATATCTTTGGGACATCTAGTTTGTGGTGTCTAATGTTCAGTTAGAGATGTGAGTCTTGAGGTGGGGAGAGGAGTTAGGGATGAATAAATAAATCTAAGAGTGATTGGCATAGAGCTGATAATCAAAACTCTAGAAGCTAATGGGATCATGAGCTTTTTTCTGGTGATAGTGGAAAGGAGCTGTCCCTTTTGCAAATTTTTTCAAGCCCTGAAATTTACATTATATTATTCATAGTATCTAAAACCTAACATGATCTTCGTGACTAAGGTAGAAAATCTCTCCTGGATTGAACCCTGATAGCTTTACAAGATTAATGACTTTTGGAACAAGAAAGTCTGTTTCTTAAGTTTTAAAGCTGAGTGTCTGACCTGTACAGAAAAAAATCAGAGATTTGATGGAATTATCTGGGCAATTTGATCAGTAGTTAGTTAACAGCCAAATTTAGCAATTAGAGCCTGAACCATATGGTTTGGCGATTTGCATTATTGATATTAACCTAATAATCGCCAACTTTCCAATCTATTTTGGACTGTGACCCAGGGAGGAGTAGCATACTTAAACCAGTAAGTGTATCAGCAGAATTGTGTGCAGGCTCACTTGTAAGGCATTGCTTCATTCCTTCCTTTGACCAAATTGCATGTGTTTATGAGTTTATTCTTATCTTTTTTTTTCATGGAAGTTTATTTAAATTTAAAAATAATTCAGAATCCAAGCACTTCAACAGAAGAGTATTTGTATATACATAGGGCAAGCAGGTAGTACAGTGGGTAAAGCATTGGGCCTGGAGTCAGGAAGACCTTAGTTCAAATCTGGCCTCAGACACTTACTAGCTGTGTGACCCTGGGCATATCACCTATCCTATTAGCCTCAGTTTCCTCATCTGTAAAATGAGTTGGAGAAATAAATGACAAATCTTTGGCAAGAGGACCCCAAATGGGGTCACAAAGAGTCTGACACAACTGGAGGGGGTTGGGGGAGAACTCAGGAGAGTCCCTCCCTTTACTCTGTCATCTTGGCTCTGCCTCTCATGGAATGTTGATAAGATTTTCTTTTTTATTTATTTATTTATTTATTTTATTTTTGGAGGAGGAAGGTAGGGCAATTGGGGATACGTGACTTGCCCAAGGTCACATGAAGATTTTCTTACATAACTTAATCCTTGAAGTATTTATACCATCTCTCAGGACATGGAAATAATTTCTGAAGGATTTTCATTGTAATAATAGGACTTGGTTACCAAGTACTGGTTAAGAACCAAAATGTTCCAGGGAAAATGGTGGTACACAAAAACATCAGAACCTACATAAAAATAAGGAATAAGAGAGAAGGAAAAGAATAAGAAAGGAAAAGGTAAGAACTAGAATCTGAGGGTGCCTTAGATTGCTTCTTAGATAATTGTGGACTGGTCAAACAAAATTATTGCAAATAGAATAAAATTCCGTAATTGGGAGTGACTAAAGAAATGATTTCAGAGAGTCTTGAGTAGTTTAAATGGAAAGAGTGAAATGAACAGCACCAGGAAAACCATTTATTTAAGAACAACAACACTGTAAATAAACATAACTTTAAAAAATTTAACTGATCAATGCAGTGACCAATCATATCTCCAGAAGAATGAAAGTTGTTACCTATCTCCTGACAGAGAGATGATGGATACTAGGTATAGAAATAGACATACATTTTTGGCATGACAGTTGTGGGGATTCATTTTCCTTGACTATTTTGAAAAAATTTTAAAAAGGGTTCCCTTTTTTTTTCCAGTTCTTAATTAGGAGAGTTAAAGGAGAAAAAAGGGTTTAGCAATAGTGATAAAAAAATTAAAGGGCCAATTGAAACTTTTTTTTAATGCACGGATGTTTAAAAGAAAGTAAAGACAGATGGGACAGTTTTGAAAGTAACATGAAGAATTTATTGCATTTTAAAAAATCAAGTGATGTGAAATGGAGGTGGACATTTTCATACAGAATAAACTTTTTTATTCTGCTATGTAACTTTGTTGTTTGTTCAGTCTCTTCTGTCATGTCTGACTCTTCATGACCCCATTGGGGTTTTCTTGGCAAAACTACTGGAGTGGTTTATCATTTCCTTCTCCAGCTCAATTTATAGATGAGGAATCTGAGACTAATAGGATTCGGTGACATGCCTAGGGTCACATAGCTAGTAAGTGTCTGAGAAGAGATTTGAACTAGGGAGATTTATCCACTGGTTCACTCTTAAAAACTTCTTTCCCTAACTTACTTTTGTGTATATTAAGAATTTTACACTTACTGAGTTCAAATGACATTTCGTTGTCATTGGAGAAAGATTTCACCAGATGAAGGAGCTATTTAGTGTGTTTTTGATGGAGCCACATAGATCAATATCATCTATTTACATCAAATGATTAATAACTTTAATTTGGAAAATATTCTTAGTTCTATTTGGGAAATATGATAATGATAAAGGGCAAAACCATCATGGACTTAAATGGAAAAATATCACCATTTATATCAGTTAGTTCATTGTGTCAGTGAACGTTTTAAATAGAAAACAGGCTTTCATTGGATGCCAAATACTCTAGCATTCTCACTATAGCTGGGCCCATTTTATCTTTTCAGGACATGAACATGGTATGAATAGAGAACTGAGTCACAGACTTTGTGATCATCAGCAAAGGCAATGTAAATAATATGCTACTTTCAGGCCACACGTTTAATAATTACTCTTCAGATTGTGCTCCTGACTCTCCACCTTTCTCTGGCAGTTTTACCCTGGAAGATCAGTCTTCCTTTGGGGACCCTTCCTTTCATCAGTAAGTTCCTCCTTGCAACCTCCATGTTAAGGGAAGTGCTCAGGCCAACAAAGGCTTCCATCATTCCTCTTCAGGGTTCTTTGTCCGCCATGATGTTCCCCTTCCCTTTTCTTCTTTTTTTAGATTGTACTCTCCTTGAAAGCAGAAACTATTCCAGTTGGCTTTTTTTATATTCCCAACATTTGTCACAGAACCTGGAACATAGTGAGTGCCTGATGGCTTTACCTGCTCCTTAAACCTGTGGGACTTTTAGCCAGAACCATTTCCTTCCTCTGTCAACATATTATTTTCTTCCAGGTGTTTATAGCTTTTTATTAGAGATACAAGCTGTGAATATTTTACATAAAGTAAACAAATATGTAATTTGCCTATATGGTTTCCTCATATTTTGGTAATAGATACATGATGCCTTCTGTTAAGAAAGGTAGGATCAAACTTGTATCTGAGAAGAAGCTGGTAAAGAGCCTTATTAATAATTCATGAGTCACTCTGAAGCAATCGAGTCTGTAATTATGGGTGTTCTCCAGTCACTTCTTTCAGTTCTGTAGAGTGGCTAGAGTTTCAGTCCTCTGTTTATGTCACCATTCTGTCATTTATTATCTTAACAAGCTTCCTGTTGTTATTTGATCCAATCTGAATTTTTGTGGTGGGGTGACCATATTGATAATCAGAAGCTTTCTACATTCTCATTTCAGGTAGGATACCTCCCTTTCTTGCTTCTGATTTCTTTCATTCCCAAACCTTTATAGTAAAGTTTTAGACTGTTGCTGATTTGTTCTTTGTGATGCATTGAGTCCTTTTATCTATCACCTTAATCTTCTGAATGTATTTAGGAAATTTAGAATTCATGATGTGCTTTTTTTTTTTTAATTGTAGAACTGGAAAAAATTTCCTCTGTGCCAAGCGAACCCCAATAAGCAGGAGTTGCAATCATGCTATCAGACAGGAAAAAAAAATCAAACTATAGAGAAAAACAAGGAATTACACTGTGCAGAAAGGAATGGTAGATAACAAACCAAAATCAATATTCAATTTATGTGCTCTAAATGCCTTAGTATGAATTACAAGAAGACATACGCTAGCGGAATAACTGTAGGAGACTTAAATGTCCCTCTCTGCTTATTTTATTTTAAATTTATTTGTTTATTTTTAGTTTTCAACATTTGCTTTTATAAGATTTTGAATTCTTAATTTCCCCCCTTCCCTCCACTCCCCCTCCCCAAGATGGCATGCCGTCTAATATAGGCTATACCTGTGTGATCATATAAAAACGTATTTCCACATTTATCACGTTGTGAAAGAACCTGATGTGTTTTTGGAACACCTGATTGCATCCAGGTGAGATCAGGAGGGGATGGCATGCCCTGTGCTGTAGGCTCTGTTTTCAGAAGGGGATAATGCTACTGATTAGCTGGCTGCTGAACATGACACTGTGTACTTGCCATGAGGGACTTAACTGCTGTTGGTTTCTGAGCCACTTTAAGAGAAGACCTCAGAGGAGACAAGTCAGAAGGGAATTTGAGACATACATTTTTGAATGGTAGACTGGAGCTCTTGTAGCCATGGATATGTATGGGAAGCCAGGTGCACAATGTTCCTTGGGACTTGCAAGTGTAGAACTGTTGACAGTGGAACTCTTCTGGGTGAGATTATTCTCCTATTCCTGGTTTGAACTGAAATATGATGTCTCTCCCTGTTGAAAAGATAATTAGTTTTTGTGTATTCTTTGGGGTATTCTAATCTGTAAAACCCAGATTTATGTTTGCTGTCTTGCTTGGATAAATAGGTTTACTCATATTTGCTATTTTTTTTGGCGAGGCAATTGGGGATATGTGACTTGCCTAGGGTCACACAGGGTCTGAGACCAAATTTGAACTCAAGTCCTTCTGAATCCAGGGCTGGTACTCTATGCACTGCACCACGTAACTGTCCCTCTTTTTTTTTTTTTAATGCTTAATTTTCATTTTTAATCACAACTGTACAACAGACCATTTTATTATTGTGCCTTTTTGATCATTTTCACACATATTCACAAATATTCTTTTGTGAAGCCTCCTTTTAGTGGGAAGATTTTAAATTGGCTAGTGTAAGCTAAAGGCTACACTTCCCCATAAGAGTGATTAGGGAAGCAGTTTTCATTCTGAACTCATTGTACTCCTTGACTAGAGATGTTGGAAGCATGGCAGGTCAATATTACTCCCACCTGATACCCCTCTTGGAGACTGGAGAAGAGACTGCTCAGCTTTAGTGGTCCTGGATCCTACTTGCCCCTCCTTGCCATCAGATTGCTTTTGGCAGCAGTACCTTTCTGCCACTATCCCCAAAGGAGGAAAAGTGGTTTTCTTGGTGATAAGATGGACCAGATTTTATGTCAGATCACATGCCACCCACAAGCCATGTCTAGATATTTAGACAACCCACACATATACAAATCTTAAGCCTTTGTTTTCTGATTTCCTCTTCCCAGGTTTCTTTTTTTGTTATCTCAGTTGAGCAATAGGGAATTCACTTTTTGTTTTTTCTGTATGTACCAGTGCCGCCTAACATGCTTCATTTTGAGGCCAAACTCCTAGTGATTTTAACAACTACCCTGGGCTTACTCTTCAGTAATTGACAAATTCCCATCCTGTAAAACTTTACCCATCCCAATGATTCTGAACACCTGCCTGTCATTGTTGAGATACCATTTCCCCTTCCCCACTGCTTGCTCCCTCATTCCTATCTCCCTCAAGCCAACCATACCCTCACAACATCACTACTCTAAAGCTTCCTGCACTTCCATTGTATTCTTTCCAATGTCTGCTCCATAGGAAACAAATTTGCTTTCATCTTAAAGTTTTCTGTTCTCTCAGCCATGTTTCATTTTCTTGTACTTGCTGAGACTTGGCTTCATCCTAATGACAAATTTCCCTGGCTACCTTTTCCATCACTGGTTTCATTTTCATGAGATAGGGGAGTTGGTATGTCCCCATTTCCCATTATTATTGTGATGATCTCTCCCTACCACCATCATTCTTTGTGGTTCACTTAACCTACATTTACCAACCAATCAAAGATGGTGGTAGCTGTTTTCTGCTGTCTCTCAGGACACGCTCTTTTTTCTTCAATGAATTTAACACTTGGCTCATGGTCTTTCTTTCCTCCCCAGCTCTTGTCCTCATACAAGGGTACTTCAGTATACACATTGATACTCTCCTCAATAACCCAGTCTCTCAGTTCCTGTCTTACTTGTTTCCTATAACCTATTTTTCCATTTCACCTCAGCAACATAAAGAGATGGTGCTATCATCCAAAAATGTTTCACTTACATGTTCATGAATCCTGAAGTTCCCTTATCTGGTCATAATCTGCTGTGATTCTACCTCACCGTCTCCAATACAACCCCAAAGTCTGTTATTTTCTCACAGTGACTTCCATTCCCTCTTTTCCTTGGTTCTTCCCCAGGCCATCACTGGCAACACTCTCTTCCTTTCCTCATCTTGACCCATCAGTGAACCAGTTCAACTCTACACTGTCCTCTTCTCTTGAGTACTGTGCCCAGTTATGCTATCTTCAATCTTGCTCAGCTTTTGATTACTCCTGCCATCTGCTACTTTCACTTCTACCTATTGGATTTAGTTAGAGAAAAACCGTGAAACTGTGCTGCTTGTGTCCATTACATATTTGTTATTTAAGACAATCCTTTTGCAACTCACCAACTGAATCACTATTCCACCCACTACTGTGGATTTTCCAGATCTTTAATTCTTTCTGAAACCTCTGAAGGTTTCTCCCCTCCCCACACCCTGCCAACTGAGAACATTGCTGCATATTTCACTGAAAAAAAAAACTGAGGCCATTTGTTCTTCTTCATTTCACATTATTCAGATACTTTCCACTATTTTGTCTTCCTTTACTTCTGCATCACATGAAAAGCTAGCTCTTCTCATTGCTAAGGCAAACCCCTTTTCCTGAACTGGTGATACCATTCCAGATCCCCCTATCATCTCTACTTTCTCACTAGTCTTCAGTCTCTCTCTCTCTCTCTCTCTCTCTCTCTCTCTCTCTCTCTCTCTCTCTCTCTCTTTCTCTCCCTCTCTCTCTCTCTTCTCTCTCCCCTCTCTCCCTCTCCCTCTGTCTACTGGCTGCTTCCCAAGTGTCTAAAAATACATCCATGGCTTCCCCACTCTCAAAAAAAGTGCTCATTTGATCCTTTCATCTCCTCTAGCAATTGTCCTATACTTCTCCTTCCTTTTGTGGCTAAACTTCTTTTTTTTTAATGTTTTAATAGTATTTTATCCCCCCCCCCCACAGTTACATGTTAAGACAATTTTTAGTATGCATTTTTACAAGATTCTGAGTTCTAAGTTTTTCTCTCTCCCTCCCCTCCTCTCTTCTGATAATGGCAGGTACTTTGATATAGTTTATACAAGTGCTATCATGTAAGAAATATTTCCAAATTAGTCACAGTTGTGAAAGAAGAAACAGATTAAAAAAACACAAGAAAGATTAAAGTAATTGAAAAAAATATGTGCTCCAATCTGCATTCAGAGTCCATCAGTTCTTTATCTGGATGTGGATAGCATTTTCCTTTGTGAGTCCTTTGTACTTGTCTTGGATCATTGTGTTGCTGAGAAGACCCCATAGAATTGATGCCTATTCTTTCTTTCTTTATTGTTTTATGCAGTTAGGCTTCTGCCCTCATTATCCAACTGGAACTGCTCTTTCCAAAGTTACCAATGATCTCTTAATTGACAAATCTAATTACCTTAATATGGCTAATAAAGAAATATGTTTCGCATGATTTCACATGTATAATTGATATCATATTGCTTGCTGACTGAAGGGAAGGACAGAATTTGGAACTCAAATTTTAAAAAATGTTAAAAAATAAGTAAATATGACTTTATTTAAAAAAATCTGATGGCCATTTCTCAATCCTCCTTCCTGAGTTTTCTTTAGCTTTTGATGCTGTTGACTACCTTCTCCTCTTCTCTCTCTATCTTTGTGACAATACTCTCTCCTTGTTCTCCTACATGTTCAACAATTCTGTCTCAGTTTCTTTTGCTGGATCTTCATCTGAGCCATCACTAACCATGGGTGTTCTCCATTGCTTGCTTCCCTCCATCTCTTTTCTGTTCTCCCTCCACCTTATTTTGCTTGGTGATCTCAGTTATCTTACTGCAGATGATTCTTGGATCTATATGTCTAGCTCCTCTAACCTCTAATTCTTGCATCCAACTACCTATTGGGCATCAAGAACAAGATGCTTTGTAGATAGCTTAAACTCAACCTGATGGCAAACTCAGTATCCTTTTCCCAAATCCTCCCCTCTTTCTAATTTTCCTATTCCTGTGGAAGACAACACTTTCCTTCCAGTTACAAAGGCTCACAATCACAATCACTGTCCTTGACTTTTCACTTTTTCTCACTCTGCTCCCATAGCTAGTCTCTCACCAAGTCCTATCAGATCTATTTCACGTCTTGTAGGTGTCCCCTCTCTCTTCCAATGCTGCCTGTATCCCTCTGGTACAGGTCCTAATCACCTCACACCTGGATTATCTCCTTCCAGTTGGTTTCCTAGCCCAAGTCACTTAATAATCTGATTACCCTCTCTCTAAATGTGAAATTTATCTTCATAAAACACAAGTATAACCATGTTGCTATCATATTAATTCTAGGGTCTCCCTATCACTTTCAGGTTCAAATTTAAAATCATCTGTTTGGCTTTAAAAACTGTTCATAATCTGGCCCCTTCCTACTGTTCCATTTTTATTTACACCTTCCTCTCACCCACATATTCTGCCATCTGATGGCACTGACTTCCTTCCTGGCTCTTGAACAGGACATGCTGTCTCCTGACTCCAGCACTTTTTTTTTTTGCTTTTTGGAGGGCAATTGGGGTTAAGTAACTTGCCCAAGGTCACACAGCTAGGTTTTTGTTTGTGTGTGCTTTAAGTGTCTGAGGCCGGATCCGAACTCAGGTCCTTCTGACTCCAGGGCTGACGCTCCACTCACTGTGCTACTTAGCCACCCCTATTTTCTCATCTTTTTGATGGGATTCAGATAAAAAAAGCCCATGGACAAATTATATCCCTTATTATCATTCTTTTATATTTAATATTCTTTGACATTATATAGGCGGATAAAATAGGTCTCTTTGTAGCTGAATAAAAAATATCAGGCTATTAGCTCATCCACTCTAGGCTCACTGAAAGCATTCTTCACACTTCTAAGTTGCTAATGGAATAATAGAAATGATCTAGGTCTCATTTTGTTCCCATATGATTTTAAAAATAAATTTCTTTTCAGTTAACAAGTATTTATTTTCTTTCCCTTGTAAATTCCTCAATGTAAAACAAATAAACAAAAACAAAGTCCTCATAACAAATTTACATAATGAAGCAAAGCCAGTTCTCCCATCAGATTGTGTCTGCCCTTGCTGGAGTGTCTCCGTTTTGAAAGCTCTTCATTACATGCAGCTTGGAGATTGAAGACTTAGCATGGTAACATCTAGAAATATGTTTTCCTTAAGTTTTTATGCATCATTAGTGTTATGATTGCATTTATATATTACATAAAGGAGATCATAGATTATGAGCTAGCCTCCATGTCATCATCATCAGTTATCTATGACATTTACTGGGTGACATTGTACCCAGCTTCTTAGTGGACTAAAGTATGAGGATCAAATATTTTCATGAAGTCAATGGGAGTGGGGCTGGTGGTGATGGGGGAGACAAAGTTAGAAAGAGGAATAAAAGAAATTGTAGGAAAAATCTTTGAAGATCCAGCACAGGTGGAAAAGGTTATTGGATTTTTCTCAACTGCATCCTTAGACTCCCTCTAGTGGTAGCTAATACGAATAAAATAAACAAGCCGGAAAAGAACAATTAAGCTTTAAATGAGCATAGGGATAGGAGAATATATATGGTATAAAGTTGAACCATAACTTATGGATTAGTTTTCCCTATACTGATTATCTTCTGCTAGGTCAGTCCGTAGAACTGGACTGTCGTCCAGGCATGTCTTTATTCCTTTTTGAGCTCTACTTGGTTCTCTAGACTTCCTCTATCATGTCACAATAGCTTTCTCATCCTAGAAATTTGCTATGCCATTGTGGCCCCTTCTTATGATTAATCATTCAGTCCCATCAGATCCTTCAGTCTCTCCCTGACTCCTGGCTCATTTCCTATTGTCTACAAACATGCTCATATCTCCCACAGCCTCAAAAAACTCTCGCTTGATCTTTGGTCTCTGGTCCTGTATCTCTTCTACCTTTTGTACCTAAACTCCTCAAAAAGGAGACCTACAATAGGTGCCTCCACTTTCCTAATATCCTTCCTTCTTTCTTTCTCCCTCCCTTCCTTCCTTTTTCTTTTTCCCTCCCTTCCTCTTCTCTCTCTCTTTCTTCTCTCCCTCTCTTCCTTCCTTCCTTCCTTCCTTCCTTCCTTCCTTCCTTCCTTCCTTCCTTCCTTCCTTCCTTCCTTCCTTCCGTCCTCTCTCTCTCCTTGCATTTGTACATAGTTGTTTGCATGTTGTCTCTCCTATCTTGCCTTCTTGCCTTCTTTGTTTACCCACAGTGTCTGGAACACAATTGTGCTTAATCAATCAATTCCTGTTGACTTGAATGTGAAAAAGTCTGAAAATTTAAGCAACATTCCACAATGTGAATTTCCCTCTTCTGCAAGGGAGTAAAATGGAGGCATCACCTTATATCTCTTCTTTGGGTCCTGCTTGTTCTTTCTAAGTTTGAAACATTCACTTTTGATTATTTTGTGTTAATTATTCTTTCTATTTACATTTTCATAGTCATTGCATATGGAGGCAGCTAGGTGGTGCAATATATAAAGCCCTGGGCTTGGAGTCAGAAAGATATGAGTTCAAATTTGACTCTGAACCCCTTTCTATGTTACTTTTTTCTATACTGTTAAGTAGCATGCTTCTACTCTCTCCAATGTACTACAACATATGCTTTGTAAGAGACTGTAATTCCCTTCCCACCCATTTTTGTTTTCTGAGAAAGAAAGTTCTTTTAACCTTCTTGGAATAGCAGCTTTCACATTTAATATGAAGCTGCATCATTTTCTTTTTAAAGAAAATTATATTTCTGAATATTGGAGTATACAATACATCATAGAATATAATATATTATGTTATGTTATATCATATCATATTATGTTGCTCTATTATAAATATGATATTGGGAAGCACTATAGTTAATGCCTGATGCTATTCAGCAGTAAGAATAAAGTCCTCACCCCACCAGACATGCATATTACCTAACATCGGAGGTGCTCTGAGGTACAAGCTCAGTTCACTATACCTCTCAGTTGTTCCAAAACCTAGCTCTTGCTTACCACTTAGGTCCTCCCTTTTGTGGGTAGTAATTATTTTCTCTCATTAGTCTCATTGCCAAAGGTCTTGGTGTAGACTTTTCAGTCAGATCATGACTCACCCCTATATCACCGAGGGAAAATTTTCCTCTTCATTTCAAAGTCTGTTATGCTTTCCTTAACAATTCGCATACCAGCACACTTGGATGTCTTTAATCAGACTATTAGAATGAATAAAGGCAAGTAATTTTAATAAATCTAGTATGCCCGCCCAGCAGCCCAAGCAATTAATTTCATACCAGGTCCTACTGATAAGCAGATAAAAAAACCTAGCTGTTCATTTTCCCTTAGCGTCTTGAGGACATTTGCCCAGTGTTTTGTTTTGTTTTTGTTTTTTCCCCACTCTTGAATAATCCCCTGCTCCTCCTCCTATGTTATTATGCTCTTCTTAATTTCTTTCTTTCTTTCTTTTTTTTTTTTTGCATTTTGGAGGGCAATGGGGGTTAAGTGATTTGCCCAAAGTCACACTGCTAGTTTTTGTGTTAAGTGTCTGAGGCCTGATTCCAGGGCTGGTGCCAGCTTTCATTTAAGGAGGAAGCCCAGGACAGACATTTCTTCATTTCCCACCCAGCTGCACTCCTCTGGAGTTCTCCATTATGCCCCTGTGACTTTTACTTTCCCCTTTCAGCTTCCTTTTGTGCATTGTCTTCCCCCATTAGATCATTATAGAAAGCTTGACATGAGACCTAATTACACCAGATCATCCTGAAAGAATTTCTGGACAAAATCAGGACAACAAACTGATGAAAATAGAAAAAAATTTCTTGATCCCAGTAGAATCTCCATATTTGAATTGACATCATAGTTCCTAATGTGCTACCTGAGGAAGTAAAATGAAACTAGAATAAGGAAAATAGAAACTACAGATGGAAAACCATTCTATGAGTGATGTAACCTTGAGAGCATTGAAGGGTTTATTCTCAGTATATCTAAAAAGGGGGAAGATACCAGACACTCAGAAAAAAATGAGATGATGGAGGAAATCTCACTAAGTAGGAGAATGTCTTCTTATTTCCCAACCTCCCTTTGGGAAGTGGTGGATGTAATGGAAATGCAAATTTAAAGATCTTCTCTGCCCCTAGGCCCTTTGGTTGGCTGGAGAGACTCTGAGAACCTTCCTTGATTTGGAAGTCTACTCTGCCCCCTGATAGGCTGAATGTGGTCACTTGGAGCCTGTGGTAGGAGGCTTGGTTTTCAGGAATGACCACACCTTGATACTGTGTGATTGGGCAGTGGGTCAAGAGGGTTGTTACATTCTCTAAACCTGGAGAAGGCTATATAATGCCTGATGGGAGGCTTTGCTTTGGGGCTCACTTTGAGAAGTGTTGTGTGATTTGACCAGATGAGACTCTGGGCAGCCGTTGAGAGCCCCCCACCACCACCACGCTGGCTTTGAAAACCCAGATGTTGATGCTTCCCCCTCTGGTAACTGTGATTTGGTATTGATGTAAAGGTTGGACAGTTTGGAAACCTGTCTGCTTGATCTGTTTGTTTCTCTGTCTTGTAAGTTCTGTCTGTATGCTTTGAAGTTCGGGGTACTGACCTTTTTCCCCTGAACTAGGTAAATGATATATGTTTGATTGATTAAAGTAAGCTTGTTAACCCATTTTGAGTTGCTTTCCTTTAGAAAAACAGATCTAAGAACCTGTGTTGGCAGCCACCCCGGAGATGTTGGGGTGCTTGCTGCTACAGTGGAGTAGAGTGGGTAGGTGATGAAGGAGAAGTCACAAAGGTCTGAATTTTAATTCTACCTCTGATTTTTACTATATGACATGGAGCAAGTCAGAACCTTTCTTAGCTTCAGTTTCTTCATTAAAGTAAATGGGGGCAATAATAACGCCTGCCTCACGAAATTGTTGTGAAACTCAATGAGATAATGTGCTTGTAAACCTTAAAGGTCATATACATGTCATAATTACAAAATATGAAAGTAAATTACACATGCGTCAAGTGCATATGTACAGACAGGCCTTCACAAATGAAATTCTACAGCAAACCATGCCTTTGTAAATATAAATATATTTATAAAATAACCCTTAACCCCACTAAAATCTCCTGGAGAACCTTGGGTGAGGGGTGAGATGTAATACACTTAGACCTCAGACAGTGGGGAGGAGGGGGAAATAGTCCCAGTTACACAATTAACTGAGATTGTTCAATGACCCTCAACTGTATGCTTTTTAAAGATGTTTGCCATTGTTAAGGAGGATATAAGGGACAGAGTTGAAAAGGAAGAGAGAGTCTAAAGATGGTGGAGTCATTCTGATACTTCTTTTTATGGTTAAATTTGGGCTGATTATATAGGAACAACGCCTAACTTTCTAAATGAAAGCACAATCACTCAAAAAAGTTCAGACAAAATATCCACTTAGGAAAAAACAAGTAAATAATGAATGCCAATTGTCATGATGATAATAATTTTTATTAAAATATTAAATGTAAAAATATTACATGTTTGTATAAGCTGTATAAATGTAAATGCATAAAATAGAGGGGTAGATTAATGGAACAGATCAAAAAAGGGAGAATCAGAAAAAATGGAACTCAATAATCCAGTGTTAGATAAAGTGGAAAACATAAGTAATCTAGGGGGAAAAATCTGCCTATTTGACAAAAACTGAGAAAACTGGAAAGCAGTCTGGCAGAAATTAGACAGAGCAACTTATACCATATTCTACATTCACCTTTCTCACATTCCACATTCTACATAGAAGATCATACCAAAAAAAAAGCTTTTTTGGAAGAGATACAAATCATACTTCTTATAGGTATGGGTAGCAGCTGTATTCTTAAGTAAAGGAGGCATAGAGATAATTACGCAAAACAATACTGGGCAAATCCCTTCCCTTCACTCTGTAAAACACTAGGAGGATGGCTTCTCTCTATTTTTTAACCAGTATTAGGTGGTTTTGCTGACTGTTGTTTTATATAGTTATACTTTGATGTCTGCAAGTGCTATTCCTCTTCCATCACTATTTTTTTCATCATTTTCTTTGATATTCTAGGTCTTTTGTTTTTCCAAATGAACTTTATTATTATTTTATCAAATTTTATAAAGTATCTCTTGGTTAACTCAATTGGTATAGTATTAAAAGTATCAATTAACTTCAGAATATTGCTGTTTTTATTGTATTGGTATGGCCCAGTCATGAACAATGAATTTTTCATAAGCTGTAAATGTCCTTTGTTTCTTTTACAAGCATTTTATAATTGAATCTATACAAGCCTTTTGTGTGCTTTGGAAGATCAACCCCCAGATACTTTATGCATTTCTTAGCTATTTGGAATGGAATTTCTCTATTAATTGCTTCTTGTGTTTTGTTATTACCATATAGAAATGAAGTTGATTTTAAGGGTTCATTTTTGCAGCCTGCAGGCTACAAAATTGTCTCAATTAGTATCTTTGCTGATTCCCTAGGATTTTTGAAGTAAACCACATATCTATTGCAAATAGGAATAGTTTTATCTCCTCTTTACCTATCTTTATGATTTTAATTTCTTTTTCTCATTTAATTACTATTGCTATTATTTCCAGAACTAATAAAATAGTAATGAAGAAAGAGGGAATCCTTGTTTTATGCCTATATTTTTTTGGGAAAAGGTTTTACAACATCACCATTACAGATGATGGAAGCTTTTGGTTTTAGATTGATGCTTTTTATAATTTTTTAAAAAGTCTTTAAACTTATACTTTTAGAGTTTTTTTGCATAAAGGAATGTTGGACTTTGTCAGGCTTTTTCTGCATCTACTGAAACAATCATGTAGTTTTAGATGTTTTAGTTTTTAATATGATTATATTGATTGTTTTCCTAATGTTGATCCATCTTTGCATCCCTGGTATAAAGCCCACTTGGTTATAATGAATGATGTCTTGTAAAATTATTGTAGTTTGTTAGATAAGATTTTGTTATTTAAAAAAATAAATTGAACAGAAAAGGAAATGAATAGAACATGAAACAGAAGACTTAAATAATCCTATTTAAAAAAATATATTGGATAAGCCATAAATGAAATCCCAGAGAAAAAAGTCAGTCAGATGGATTCGAAAGCAAATTCTATCAAATATTTAATGAACAATTAATTCCAATGCTGCATAAACCAAAAAAAAAAGAGGAAAAGAAGGGGTCTTACCAAATTCCTTCTCTAACATAAATATATTCTTGATATCTAAACCAGGGACAGTCAAAACAGAAAAAGAAGACTATAGAACAATATTCCTAATGAAAATTGATGCAGAAACTTTTAAATGTTAGCAAGGAGATAATAGTGATATGTCACAAAAATTAAGGACTACAATGAGGCTGGATTAATGTCAAGACTACTGAGTTGGTTCAATATTAGGAAAAATTTTAATATAATTGCCTGTATTAATAATAAAAGCTATATTACTATATTAATGGATGCAGGAAAAGCTTTTGACAACATCCATTCCTGCTAAAATCACTAGAAAGGATAAGATTAAATGGAGCTTTCCTTAATATACCAAGTAATATCTATCTCAAACAAAGAGCTAGCATTTCCTGTAACAGAGAGGTCTTTGAGAGAAAGCAAGGATGTCATTATCACCATTATTATTCAATATAGTGCTAGAAATTGTGACTATAACAATAAGACAAAAACAAATTGAGGGAATAAGCATAGACAAAGAATACATAAAATTCTGTTTTTGCAGATGATGTAATAGTTTCCTTATGGGACCCTAGAGTATCAACTGAAAACCTAACTGAAATGATTAACAACTTGAGCCAGGTTGCAGAATATAAAATAAACCAAAATGAATCATCACCATTTTTATATGTTAACAACAAAATCCAATAGGAAGAGACATTCCATTTAAATAAACTGATAGTATAAAATACTTGGGAATCTGTTTGTTAAAACACAGGCAGGAATTGTATGAACACAGTTGTAAAACACTTTTTACACAAATAAAGGTAGAGCTAAATAATTGGAGAAATAGCACTTGGTCTTGGATAGGCCAAGTCAAATACTGAAAATGACAAAGCCCATTAATTAAGCAATGGCTAAACAAATTGGGATGACTCCAGAGTCAGCATTCTCTACATTGCACCGCCTGTTATTATATTGCATTATAGTACCTGTTTTCCTTTAGCCCATCTAGAATTTGCGTTTTTTTTGGTCAACTTTGCAAATCTGATGAGTGTAACATGGTGCCTCAGAGTTGTTTTAATTTGTACTTCCCTAATTGTTCATTATTTTTTTTTTAAGAAATTGGGGTTAAGGGGTGGCTAGGTGGCGCAGTGAGTAAGAGCGCTGGCCCCAATTGCTTTAAAAAAAAAAAGAAAAGAAATTGGGGTTAAGTATCTCGCTCAAGGTTACATGGCCAGTCATTATTTATGTGTGGGTGCTCATTTTCTGAGGCCGGGACCAATCCCGGGTCATCCTGACTCTGGGGCCAGCGCTCTTCCTCACTTTGCCACCTAACCACCCCAATTGTTCATTACTTAAAACATTTTTTCTCAAAGGTATTGGTAGCTTCAATTTCTTCCTCTGAAAACAGCTTATTCATATTCTTTGATCATTTGTCAATTGGGGAATTATTCTTATAAATTTGAACCAGTTCCCTATATATCTTAGAAATGAGACCTTAATTAGAGAAACTTCCTGCAAAGATTCTCTCCCCCAATTTCATGCTTCACTTCTAATTTTACTTGCATTTATTTTGTTTGGGCATAATAAACATATTTAATTTTGTGTAATGAAAATTCATTTTGCCTCCTGTGAGCTTCATGATCCCTTCTTTGGTCATGAACTTGTCCCTTATCTATAGATCTGACAGGTTTTTTTTCCCCATGTTCTTCTAATTTGTTTATGGTTTCACTCTTTATATTTTAATTACAAACACATTTGCAGCTTTTCTCTGTTTACATTATTAAATGTTGGTGTATGTCTAGTTTCTTACAGACTATTTTCTAGTTTCCCCAATAGTTTTTGTTGAATAGTGAATTCTTGCCTTAATGTTTGGGTCCTTTGGGTTTATCAGACTATCAACTATGCTTATTTGCTTCTGTAAATCACACACCTAAACTGTTAGTGTTAGTGTGAGAGATTAAACAATGTCTTTACTGCTTAATCAGTACCAAATTGTTTTGATGGCTATGGCTTCGAGATGAGGTACTTCTAGGCCCCCTTCCTTCCCATGTTTTGAAAAATGAATTCTCTTGATATTCTTGACCTTTGATTCCTCCAGATGAAATTTATTATTTTTTCAAGTTTTCTTAAGTAATCCTTTATAACTTGATTGGTATGGTACTGAATAAGTAAATTAACTCAAGTAGTATTGTCATTTTTAATATATTAGCTTAGCCTTCCCATGAACAATAAATATTTGTCCAGTTCTTTAGACCCTGTATTAATTTATTTAAAGACTGTTTTGCAACTGTGTTCATGTGTGTCTTGTCAGGTAGATTCTCAAGTATTTTATGCTGTCTGTAGTTAGCTTAAATTGAATTTCTCAATTTCTTTCTGTTGGACTTTGTTAGTAATATGCTGACAATGTCGATGATTTGTATGGATTTATTTTATATCCTGAAACTTTACTGAAATTGTTAATTGCTTTAATTAGTTTTTTTTTTTTATAGTTGCCTCTTAAATGTTCAAGGAAACCGTCCTATTTTCTACAAGAAGTGATAAAAGTTTTTCCTTTTTACACATGTTTATTCCTTCAATTTCTTTTTTCTTGTTTTATTGCTATAACACTTGTAGCCCTATATCAAATAGTAATGATGATATTGGACATCTTGCTTTATCTTTGATTTTATTTCAAAGGCCTCTAGTTTTTCCTCAGTGTAGGTAATGCTGGCTCTTGGTAAATAGGTATTACTTATCAAGGAAACCTCCATTTATTCCTATGCTTTTAACAAGAATAGTGTAATTTCTTGTCAAAATATTAATACCTACTAATATCATATGATTTTGTTGTTTATGATATTTTGTTTTGCTTTAAATTTGTTAATCTCTTTAGATTTTTGGGTTTCCTATATTAGTGTTTAATTGGAAGTTTTTAATTTGTTGGTATTCTAGATTTTTTTTAAAATTGTATCCCAATTGGTTGATCTGCTTTTTTTCTCTTTTATTACTGAAAGTGTTTAGAGGTAGAAAAATTTCCCCTAAATCCTCCCTCCCCCAAATTTTGGTATGATATCTTATTATTGTCATTATATTTAATGAAATTATTGTTTCAGTGATTTGTTCTTTGACCCACTTATTCTTTAGGATTAAATAATTTATTTTATAATTAATCTCTCATCTTCTCCTCTACACTATTAATTGAATATAATTTTGTTGCATTATGATTGGTAAAAGATAATTTAATATTTTTGCTTTTCTATTTTTTTGAAAAATAAGATTTTTTGTTCTAATATATAGTTTTTGTGAAGATGCCATATACATCTCAGAAATAGGTATATTCCTTTCTATTCTAGTTCAGTATTCTCCAGAAGCATACTTAGCATACTTAACTTCTCTGAAATTCTATTCAGATCTTTTATTTCTTTTTTTCTTTGTGCTTTGGTTTGCTTTATCTAGCTCTAAGAGAGGTAAAGTGAATTTCTCCCATTATTACACTTTGCTCTATGCTTCTAAGAGATCTGGGCAGTTTTAGAATTGCTTGAAATATGATATGTAGGTTCCTCTTTTCTTTATGACTTTCAGGTGGTCTAATGATTCTTAATTTTTTTTTTCTTAATCTGTTTTTCCAGATCAGTTGTTTTTGTTGTGTGATACCTCATATTTTCTTTTTTGTTAAATTTATTTTAATATTTCTTAGTGTTTTATTGAGTCCTTAGCTTCTGTTTCATCGATTCTAATTTTCAGGGAGCTGTTTTTGTACTTTATTCCAAACTGTTAATTTTCTTTTCATTTCTTTCTTCCACAACTCTCATCTTTTCCCATTTTCCTCCTCTACCACTCCCATTTACTTTTTGTAACAAATAAACCAAAACCTCTTTATTTCTGCAAGGAATTCTGGTTGGTCTTAAGCTGCAATTTAATTTGAGATTAAGCTTGTAGATATTTCTGATTCTTCCCCTTCTTCTGGATTTCTGTTTTCACCTTCTCAGTTGCTATAATAGCTCTTTATAATGAGGTTCTTATTTTTTACATTTGTTTGTTCATTCTTCCATCTTATTCATTTTAGACTTTGTTAGGTGTGGGTTCCGCTTACTTCTTGGTGGGGGAGAGGGAGGGTACCTCAGTGAGTGTTCATCCTTCTGCTACTTTCCCAGCTCAGGCTGGGTTCCTGGAAGTGTTCAGTACTTCCAAAGTGAGGTGATTCTGGGTGAGGTCTGCTCACTGCTCCTGGCTGAACTCTGCGACTCTTCTCGGGTCTGGTTCTGTTAGATTCTCTGTTTAGTAGATTGCTGCTTGACTTAGCCACTGGGAGGCTCTGTAGGCTCAGGGTGACAACTTCAGGATGTACTTTCATCTGGGATTTTTCACTCTGCTTTCTTCATTGAGGGCTTTAGTCTAGACTGGAGGCTAGAACTGAGTCCCTGCTCTGATCTTGTCATCAGAACCCATACAGCTACTGTTTGCTTCTGAACTTGTTCCTAGCACAGCTAAGGGCCCATAGCCCTCTCCGCCACCCCTAGAAGCAGGTCCCCTCCTTAGTCCTTCCTGGATCTGTGACCTGGAAGTGGGTAGTGGGTGACAGGTCTGCCAAATACTACCTGCTCCTCCACCTTGTGCTAGTTAGTAATTCTCTGGGATCTCTTCCTGCTCTGGTACTTCCTGCCCTAGTACTCAGTCTAGGACTTCTGTCAGTCCCAGGGAGTTAGAAGGATCAACCCACTTCTGGTCACTCCAAGTTACAGATACCTTACTCAGTCTGCCCTGGATCTCTGACCTAGCACTGGGTAGTGTCTCTGGACCTCTTTGCCTCCCAATGCTGACCTGGGCTGGAAAAATGACTCAGAGTGACTTTTTCTTGGATTTTCTCATCAGAATTCAGTTTGGTGTGTTTTCTAGGTTTTTGTGTAGGAGAGTTCAGATGTATTTCTTCCTGCTACTCTGCTAGCTTGAATTCTCTCCCAGACTTCCGTATTCTTGAGATGGTGTTAAAGTTATCCTTTGAGCATTCTTTTTGCTTTTTGGAAGGTAGGGGCAGTTGTGGTTAAGTGACTTGCCCAAGGTCACACAGCTAGTAAGTGTCAAGTGTCTAAGGTCTGATTTGAACTCAGGTCCTCCTGACTCCAGGGCTGGTGCTCTATTCACTGCACCACCTAGCCACCCCAGTAGCTCTTTTGCATGCAGTAGTCCCCAGCCTTGCCTCACTTTCCTATTTTTTCTTCAACTAATACACATGTAAGCTTTTCTATCTGATTGTCAAGTTTTTCCAGTATTCCCTGAATACCAAGTTTTCCCTCAAGATTTTTTTTTTCAGCTTGCTTGAATTCTTCAGGAACAAATTGGGATCTGATACAAGCATTTGTTTCTTAATAGTGGTTTTTTGAGCATCAGTTTCTTTTCAACTGCAAGTTAATTCTCTTAAGGGTACTTGACAATTCAATGTCAATTCAGACCATATTTATGATGGAAAACAATTATGTTTTTCATGATTATTTCTAGGTGGTAGTGTGAAATGCTCCCCTTGGGGGGGGGAGAGAGATGCATGGGGAGGGGGAGGGAAATAGGGGGAGGGAAAGAGGGGGAAAGGACAGAGAGAAAGAGGGAGAGAAAGAGAGATGAGGGGATGGGAGGGAAGGGGAGAGAGAGAGAGAGCGCACGAGAGAGCACACCAGTGCAAGTTTGTAGGCTTGAAATTAGTCTAGGGCCATGGGTCCTTGCTTGTCCCCCACCAATTACATGATCAGTTCCTCTAATAGCAAAACCTACCCAGGGTGAAATAAAAATCAATTTGTCTTTATCTAGAGACAAAATCTATTATAAAAATATAGAGTTAATATATAGGGTTTAAGAGTGAGGGATTCCAGTTCCCAGTCAGTGGTAAGGGAAGGCAAAGGAAAGAAGTGAAAAGTTGATTAATTTACCAGTAATAGTGAAAGGGTAAATACAAAATTCTGTCCTATTAGCTCATTCATTAAGTGGAATAGTGAGCTGATCCACTCATATTTAGTTTACTGTTGCCTGGCTGTTGTTGTCTTGCCTGCAGAGTTCTCATGTTCCCAGGCCTCTCCAGGGCCCCTGCCTCATCCCTCAGGTTCCCTCTTCCATCCCTTTCAATTCCTCCTTCTAGATGGGAAGAACTATACTTCCTCCCAGTCCCCATACCAATAAGGGGCCGTGCTTTTATCTACTTGGGACCTATTCTTTTCTTCTAAGCAGTAATAAAGTTTTATGAGCTGCCATTCCTGTGGGCTGATGTCACTCTTTGTCTGAACCATTCTCGCCCCAGATACACCAGAGTGTGTTGGGCACAATGATGGTGAAGGTCCTTTACAGTTTTATATCCTATAATTATACTCAACAACTTTGAGGAGATAATTATTACTAGCTGTTTCATAGAAGTACTGAACATTGGAACTGTAGGGAACTTACAGCTATATCTGCTTCAATACCCTCTTTGAATTAATGAACTAAAATCAGAAGAGGTTAAATCACTTGACCATAGTTTAACTGGGCAGCTAAGTGGCACAAGAAATAGAGTACTGGGCCTGGAGTCAAGAAGACTCATATTCGTGAGTAAAAATCTGGTCTCAGTCATTTACTAGCTGCATGACCCTGGGCAAGTCACTTAACCCTGTTTGCTTCAGTTTCCTCATCTGTAAAATGAGCTGGAGAAGGAAATGACAAACCACTCTAGTAACTCTACCAAGAAAACCCCAAATGGGGGCACAAAGAATCAGACATGATTAAAAAAATAACTCAGCAATAAAAAAAAAGTGTAACTGCTAGCCAGTGACAGATTTGGAAGTAAAAAATTAGGTCTACTGACTTCCAGGCCAATATTCTTTCTCATAGGAATGCCTGTTTACCAACAATTGGCCCATTGGGTATATCTATCAGGACACACACACACACACACACACACACTTATACACACATATACACTATACACACATATACATATATAGGCACTACAAATGGATACACACTTTGACTTAGAATTCAATAGGAGAGGGGACTGGTTTGGATTTGGGAAATTGTAATGGATTGAGTATGGGACTTGAAGTTGGGAACAACCGAATATAATTTGGCCTCAAATACTTACTAGCTATGTGACCCTGGGCAAGTCACTACCTTTAACGTGCCTCAGTTTCCTCAACTATATAATGGAGACAGTAATTACTGCCCACTTCCCTGATTTGCTGTGATCAAATGAGATAACATTTGTAAAGCACTTTGTAACCCTTAAAGTGCTAGCTACATGCCAGCTATCATTATTATTTCGAAAATTCCAAGTAACTCCTTGATAAAAAGAAACTCCATATTTCTAACATTGGTAATGCTGTTAGCCTACGGATCAGGGAATACTGCAATCCTGATTGGGGATGACCCAAAGGGCAGGAGAGCACATGGTGGATTGTAGTGAGAAGTGACATTTAGAAAAGGGAGCTGGGTATTGGTACAGTGAGATCAGCAGTATGAATGTATCTGGTGTCCATGGAACATGAAACATTAAAAGATCTGGAGGAAAGCCTCTACCATGTTGGGTTATGACCTTGTGAGCTTCCAAAAAGTTGAAAGAGCCATCTAAGGTTCCTTCACCAGTTGGAGCTGAGCCACTAGTCTCCCCAGGGACCAAGTAGGTATGGAGAAAGGAGAGCACACCTTTGCTTGGGTAAGGTGATATCGTACATCAATTCTTGTTACATTTTCTCAGCAAAATCCTTTTGTCAAAGCTAATTGATTGTGACTGATTGTTATTGAGGAGATGTTGACTGGTGGAGGAAACACATTGGCGATCCATGAACAAATATTTTCATCTCAGGATCCTTTTACACCTTAAAAATTATGGGGGATTCATGGTTCCTCCCATTGGTTCTAATTCTTCTTTACAACACGACTGATGTGAAAAAAATGTTTAACATGAATATGTATGTAGAGCCTATATTAGATTACATTACATGCTATAGTGGGGTGGGGGAGGAAAATTTGGAACTCAAAAATGTAATGGAAGTGAATGCTGGAAACAAAAAAAAAATCAATCAATATTTTAAAAAATTATTGAGGATCCCAAAGAGTTTTTGATCATACCTATTATTATTTACTATATTAGGAATTAAAACAGATAAAACTTTTAAAGATTATTAATTAAAATAAAAATTAATTCATGGCATTACATTAACATGTAACTTAAATAATACATGTTAATGTATAATATTGTAATATAATATATGAATATATAATAAAAATAATAATAAGCAAAAAAGAAAGTATTTTCCAAAACAGAAAAGTTCAGAAAGAAGAGTGTCATTGTTTTACACATTTTTACAAATCTCTTTAATGTTTGACTTAATTGAAGACATATTCTCTTATCTGCCTCTATATTCAGTGTATTGCAATAAATTGTTTTGGTTGAAGTATATGAAGAAAATATAGCCATACACAAATGTGTAGCTGGAAAACGGTGACATGTTTTAATAGACAATTACCATCTTACTATTCTTCTGAAAATAATTTTGACAGGAACATATATCACCCCCCTAAAAAAAAAAAACCTCCCCATAAAGTGTGAGGCACACTTCCACAAGCGTGTACAAAATCCAGGAAATCATGGGTTTAAACTTAGAATACAATGATAATGAAACACACATGTAGAGAACATAAACAAAATTCATAACTCCTAGTTACTGGGAATCCATCCTGAGTCCACAGCATTCTTTTATTGTTCAAGGGGGCAAGCACTTTGGAGCTGATTCCTTCCTATAATAACCCCCTTTCTGTACCCATCTATGTATTTTTAAAAAAATTTGTTCTTGACGTATCTCGATTTAGGTTGGATGAATTATCTCCTATTTGTCTCTCCTCTCAGATGACATGGTCAGTGAAAGGCATATGTGTTTGTGTGTAAACAGGGAAAAATTCTCTCCTGCCCCTCAAAAGCAGTTTTCTCTTAGTGAATTGACTCAAACTGCAATCTTTAGCTCCAGAAATTAAATCTTCCAACAGTGAGCTGGACGTCTCTCAACTCAGTTCACAGATGGACAGTAGTATAAATTCTAATAATGTGACCACTTTAAGGGATTCATTATTTGTACTAAATGGGACTTACCTGTAGTCTCAATGCCTCTGAGGTGACCAATCATGTGGCTTTATTTCTTGATCCTCTTAAAGAAAGAAACCTAATGGAGTGGAGGACAAATCCCACATCTTTATGGATGACTATAAAAATATAAATATTTTTGGGGTGGCTAGGTGGCGTAGTGAATGAGCACCATCCCTGGAGTTAGGAGGACCTGAGTTCAAATTTAGCCTCAGACACTTAACACACACACACACACACACACACACACACACACACACAAAACTAGCCATGTGACTTTGGGCAAGTCACTTAACCCCAATTGTCCTGCCTTTCCTCTTCAAAATATATGTATATATTCATTCTATGCATCTATTTATCAGCTCTTTCTTTGGATGAGTCTTTTTTCACATGCCCTTTGTCGTTAATCTGGGCATTTATAACAATTAAAATGACTTCATAAGTAAAATAAATACAATTATATTAAAAATTATAACTACAACAACGATAATAGCAACTATTTCCCAGGGTTGTTGTGAGGATGAAGTGAGGGGATATTTGTAAAGTGCTTGGCAAATCTTAAAAAGCCATATAAATTTCCACTATTGTTGTTATTGTTAAATATGAATCCAGCTTCTACTGTTGCAAGATATGACCCTTTTCTCCGGCACTGGAAGTGCTCTGGGCATTTCTCTAGGACTTCAGCTGCAGAGAAGGTGCAGATCTGCATCAGCTCAGGAGTTTCCTCCCTCAGAGTTCCCTGCACCAATGAAATCAAAGATCGTGTCTCCTCCTCTACCCCTCCTCTCTGCCCTCACCTCCACCCCCCCCACTCCAAGAAGAGGAAGAGAAAAAAGAAGCCTGTGCCATTGCTGCAGCCAGTCTGCTTCTCACCTCCCCTAAAGGCTAGTAGAACATTGACAAGGTGAACACCTTTTATTGTTTATATCTCAGAGGAGTCTCTAAAAACAAAATCAACATCCAGTAGCTCAAATGTCAGCAATTTTTGCCCATGCACTAATCTTAGTGTTTGAAAATAGGGAAGAAAACCAATATATTTTTGAAAGAGTGATAAGAAATAGGGGGAAATAATCACACCCTTGTTCCAAGCCGTGGCTTGAAAGATGACATCTGTGCAGGGGCTGTTAGCATCCTTTGCTTGTTGGTACCTTTAAAGACAGAGTATGCCTCCCTCCCTATTCTGTGTGGTCAGCTGAATGAGTAGAGCAACAAAGATGGGATATGGTTTTAAATGATGCACTGGTCCTTCTCTGTTTATTCCTGATCGCCCTGAGGAGTGGAAAGGCAATGAGGAGAGAGAGACAGACAGAGCTGCATGGAGGGAGGCATAAGACCAAACTGTGCAGACCAGAAAACCTGCTTTCTTGAATTGCTGGTATTTTTTTGCCACAGGAATTATGTCTTTGCATTTTGTCCTGGCTTTGGTCCATAGTGTCCACTGGAAAATACAGTAGCTGTAGCCATAGATCAGACTCTTTTTTTTCCTTTCCCTGGCTCTCTCTTTCTCTCTCTTCCCTCCTCCCTTCCGCCCCCCACTCCCTCCTGAGACCTCTATGAGCTTTGACGTCACATGTGCTCCTTTCAGTTACCATAGCAACCCCATTCCCCAAGCCTTCTGTCCCTTGCCTCTGGTAGGTTCCACAATGGTACAGGCAGCATCACGCTGCACAATGGTTTCCAAGCAGTGAAAGAGGGTGATTCAGCAAGCACTCTTCTTTTTTTTTCTCCCTCCCCCCTCCTTTTATTTTGATTTTAAGGGTGATACTTGCTACAAGCTCATTTTTTCTTTTTCCTTTTTCTTTCTTTCTTTTTCTTTTCCTTTTTTCTGCAAATTGCTTGAAGCCCTCTTGACCTCCAATCTCTGGGGCCAGAAGAATTTTAAGGTTACATTTTCTGGAAATCACCTTTTAATTATTAATTCTAAACAGTCCCCCTCCCCCAAAGAAGCCCTTCCTCATTCCAGTTTGGAATGTGGTTATGAGAAGCAGGTAGGGAGTCACTTGATGGTGCAAACAGTGCTGGACCAGGATCCCAGTTCTCAGGCACGGCATGGTAGGTGACTGCTCATTTGGGGTCCTGATGGTTTGTTGTTGCTGTTGTTGTTGTATGCATTGTGCATGTTTGTGTCTGCAGGGTACAGTGATAACTGCTGATTTTGCTACTGATAGGGAGGTGAGTTGGAGATTAGAAGCTGGGGTGGGGGAAACTGGCATAATGAGGTAAAACATTGGGGCTGCAAGAATACAGCAAGGTGGGACAAGCTAGGGGCAGAGGAATATCTTTTCCTACACTTGGGTGTGTTTAAGCATTTCTCTTTGGGGTAAGGAGAGAGGGGTATGGGAGGAGAAGCAGAAGGCCTTTCTGTGACAGGAAAGGAAGGAGTCAGAGAACTGAAATAGCTGGTATATGGAAATGGTAGGGTGATGCTCAGCCTTCTCTCTGAAATTGGTGCATATTTTTAGGAAATAAAACCATGACTTTAAATAACATTTACCTTATATTTACTGGGGTAATGTAACTTAAATCCTTCTATGTATATACCAAATATACTGTATATAGTAAGAAGATAAATATTAACAATGCATAGACATACACAAACATATGTATATTATTTCTATCATCTCTATCTACCTATCCGTCCACCTAGCTAGTTCTAGCTCTCCATTACATTTCTCCCCAATCTCTCTCTGTCTCTCTCCTACTTGCTTGGTAGAAAGTAATGGTATTGTCCTTGTGTAGAGATTCTGGGAGAGATTTGGGCAGGGAAAAGGACGAGAGGCTCCATTAGGAGATAATCAGAATGACTGCAATTTCAGGTGCACAGGTAAGCGATTCATCAAAGCAAATGATTCTTCAGCATAGCAAGATGCTGTCTTCATTACAACTGTTCTTTAGGTATGTGCTAGAATAGTGTGACCCTTAGAAGACTCAGACCCAGTCAGCAAAGCAAAACAACGCCACTACCCACCCAAATGTAAACTCAGTATGGTGTGGATTGCAGTATATTTGTCAGGACCCAATAGTTATTTGTGACTGCAGCAATATATACACATATACACATATGTACATACAAATATACATATAAAATACACACATATGTATATGTACATGTATATGTATATCTACATATACATATCTTGGAAAACCTTTGGCCAATAAATATTACAGAAATTAGGAAACAGATTTTTTGAAAGTTTCTCTTCCTTTCATATCAAAAGAATGAGAGAGAATTTTTTTCCTCTTCTGTCTTATAGATGTTTTCCTAGGTCCCTGTAATCTTGCTACAGAGGTAGACAGTTTACAAGGACTTCCCTATCAGAGGCTAACTATTTCTTTAATGCAACCTTTCCTTCCTCTGGTTTGTTGACTCTAACTTTGAGGAAAAACATTGCAAACAGGCAAATGAATGTAGTTTTGGAGGTCAAATTTCAACCAAATGGGCAAAGGGGAATGTTTGAAAGAAAATATAATGGATAGATGTGGATTCATGGTTCTATTTATCCTCCCCACTTCCAGCCAACTCTGCTTGTTACAGAACCCTGAGAATTATGGTAGAGGACTGATTAACCAAACTTAACAGAATAAGAAATGATGGTCCTGTCCAATACCCCCTGGGATGGTTTAAATTGTTATCATTCTGACTCAGGGAAATTTATTCACATTAAAGCAGGGGTTCTTAACCTGGGGTGTGAACTTATACAAAAACTACTTTGATAACTATATTTAAGTATAATTGGTTTCCTCTGTAATCACATATATTTTATTTCATGCATTCATAAACATTATTCTGAGAAAGGGTTCCAAGTTTTCATCAAAATGACTGTCAGAGGGGTCTGTGACACATCCAGAGGTTAAGAAGCCCTGATGTAGAGGGAGAAGGGAAGATAAATGAATATACAGGCTTTCGGTTTCACCTATGGATTTTCAGGTCCTTTGGGGGTCATGTGTAGCAATTTTGGCTGTCTCTAGAATGCATCCTGTGCACTTTCATTATGTTTATATAACTGACATAAATACTGACTCATTTCATCACACTGAGCAACTGAGCTTTTTTTTTTCCTGTTCCATAATGGGAATTGAAAAGCAGATGACAAAGGTGGTTGGTATGTGACTTAGGAAAGGTGCTGAAAAGCTTTCATGGTTTCTTAATATTGCATCCCTCCATCTTCTTGTTGCAGAACAGGTCTAATTGGCCAGTCTTCTTCTTGAAAATTTTTTAGTCCATTACAGGAAAAAACAATCCTGGGGTGGAGAGAAGAGCAAGAAAATATTTATAATGGAAAATTCAGCTTCCTTTCACTTGGTGTTTGTACTTGACACAGTGTTTCTGTTAACAAGAGGTAACATACATGTGTGTTGGCTAGTAGGAGATGTTTGTGAGCATATCCCAGAGGGTTGAATGTATTTTATCTGTCCTTGTCTGGCATGTCTGAAGCCATTATTATTTAATGGTTTTGTAATGTGCTCAGTAATTTGCAGGGTTAAAAGAAACTGTTGGTTGATCAAGGATACCATAGTGTCCTGTGTGCATATATTTCAAATACAAGTAAGCGCCATCAGATTTCTTAGGTCAGCATATCCTTTAGGAACGTAAGAAGCAAGAACCATTTGGCTGTCTCTGCTCATTTAAATTTCATCTAAAGTTTATATTGTCCTTGCTATAAACTCAGTGCAGATTATTTTTTTTTGGCTTTATAAGCTAATTCAAAAGCTTACCTTGACCATGAATAATAAAAGACAACTTAGGGTATTTCTTGGTTAAGTGAGATCGTACTCATCCTCCCTTTCTGTTCCTGTTCTGTCATTGGGTCACCTTTTCAGTTGAAGGACTTTCAGTGGAATGGCAAAAATGTGAAAATGAAATAATTACTTCTCTCTTTTTTCATTTTTACCATGTCATTAGAGCACTAAGGAAAAATGAATGGAGAGAGGTCATTGAACTAAATGAGAAAGAAACCAAAAATAAATTATCTCTTTCTATCCAGTATCACTATGCCCTCTTTAATAATTTCTCATACTCTTAGTTGGAAATGGAAATATTTATTCATGCAAGAAAGAAGAAAGTAGTGTCTTCTGCCCTTAAATGGAGAAATGCATTTGCTGCAGTCTCCTTCATTACCTCTCCTTCAAAGCAGAGACACACAAACATACACAACATTTTTTTGATATACTTATTATAGTTCCATCTGTGTGAAAGGGCGAGGGGATGTGATTCACATCTTTCTTCTCAACTCAGTTAATGTAGTCACAAAATTTAGTCCCAGTCCTTCCTCTGAGATTACTTCCAATTTAACTTAGATAAATCTTGTATGGTCATAGTTGTTTGCATGTTGTTTCCCCCCATTAGAAAGGGAACTCCTTGAGAGCAGGGCCTGTTTTCGCCTTTCTTTGTGTCCTCCGTACTCAGCATGGTACCTGGTACATGATATGTGTTTAAAATTTTTTTGCTGATTGACAACAAAGTATTACATATGGTCACACTATGAACTTTGAATACGTTTCCCCATATAATTTTAAAAAGCAGCCTCATTGTAAAGCAAAAACTGAACACTTCTTTGAGGGCTTTAAATAGGTATGCCGTAGAGAGGGTTCATTAGTTTGAAGTAGGCATTAGCATTGCTCTTGGGGTGAAGGGATTTGTCTCTCCTCCCCACCCATTGACCATGTATCTTTGAAGCAGAGAGATTAGAGGCAAACAGTATCCAGCAAGACTCAAGAACCTCTATTCCAGGCAGGTAGGTATACAGACAGGCTTGGATGACTAAATTTTGTGACATCAACTGAGTTGAGAAGAAGAATGCAAATCACATCCCCTCTCCCTTTCACACAGATGGAACTACAATAAGAATGGTGACCTCTGGCATCAGAGAAGATTGCTGGCTATGGATGTACTCAAGAGAAAAGTGGTCCTGGTGATTTTGATTTGAATTGTCGAAAGTACCCTAATGGGTAGGATATAGTCCCACATGGGATTTAAGGCTACAGCCTCCATTGGGGATTCAACTTTTCAGTGCAAGAACAGGTTGGGAGAATAGTACTAGAGGGTCTACTACATATGGGACTTGGGATTGATGGGGAAAATTTTTTGCAGAGGATCAGTTCAAGTTTGGAGAAAATAGGCAAGGGAGAGATGCTTATTACTAACAAATCACCATTGCATCTTTGGAATATTTTTTTTTTTTTTGGTATTAAAAAGGTCTATGGTGAGTCACTAAGGCTGACACAGATGACAAGTAATGTACATGTTGATTTTTAAAAAGAAAATAACATTAAGGCTACCAAACTTTGAGATATTTCCAAATCCATGTTTGTTCCACATTTACACTCCATATTCATAATAGGCAATGTGATATCATGCATAGAGAGTTGGTGTTGGAGTCAGAAAGACCTGTATTCAACTCATATTGGGTGTGTGACCTTGGGCAAGCTGGCTAACCTCTCAGTGTCCTGGGTAACTGTAAAATAAAGTTTTAGGGCAAGTTCTGATCTACATTCATAAGTATGTAGACATATGTGAATTTGTATATACTTATGTCTATATACACATATGTCTACATACTTATGTAGCATTGACTGCTGTGGCTCTTAGTACCTGGAAGGTCAAGCAGATTAGATTTCATTCCTTCTCCTGGGTTCTCTGGTACTCTTAAGGGAATTTCGGGTTATCTAAGCTAGCCTAGCAGCTATCTGCCAAGGGCTGCTAGATGGTGCAATGACCAGAGTGCTGACCTTGAAGTCAAGAGACTCATCTTTCTGAGTTCAAATCTGGTCTAGGACACTTACTAGCTGTGTGACTCTGGGCAAGTTATTTAACTCTCTTTGCCTCATTTTCCTCATCTGCAAAATGAGCTGGAGAAGGAGATGGCAAACTACTCCAGTATCTTTGCCAAGAAAAATCCCAAATGGGGTCATGGAGAGTTGGATATGACTGAACAACAACAGTAACAAGGTGTCTGCAAATGACTGTAGCACCCACCTTCAATTGTAGGGGGTGGTCCCCTGCACCCAGTTCCATTTGGTAATTAACTGTCAGAATAGCTTTTATATGGAAATATTTACTTCAAAAGATACAGTCACAAATATGTAAACTTACTCTCCCAACACATAGGAGGAAAAATCTTCTTGCTTCCTAAACCACCTCAGTCTCTGAGGAGTGGAGAAGGATGAGACTTATAGCTTAGTTTGAATCATATAAAGCATGATCTCAGTTCTAAGTCCAAAATACTGTTCAGTCTGAATTCCCAAGTGCCTTGTCTTCTCTGGACTACTGAGTCAGGCTGGCTGGCTACATCATTTCACCTGTAATCCTGGCTCCAAAGTAGCAACGGCTCAGACTCCCAGTCCTACCAGGATCAGCTCCAGCACCTGAAGCTGAGGACAAATCATGCAGAACAGAAACAAATACCCCTAAACCCATTTCTCAGAGCCAGGGTAAGAGAAGGAGAGCAGGGGAAAGAAGTTCTTCCCTTCTCACTGGTTTAGTTCATGGGATCTGTGCTGTGGGTGAACCGGGATGTTTTCCTTCTGGAAGAGCATAAAGTGGCAGAAAAAAAATCACGAGCATCTCTGACAATCAAAGGAAGCTACCCTACCCACGTGGAAGGGGATGCAGAGGCCTCCAGGTTAGGCAATCTGGACCTATTCCAAAGGCCCCTCAAGGTGCCTCCATGTTAAGAGGACTGTAGAAGCCTGGGTTACATGTACATATGCAAAGTTATGTATATAATATATACAGATAAGTTTCCATATTTGCATAAGGAAATTCCAAGTCACTTGCCAAATATATTAATATAAGATATTTATATATTAAATATATTAATATAAGATATTTATATATTAAATATATTAATATAAGATATTTATATGTTAAATATATACTTATATATTAAAATATAATCATAAAACATTTTGATATATATATTAAAATATAACCATAAGATAATTGCTGTTCCTCTTTAAGGAATCAGTTTTCAATACAAAAGAACCATAAAATATTTGTCTGCCTTTTAATTGTTTTACTGCTACAGTTTTATAATTACTTTTGGTAGGTTGAAAGGTTGGTGATTGTATCCATGTAGGTATGCCTTTCCTTCCCCTGAGGCAGGTTTTGAGCCCTCTGCACCTTCTCTCTTAAGAGTTGACCTGCCTGACTAGTTACAATTGCCCTTTGATGACTCAGCCTTCCAGAATCCATTGTTAGAATCTGTGGTGTGATGATGCCCTGGAATAGTCCTTGAGAAGAGGTATTGATGTATGCCTTTTATGGTGAGATGACCTGTTAGAACAGTAGCAAGATGGAGCTTGAATGAACGAATTTTATCTAACCTCCCTAGTTTTGAGGAAATGAAGACAATGAGGCTTTCCCAAAGTCAAACAAGTGATGGCAGATGACATGGAGTTTGGACCCAGGTCTTCTGACTCTGAATCTAATTCTCTCTATCAGTTAATGGAAAAGCAAATTGAAGTTTTAAAGGAAGGCCCTGGACATAAAGAATTTCTGTACTTACTTCTGTGAAGATTTTTATAGTGTGACTAATACTATGGATCTGTAATATGTTGACATGAGTTGTTCACAATGTTCTTATTTCATTGCATCTCTAAGATGCAAGCCTTGTAAACTTTTAGAAACCAGGCTTCCACTCTTCTCTCAGGGATGAAAATGAAGGCTTTGAACAGGATAAAGACCATTAAGCCTCCTTAGAGGCTTTCATGGAATAATTTCTTATTTCAAAGCTGCATTGTATATAGTTAAATTTAAACCATTTGTTCAGATACTGTCCAGTGAACTTTTATGAAAGTAAAGTACGACTTTCCAACTCTTTTGTGGGATTTTCCTTCACTGAAAACAGCATAGTGTTCTAGCTTCCTACTCATGGGGTAGTTAACTGGTCGTCAGTCAATCAATAAGTATTTATTAAGTGATCATATTATGCCAAGTATGATGCTAACAGACTCTGAACTTAACTCTTTTGAATTAAATATACACCCTCAGATTGGATTCCCAGAGTGAGGTTGACTACATTTCACCTTCAAAAGTATAGCACATAGATTTCCAAAGTGGGTGAGACTGTCCCCAGGGGGTGCTGGAATGATCCACAGGGGCAGTAGCAGTCTCAGGGGCATTAAATAAAAATAAGAAGACAAATTTAAAAAACCATTAGAAAATTTTGAAAAAAATTTGAAAAATCATAAGGAAAGAAGAGAAGAAATTTGGGAATCATGTTTCATCTGTTGTATAACAAAGTTAAAGACATAGTGATTACATCATTTTCCAAATGAACACACACAATGCCAGTTATAGCCCAGCGGTGGTCAAGTCTGCTGATAGGCCTTAACAAGCAAGTGCTGACAAGTGGCCTTGTTGCACACTGTTGAAAAGTCCAGAATGCATTGGCAGGAATATATGTATGTAATGATTTGTCTACAGTTATATGATGCAACCCTGCATCATCCAAATTTCAGTGCAGGGAAAAACCCACATATTTACAATAAATTATTAAATTGAAGATGCATCATTTAAAAGATATTTTATACTTTTTTTTGAAATGATACAAATTTTTAAACTGTTAAAGGGTTAAAGAAAGTACATTTCCAGAGGGGAGCTAAGTAAAATTTTTTTTTTAAAGAAAGCCATAGGCCAAATAAGTTTAGGATTCTCTGTGCTAGTGGTACCTAGGTGTGTATCTTTCTAATGCTCTTGGCTTAAGCCTTTATTCTAATATGGTCTCTCTAATATTCACCAGTGGTTAACACTCCTGTGTAATTTAACCAAATAACATCATTCAGCTTTTAAAAAGGGGTATTTATTGAGAAGAGAGCAAGAAAAGAATTACAAACATTTCTCCTCAACACTTGGAGGCATACTCCTATATACCATGTTGGTCCCAAGGGGAATGGAGTCAAAGGTAAAAGTAGATTCTATAAACATTGGCTCCACCAGTTCATTTCTTGATGCAGCATAGCCCATAGATGAATTATTTTTACTCCCTCTTGACTACCTTTAATACATGCTGTGCTGGGTCAAGCAGTTTATTTGCAACTTTGAATCCCACAAGGTTTAGTTGCAATCAGGCATTGCCAGTGCTTCTATCTCCCAGGACTGATGGTTTATTCTCCCAGCCTTTTGAAGCTCACAGTGTTGTGAGCTAGTCTGATATTATTCCACTTAAGAGAAGGAACATACAAACGCAGAGGAAAAGAACAGAAGCCAATGTTCCTAGGCCACATGGTTACCCAGGTGGGGACACAGAGCTAGAGGCTCCTTCCCATCCAGAGGCTTATGTAACCCAGCAGGAAAAGAGGAAGAGAGAGCCTTAGCTGATTAGTGCCTTCCAATGCACACCCACTTCTTTCTCTGCAGCCGCTCTATTTCTTCTCCATTTTCCTGGCTTCCCTGTGTGGTTAGGAGATAGGAAAGAATTGCTTCCCATGAACTTTCTGCAAATAATCATAGCAGATGGGCTTGGCCAGTTCCCTGTTATACAAATAAAACAAACAAACAAAAAACCAGTCCCTGCCCTGCAGTAGCTCACATACTAATTTGTGAATATCTAAGTACATACAAGATACTTACATAAGGTGCTTTGCATGATAATCTCTGAGGGGAAGGTATTGATATAACTAGGAGACGTGGGAAAGGTCTTCTGTAGAAGGTGGGGTTTGAGATGAATCTTGAAGAAAATCAGAGAAGCTAAAAGGAGGGGAGATGACTCCAAAGATAGGACTCTTGGGGCGGCTAGGTGGCCCAGTGAATAGAGCACTGGCCCTGGAGTCAGGAGGACCTGAGTTCAAATCTGGCTTCACACAATTGCCCTCCAAAAAAACCCAAAAACCGAAAACCAAAAATCAAAGATAGGACTCTTTTCTGGTTAGGATTATCTAAACTGTTGCAAAGGAAGGGGAAATAGAAGATTGTCAATTATGTGTGTGGCTCAGTAAGGGAGATCAGTGTGAGCAGTGGAGTGTAAGAACACCCCAAAAGTAGGAAGGATTCAGGTGATGAAGAGTATGTTATATTTGATTCTTGGTACTTGAGGACCACTGGAGTTTATTTGATTAGAGTAGTGACCTTGTCAGACCTGCTTTAGAGAATCAATGACTTACCTTGGAAGTCATTGAATCTAATCATCCTAAATTTATTTACAGCAAAAGAAACTGAGACCCAGAAAGGTTATACACATAGTGAGTGGCATAGCCAGAATTGAAGCTGAGGACCTCTTATCCCAAATTCACTACCGTTTTTGCCAGCTCATGTTTCAGTTTCTCACACACATACATACATAGATACATATACATACACACATATGCATATATAAATACATACATACACGCATATATGTGTGCATAATGTCTTAAGATTGATCACTCTTTAAATATTTCATTTTTATTGCATGGTCAAAAAATTCCCAATATTTTCAAATGTCATTATCAAATCAAATAATATATCTGAAGCACCTTACAAATGTAAAAGAGCCCCTCAAATATCAGCTGTTATCATATTATTTTGTGTAGACTTAAATCTGAAACTAAAAATTTCCCAGATTTTCCTTCAGCATAAAGATATTTCAAAGAATCCCATTTACTGACTTAGAGAGTGTTTGTTATTGCTGACATTTGGGCTCCTTGCAATTTCCTTGATTTTTTCATTTCCTATTTGGAATAAAATTCCTGTTTAGGTGATGAAACTAAGCATGTATATCTTTTTTTATCTTTAGGGATAGAGTTAGAAACTTACATCAGCAGGACTGTCTCAGATCTCACTATGACACCTCATGCATGAAGTTGATAACTTAAGACCATTTCCTTAGATGAGTCACAACACAAGCAGTGGTGAGTTGTAGCATTGATGAAATAAGTGGGTCCTAAAGAGCATGAGATAAACATGTATACAATTATTATGCAGTTTCTGTGTTTAGTCTATGTTTCTGAGGAGTTATTCTTTCATGCTTTATACTGCACATTATACTAATGCATTAAAAATGAACATAGGTAATTGAATGACAAAATGCTTACATGGTGATATAAATAATATTGATAATATACTATTAAGGAGAATCATATATCTATACCATATGTCTCAAGATTTGAATCATTGAATTCTGGTTGAATCATTAAATGACTAAATTTGGCTTCAGAGAGATACTTTCTGGTGGTAAAATAATAATTAAATCCTAGCAGAATTGAGAAGCACTCCTGGAGATGCTGTTGTTTCTTTTTAATGTTCTTTTAATCCTATTTATATATTAGTACTTAATGAAGACAAGTCACATCACATTTTAAAATTCATTCCCTGGATATTTTAAACCTCTATTTTTTTGTTTAATAAAACCAAGCACAAAAAGTTATCTGTATAAATTCTTTTTCTTTATTTGAATAATTAGAATCATATTATTTCTTAAAAATGGCTGCATAATACAAGCATACTATTTAAAAATTCAAATATGTGATGTTTCCTAGTCAAATTGACTTTTAAAAAACTTTTTAACTTTTGGAGGCAATCAGAGAGAAATGACTTGCCCAAGATCTCACAGATAGTATCTGAGGCCAGATTTGAACTCAGGTCCTCCAGGGCCAATGCTCTATCCACCTTGCCACCTAGCTGTCCCCAAATTGACTCTTGAAAAGATGAAGGAATATAATGTGCAAAATGGTATTAATGTGAAATAGACCAGGGTATAAAATATAGTAATCCTTCATATGGTACAGTGGAAAGAATCCTAGACTTGGAGTCACAAGTCTTGTGTTCAAAGCCTGAATCAGCCACAGACTACCTCAGACTACCTTGGACTAGTCATTTGATTTCTCTGGGTCTGAATTTCTTTACAAATAGAACAAAGGGATTGGATGAACAACTCTATGATGCTCTGGTCTCCCCTGTAGAAAATACTATTACTTGTCCTGGGAAAACCCCCAAATTGACAAAGCTTGGCCACTTAGTTGACTTGGACCACATCCATGATTAATTATTTTTGTCACATGGAAAAAAATAGTGTTTTCATGACTATGATACATGCTCTGGCTCTAGAAATTTTGTGTGAACTTGGCACTATGCTATAGATTTAATGTGGGGAGGTAGAAGCACTTCTGGCCCTCAAGAAGTTTCCAGTCTAGGTGGGGAAACAAAAGAAGCACAGAGGAAAAAATTACAAAACGCTTCAATATGGTAGTTATTGTTGGACTTGCCTCTCTAAATGGCACATTTTAGTATTCCATGATTCTGTAAATTAAAGGCAGTTTATGCTGGCCATTGTTGGTGCTATACATGGGACCTTGGGTTCCCAAAAGCTTTGTTAATGGAGTATAACTGTTGTCAGGCTCTACCAAGACAGAAAGACTGAGTATAAAGCAAGTGTGCTTGGTGTAGGATCAGCATGGCTAAGTTTAGAGAGGCTTGTCACTAAGATGGCTACCCAATGATGAATTTTCAAGTCATAGCCCCTCTCACTGACCTTTTATAAAGTCATTTTCAGTGATATTCTTCTATTCAAGGAGTATGAATACCAATATAATCACAGATCATCAAAGTGGAAAGAATCTTGGATTTGGAGATGAAGGACATGGTTCAAATCCTATATTTGAATTTTATTATTTTATTATGTAAAGTTGTATACTTGGTCAAGTCTCTTAGTGAGAGCCACTACCTGGGTCTTATTTTCGTAATTTGTAAAATGAAAGGGTGGGACTAGATTATCTGTAGATTCCAACTGAAAGGGACCTTAGAGGTCACCCAAGGTCACTTTAGAGGTCAATACAAGCCCCTCATTTTACATATGGGAAATTGAGGTCTGAAGAGAACAAGCAACTTGCCCAAGGTCACACAGATAGTAAGTGTGATATAGGATCTGAACCTTGGTCTCTTGACCCCAATTCCTATCCTCTTCATTCTACTTGTAAAGAAATTCAGACCCAGAGAAATCAAATGTAATCAAGTAACAAGTGGTATCTCAAAGAAAACACAGTGTGAGCACAAATTCAACCAGAATCCTGGAAAAGATGAAGCAAAAAAAAAAGAGTTAAAAATGTTTTTATAAATAAAATGAGGGTGCTGTAGAAGGGCTGCAGAAGAAAGAATTGGAAAGGGAAATAAACTGGCACAAGAGTTACAAATATTTGCCCAAGCAACAAACACCCTAAAAATTCAAATGAACTAAATAGAAGCCATGAGGCAAGACACGTTAAAGCCAAAAAGCTAAAAAAATAGAAGAAAATGTAAGGTATCTCAAATAAACAACAGCTGGCACAGAAAACAGATTGAGGAGGAAAAATATTAAGAATTATTGAAAAAAGAACCTAGAAATTATATTTCAAGAAATACTGAAAGAAAATTGCCCAGATTCTTGGAACCAGATGGCAAACTAGAAAAAGAAAGAATCTGTCGATTGGCTCCAGAAAAAATAAATCAAATCTTTCAGAACCATGATAGCCAATATCTACAGCTCCCAGGTCAAAGAAAAATACTGCAAGCAGTGACAGAGAGAGAATTCAAGTACAGAGGCACCATAGTCAAGATTACACATGATCCAGCCTCAGACACTTAACGCACACACAAACAAAAACCTAGCCGTGTGACCTTGGGCAAGTTACTTAACCCCAATTGCCCTCCAAAAAAAAAAAAAAAGATTACACATGATTTAGCACTCACTAAAGGATAGGAGAACATGGAATGCAGTATTCCAGAAAGCAAAGGATATAAGCTTACAGATGAAATATAGCTTACCCAGAAAAACTGAGGATGATGTCACAGGGGGGAAGAGGATATTTAATGAAATAGAGAACTTCCAAGCATTCTGAATGCAAAGTCCAAAGCTATCAAGAAATTTTGAAGTTCAAATATAGGAGTGTAGAGCCACAAAAAGGGGCAGATATGAATAAAATGTGATAAAGGACTAACTAAAAGAGAGTTAACTGCTAATTCTCAAGTATGGGGAGATGATACGTATATCCTCTCTGAACCCTATCATCACAAGGGTCCACAGAAGGAGTCTGAATAGATAAGATGTGGGAATGGTTTTGTTTTCTCTTGATTTTAAGAAAAGTATGGGAAGAGAGAAAAAATAATTTCCTGAGGGGTAAAGGAAATAATGATTAGAAAATATTATCTCACATAACGAAAGCATGCCAGTAAAGATCTATACAAGCAAAGAGGAAAGGGTGGAGAGAGTAGTTGCCACTTGAAGTCAGTTCTCATCTGAATGGTCAGAAGAAGGGAGAATATACATAGACACTGTTGGGTACAGAAATACATTTCACTCAACAGGGAAATAGAAGGAAAAGGGGAGAATGGAGAAGGGGGAATTAGGGGGAGGGGAGATTAAGGGAGAGAACAGTCCTAAGCAAAACAAACTCTAAGGACATACAAAACTATTTCTAGCTCTTTTTGAGGTGGCAAAAAATGGGAATCTTGGGGGATGCCCATAAATTAGTGAATTGAACAATGTATAGTTTATAAATGTGATGGAATACTACTCTGCTAAACTCTAATCAATGTACTAACCAACAGGAATTCCAGAGGACTAATGAGGAAATAAGCTAGCCATATCCTGATAGAGAGGTAAAGAGTTCAGAATGAAGAATGAAACAATTTTTTTTCTTTTTTGCTTTTTGGAGGGCAGTTGGGGTTAAGTGACTTGCCCAAAGTCACATAGCTAGTAAGTGTGTAAAATGTCTGAGGTCAGATTTGACCTTAGGTCCTCCTGACTTCAGGGCCGGTGCTCTATTCACTGAGCCACCTAGCTGCCCCGCAACAAAAAATTTTTAAACATAGCCAAAGTGGACATTTATTTTGATTGACTAGACATGTTTATAAGGGGCTTGTTTTTCTTGTGTTCTCAATTGGGGAAAAGGGAAGGTTGGTTTGAGTAGGAGGATGAGAAGGCAGAGTTTGGTTAATGACATTAAAATAATTTTTTAAAGGACTCTTTCATCTGCAGACCCTCCCCAACAACCAATGGGCTTAGTCAAGATGTAGTCTGAAAGGTGAAACTGATTCTGCTTTCATCCCTCATGGAAAGGAAAGAGGGGACATAAAGGCGTAGCAGCCCTGGAAATATTGTTGATTCAGAGTCAGTTGTACCCCATCATTTCCTTTCTCCTTCTTTTTGTCTTAAGTAACTAGGGTGAGATCACTAGTAACACTGACTATTCTATAAATTTCTCATTCTCTTTTTTTCCTGAGTGGTGAAATTGTATATATGTATATTGTACTAAAATTTGGACTATTGTGACTGGTCCACCCAGCACAGGATGACTTGGACAATACTAGACCAACAGAGATCTTGTCTCCACCCCACATTCCTCAATGGGTGCTTCAAGATACAGAGAAGGAACTGTAGGAAGATCGAGATATGTTAGGACCAAAAGGTCCAGATCTCACAAAACACTCCTATCAAACTCTAGAAATGTACCACAGTAAACAATAACTCAGTCAGCTAGCATTTATTTTTAAATAATATTTTGTTTTATCGAAGGGCTTGGAATATGATATTCTGGAGGTCATAGGAGCTGGGATTAAAACTAAGAATCACCTACCCAGCAAAACTGAGTATCATGTTCCAGGGGAAAATATGGCCAGTCAGTGGAATAGAGGACTTTCAAGCATTCTTTTTTTTTTTTTGAGGACAGGGCTGTTTTTTTTTAAATTTTTTTACATACCTCTAGTACCTAGCACATAGTATACATTTAATTAATTTTTTTTTAAATTAAAAGTGTTAGAAGAAACACATGCAATAGAAAAATGATTGGGTCAGCTTTGTCAAGGCTGGATATTAGATTATCCTTGGCAAATCTTTAAACTACATAAAACTATTTTTCACCACTTATCCATTTTGATTTTTGTCTTTCCCACCCCCTTCCTTAATTTCTTTTTTTTTAATTTTAATTTTTTTTATTTAAACAAATGCCTTATTAACTTCTGTTTTACATCATTCATTTCTGCCAGATTTTGAGTTACAATCATTTCCCCCCCTGTTTTTCCCCTACCCACCCTCCCAGAACAGCAGTCCCGCAAGACATCGCTTCCTCCAATCTGCTCTCTCCCCTATCCTCTCCCACACCCCCTTCGACCTCTCCATTAGAGGAAGGTGAATCTTTGTGTCCCAATGCCTGCACATCTTATCTCCCAATTACAAGCAAAAGAGTATTAATAATATTATTTATATATATTTGAAACATTTAATCTTAAGACCTTGAATTTCAGATCCATTTCTTTCCTCCCTTTTCACCCATTCCCTCTGGGGAGATAAGTAATTCAGTATATGTTGTACATGTCTAGCTATGCACAACATTATCATAGTAGATATATTGTACAAGGCTGCTTATAATTCCCTCCCCCTCATCCCACCCCCCACCTGGTCCATTCCCCACTTGATCCTGTCCCTCTTCCATAGTGGGTACCTCCAACCTCCCCTCCCCCCAAGGATGCCCTCCCATCCATCATCCCTCCTCTCCACCCCCTTCCCCCCATTCTGCTGTAGGTTGAGATGTCCCACCTAGTATGTATGTCATTCTCTCCCTGAACCAAATTCAATGAGAATGTGGTTTCACCTTTTTGCCTTCCTATTTTTCCCCTCCCCTGCAACCACTTCCCCTTGCTTCTTCTACATGAGATAGTTTACCCTACCCTGTCTCTCCCCATCTCTTCCTGCCACTTTCCTCTCTCACCTCACAACTTCACCCCTTGAGTATCCTCCCTTCCCAACAAATTCAACCTATGCCCTCTATCCATATATAACTGTAACCATATACACACACATTCACATATGTATTCACATGACCATACACCCTTCTTCCATTATTTTCATAGTGAGAAAGATTTCCTCAGTCACAGTTATTGTTTTCCCATATAGGAATGTAAATAGTTCAACTTTGATAAGTTCCTTTTGATTTCTTTTCCCTGATTACCTTCTCAGGCATCTCTTGCTTCTTGTGTCTGGATGTCAAATTTTCTATTCAATTCTGGTTTTTTCCTCAAGAATGCTTGAAAGTCCTCTATTCCACTGAATGACCATATTTTCCCCTGAAACAAAATACTCAGTTTTGCTGGGTAGGTGACCCTTGGGTTCATTCCCAGTTCTTTTGCCCTCTGGAATATCATATTCCATGCCCTTCGATCCCTCAGTGTAGAAGCTGCCAGGTCCTGGGCTATTCTGATTGTGTTTCCACAATATTGAAATTGTTTCTTCCTGGATGCTTGTAGTATTTTCTCCCTGCTCTGGGGATTCTGGAACTTGGCTATAATATTCCTGGGAGTTTTCTTTTTGGGATCTTTTTCAGGAGGTGATCTGTGGATTCTTTCAACCTCTATTTTGCCCTCTGGATCTAAAACATCAGGGCAATTTTTCCTTGAGGATTTCTTGAAAGGTGATTTCTAGGTTCTTTCCTTGATCATGGCTTTCAGGTAGTCCAATAATTTTTAAATTGTCTCTCCTGGATCTATTTTCCAGGTCAGTGGTTTTTCCCATGAGATATTTCACATTGCCTTCTAATCTTTCATTTGTTTGGATCTGCTTAACAGCATCTTGATTTCTCATAAAGTCATTATCTTCCATTTGCTCCAGTCTAACTCTGAAGGAATGAATCTCCTCAGTGAACTTTTGAGATTCTTTTTCCATCTGGCAAATTCGACTTTTTAAGGCATTCTTCTCCTCATTGCCCTTTTGGGCCTCCTTTGCCATTTGAGTTAGTCTATTTTTTAAGGTGTTGTTTTCCTCAGTCAGGCTGTTGACCCTCATTTCATACTTTTCCTGCATCCTTCTCATTTCTCTTTCCAATTTTTCCTCCACTTCTCTTATTTGATTTTTAAAGTCCTTCTTAAGGTCCTCTATGGCCTGCAACCCGCTCATGTTTTCCCCTGGGGCTTTTGGAGCAGGACTTCTGACCTCACAGTCCTCTTCCCACTCCATGCTTTGACCCTCCTTGCCCCCAAAGTAGGAGTCTAGGGTTGCATTTTTCTGTTTAATTTGTTCCTTTGCCTTGGCATGTTGCCACTTAATTACTTGACTTTTGGGCTTGTTGCCACAGTATGTCTTTGCTGCCAGATAGGGTAATTTTCATCCCGAATGTGTGGGGCCTTCACAACTTCTGTTTCTGGCAAGCTGTAAACCCACCCACAACTTCCACCCCAGATCACAATCCAGATCCAGGGAGGTTAAAGCAAGCGTGATTACCCCCCAAGACTGATCGCTGGATCTCCCTATAGTTCGCAGGCCAGGAGCTGGAGCTGCCTCTGAAAACTACAAAATGTCGTGTCTCCTCAGTGGCTTCTAGCCCCCAGGGGAGGAAGCTGATGCGTTCCCCAAATACTGGTCCCAAAGTCCATAGGGCACTAACCTCTCACTTTGTCCTAGGCATGTCTATGTTGATAATTCTGGAATTGCCACAGCTGCTGGTGTTCTGGGGTCCCTCCAGCCGGCTGCTGGCCCTGCTGCCCCGGGGCTAAAACCGCGACTCAGGCGGACTGGACCTGTGCTCGGCTCTCGTGCTCTGCCCTGCGCGCTGCCGGCTCCCAGAGCACTGTGCTGGTCCTTCCTGCAGGGCTGCTGGGTTGCCCTCAGTGGGAGGTTAGCTTCTCTGTGTCGTTCTGTGGGTGCTGGGGCTCCAGAAGTTGTTCAGAGTTCCCTTTTACATAGTTTGGAGGAAATCTGGGGGCAGAGTGGCTTGGACACGCTGTTTCTACTCCGCCATCTTGGCTCCGCCCCCCTTAATTTCTTCATTAGAAAGTTTTCATGTGGTGACACAGGAACCAGTTTGGAACTTCACCTGATAATTTGCAATGGAGAATTTCCTTCTCTTTAACTCATCTGGCTCCAATGATTCCTCCTCTCCCCTCTTGAAATACTGATGAGATGGCTGTGATTCATCCTTGGGACAGGTAAGTTGGTTGGCTGGGGCTCCTTCTCTCTCTGGTGTAGTTTGCTTGTCTGCTCTCAAGTCTGAGCTGTACAGAGCCCATATGCTCTGCGCTCCCCTTGTCTGGACCCACTGGGCACTTTCCTGGGCTGGATTCTGCCACACTCTGTCTCCTAGTGGATTCTGTCACTCCAGAATCTGTTCAGATTCATTTTTTAAGGTTTAGTGACAGGATTAATGGAGGAGCTTAGCGAAGTTGCTGCTTCCTTTCCGCCATCTTGGCTCCACCCCCCTTTCAAGCATTCTTAATGAAATAGTTGAATAGAAAATTTGACATTCAGATATAAGAAGCAAGAGAAGCTTGAGAATGTAAACAGGGAAAAGAAATCATAAGGAACTTATCAAAGTTGAACTACTTATATTCCTACATGGAAAAAACGATAATTGTAACTTATGAAACTTTTCTCAGTATGAGAATAATTGAAGGGAATAGAAATGTATGTATGTATATATAAATGTATGTATATGTGTGTATATGTATACATACGTATATATGTCTATATAGAAGGGTATATGGGCATATGAATACATATGTGAGTGTGTGTATATATGTCTACAGGTATACATAGACAGAGGGCACAGGACCAATTTAATAGGAAGGGATGATACTTAAAGGGTGAAATTAAGAGGTGAGAGAGGAATATAATGAGAGGAGATGGGGAGAGACAGAAGGTGGTAAATTATCTCATATAGAAGAGGCAAGGGAAAATTGTTACAATGGAGAGGAAGAACAGGAAGGCAAAAGGGAATTAGTCAACCTTATTCTCATTGAATTTGGCTTAGGGAGGGAATGACATACACACTAAATGGGGTATCTCACCCTACAGGAGAGTAGAGGGGAAGGGGAAGAGAGGGGGGATAATGGAAGGGAGGGCAGGCTGGGAGGGAGGGAAGCTGGAAGCACTCACTTTTGGAAATGGAAAGGATCAAAGTAGAGAATAGAGCAAGTGGGGGGTGAGATAGGATAGAGGGAAATATAGTCAGTCTTCCACAATATATCCACTATGGCAATGTTTTGCGTAGCTACACATGTACATACAACCTATATTGAATTGCTTATCTTCCCAGAGAAGGTGGATGACAAGGGAGGAAGGGAAAGAATCTGAAATCCAAAGTTTTAAAATCAAATGTTTAAAAATATATATACATATCATTATTAATATTTTACATGTAACTGGGAAATGAGATATACAGGCACTGAGGTATAGAGATCCACTGTGCCCTACTGGAAAGTCAAAGGGGTAATGAGGGAAGATATGGGAGAGAACAGATTGGGGGAGGGAATATTCAGTGGGAATGCTGTTTTGGGGTGGTGAGTAGGGAAAACTGGGGAGAAAATTTGTAACTCAAAATCTTGTGGAAATGAATGATGTAAACTAAAAAATAAAAGAGAGAAAAAAGAGATAAGAATGGGGGAAGGGGTATTCAGTAGGCTCACTATCTTGGGGTGAGGGAGTAGGGGAAAGACAGGGAGAAAATTTGTAACTCAAAATATTATGGAAATGAATGTTGAAAACTAAAAATAAATTTAAAAAATTAAATTAAATTAAATTAAAATAAAGTAAAAAATATTTTGTTTTCCCCCAGTTACATGTACAAACAGCTTTTAATATTTTTCTAAAAAATTTTTTTGAGCTCCAAATTTTCTCTCCCTCCCTTCCTCACCTCTCCTTCCCTGATACAATAAACAATTTGATATAAGTTATACATGTCTAATCATGGAAATATATTACCATATTAGTCATGTTGTGAAAAAGTCATAGACCCAAAGGGGAAAAAATGAAAAAATACAGAAAATGAAAAATGGTATACTTAGATCTGCATTCAGGCTTCATCAGTTCTTTCTCTGGAGATTAATAATATTTTTTATCATGATTCCTTTGAAATTGTCTTGGATCATTGTTTTGCTGAGAATAGCTAAGTAATTTACAGTTGATCATCATGCAGTATTCCTGTTACTATATACAGTGTTCTGGTTCTGCTCAGTTCATTTTGCATTAGTTCATTATAAGTCTTTCCAGGTTTTTCTGAAACCTGCCTGCTCATCATTTCTTATGGCACAATAGTATTCCATTACAATCATATATCTTGTTCAGCCATTCCCCAATGGAAGGACATTCCTTCACTTTCCAATTCTTGGCCACTGCAAAAAGAACTGCTATAAAATTTTTTGTACTAATAGGTTCTCTCTGCTCCCCCCCTTTAAAAAAAATCTCTTTAGGATACAGACTTAGTAGTGGTATTGCTAGATCAAAGGGTATACACATAGTTCCAAGTTGCTCTCCAGAATGGTTGAATCAGTTCATGATTCCACCAACAATTAATTAGTTGTCCCTATTTTTCCACATCCCCACTAATATTTGTCATTTTCCTTTTCTGTCATATTAATCAATTTGCTAGCTACAAGGTGGTACCTCAGAATTGTTTTAATTTACATTTCTCTAATCAATAGTGATTTAGAGAATTTTTTTCCAACTGATGTTAATAGCTTTGATTTCTTCATCTGAAAACTGCCCATTCATATCCTTTAACTATTTATTGATGGGGGAATGATTTGTATTTTTAAAATAAATTTGAATCAGTTCTCTATATATTTGAGAAATGAGGCCTATAATAGAGGAAATTGCCATTAATTTCCCCCCTCAATTTCCTGTTTTCTTTCTAATCTTGGTTGCATTGGTTTTGTTTGTGCAAAAACTTTCAAATTTAATATAATCAAAGTATGTCCATTTTACATCTAGTGTTGCTCTCTATCTCTTGTTTGGCCGTAAATTCTTCCCTTCTTCATAGATCTGGCAGGCAAACTATTCCTTATTCCCCTAAGTTTCCTTGTGCTATCACCTTTTATGTTTAAATCATGTACCTATTTTGAGTTTATCTTGGTATAAAAAGACTGAAAAAATAAGAATAGGCCAGGTTATCAAAGGCTTTAAAAGCCAAACAGAGATTTTTATGTTTCTTCCTGGAAGTAATAGAGAGCCATTGGCTCTTTTTAAATAAGGAGGTGATAATGGATAGCTGAGTGATAAACAAAAACCAAAAAGAAACACCTATCTATTCCTCCATTCAATCTAGCCTCAAAAAGACCATAAAAATCCTTTGGAAGTTCTCAACAGAGAAAAGAAAATACCCAATAGGTATAGGGTAAAGTGTGCAAGCAAGTTGATCCTGTAACAAGAGACTAGTACCCAAGGTTTAGCCATTGCAGGAGACAAGGCTAGATCAGCACTCAGCATGCAGCTTCCTTGCAGGACCTGAACTCGACTTAGAATCTAGGAGGCCCATCTCCAACCCAGAGCTCATTAGTCCCTACTGGAAACGAAGCAAGAAGCAAAGCCAATCAGCATTTGATCAGGTCAGTACCTGGGCACCTCACAGTTAAGTGCCAGAGCAACCATAGCAATAGAAAGGTCTCAAAGAAAGCTTTTTAGTAGCACAACCAACAACATTTATTTGGTATCCATCAGGGTCATAGCAAGGAATGAAGTGACCTCCAGGGTCTGCACAAAGAAGGAGACAGAGAATAAACCAAGACCTAAATCTAAGTCAGGTCATTAGTGTACTGAGCCAAAACCTAGGAAATTTTTTGCAGAATGAGAAGTATGTCTTAGGTACCACTTTTAGAATCAGGCAGGACCTGCCCACACCATGTGACAGAAGTGTAGAGAGCAGAGTCTCACCCAAACACAAAGCCACAATCCAAAAGCTGAAGCTGCCAATATGAATAAAGGGAAGAAAGTGTGAGACACAATGGAAGAGTAGTTCTACAATGATTCCAAGTAGATCATCTGAGAAAAGAATGTCCTGACCACAAGATGAAATGAACAAGATACAAAATTTGATGTTAAAAGGAGAGGAAATTGTGATGATGATTAATAGCTTAGCACAAATTTTGATTACCTGAAAGGAATGCTCTGCAAACTAGAATGGGTCAAACAGAAAGCAATGACTCCATGAAACAACAAAGAATGTTATAAAACAAATCAAAAGACAAGAAAAAAAGTGAAAATGTAAGCTGTCTGCTATAAAAAACAACTGACCTGCAAAACAAGTCAAAGAGAGACCATCTTAGAATATCTATCAGACTACCAGATATTCATGACCGAAGAAGTCTAGATGTAATATTTTAAGAAATAATAAACAAAACATAATCAGAGTAAGAGGGCAAAGTGAAGACAGAAAGAATCCACTGGTCATCTCCTTAAAGAAACACCAAAATGAAAATGTCCTTGAATGTCACAGTTAAAATCCAGAGCTTCAGGTAAGAAATTAAAGGTATTGTATGCATTCAAAAAGGAAGAGTTCAAGTTCTAAGGAGCTCCAGCAGATGACCCAAGATTTGGTGGCTGCTATTATAAATGAGAAGTGAGTTTGAAAGACAATATTCAGGCAACTGGGTAACACACTGAATAGAGCATTGGGCCTGGAATCAGGAAGACCTGAGTTCAAATCTGGCCTCTTACACTTACTAGTTTTGTGACCCTGGCAAGTCACTTAACTCTGTCTTATTTTCCTTATCTGTAAAATGAGCTGGAGAAGGAAGTGTCAAAGCACTCCAGTATCTTTGCAAGAGAACCCGAAATGGGGTCATGAAGAGTTGGACATGATAGAACAGCAGCAATTGCCCAAAACAAAAGATAAAATCTTAGAATCAAGAATAATCTGAGTGCAATATTAAAGGGGGAAAAGGATTTTTAATGAGAGTATGTCTAAGGATTGCTGATGAAAAGCCCAGAACTGTGTAGAAATTTTGAAATTCAAACGCTAGTGAGTAGAAAAATAGAAAAGTGAAGGTAAAGGCAGTTTCATCAATGCAAAAGAATTATCTAATAATAAGTTACATTCTAATAAAGGAGGAGAAACAAATGTGCTTTCTAATATCTTTAAGGGTCATAGAGAAATTAAGTAAGGTATATATAGTTCCTGGGAAGGAAGGGAATCATCGTGTTTGGTTTTGATGTTCTTAGGAAGAAGTAAATGAGAGGAAAAGGAGAAAAAAGGGAAAGGAACTTGCTAACTTACAAAATAGAAGGGCATGAGATGAAAAAATATACAGACATGAAGGAAGGGGAGCGTGATGTGAATCCTAGAACCTCATTTTCATCTGAACAGAGTAAGGTTAAGCACTCACACTCCTTCCCCCACCCCCCACCACACACACACACACACACACACACACACACACACACACACACACACACACCCAAGTGTTTGGTGTAGAAGTATGTTGTCCCGTACTCAACAAGTAAATTGGCAGGGAAAGAAAGGAGGAAGAGAAAAGTTTAAGCTGGAGGGCAAAATATCAAAGATGTAGGTTTAAAAGGAAAGGAAAAGGAAAAGGAAAAAAGAAAAAAAAACTGATGAAGCACAAGGCAAGGATGAAAGGAGAAGGGTAATGGAAAAGAAACATATCATTTCACCAATAGAATACTAGTGTGAAAAACAAACTTCCCTCTCTTTTGTCACCTTTTTCTTTCTTCTACTGAGGGGAGTGAGGGACAATTAGAGAAAAAGGTAGAAGAGCACAATGTGAAGGGATATACACAGGTAAAAATCACAAATCATGAATGTGAATGGGATAAACTCAATCAAAAAAGGAAAGCAGAATGACTTAGAAAACAGAATCCAAAAATACATATTTCTAAAAGAAATAATCTTAAAACATAAATATTCACCCAGAACTAAAATAAGGAGCTATTTCAAAATCTATTATGGTTCAAGAGAACCAAAAACACCAAGATGAGTGGCAATCATGATTTCAGACAAGGTAAAAGTAAAAATAGACATGATAAAAAAGAGATAAATATGAAAACTGCATTGTGCTTTTTCTTATACTAGTAAAAAAGCTTTTACTAATTTTCAACATTGTATTTTATAGAACAGCAAATGAAAATTTGTTCTATAAAATTGTTAAAACATTCACATAATTAGGGGAGAAAGCAGAGGGGAATAATTATAAGCCCCAAATGAAACAACATTTCACCAAGCATGCTAGTTATGGCTATAAATTTTATGAAAGTTTATTTAAAATAATATATAGTTTCTTAGCCAGAGCAATACCTAAGACTGCTTCTAGCTCCAGCAACTCTTCAGGTATTTGTGGTATTTAATAAGCTGTGTTCAAGCTCTGACATTCAAGTGTCCCATTTTTTTTTTTTTTTTTGTATTTAAAGAACCAGACATCCAGCCAGATGAGCAATGGAAATTTTGTACTGTGAGCTGCCAAAATCCTATGAATTTAAAATCCTTTCTCCCATTCTTCAGCAAGTTTTTTTAAAGGCTGTGGTTTCTCTAGCCCATTTTGAATGATTTCTAAATGATACTTTTAATTTAGAAGAATCATGGTATAAGTCTGATTGAAGAATGTAATGATAACAAAAAAAGTTAATCTGTGTTGTGTTCAAGCTGCTTGTCCTTCTGGCTGGATGTCTCTTCTCTTTTACTTTGGTTCCCTGCTGAATCCAATATTCAGTTGGCTGAGAATGAAAGGGACTGACCAGCCAGTTTTAGAGAGCACTGTTAATAAGATAATCTATCACAATCTGAATGACATATCACATGAATACTTAAAGGAAAAGTTAATGATATTCACTATATAAATACTTAGAGGAAATAGATAATAAAATGTATTGTTAGGGAATTTTATTGTACCTCCTTTCAATCCCTGACAAAAAAAGACTTAAATAGAACTTTAGAAAAAGTTGGATAGGAAACTCTAAGGATGTCATTGATAAGAAAAAAAGCCCCTATGTATATCAAGACATAATAGCACAAGTTCTGAATACAATTGCGATCTGGCAATAGCAATTTAAAAGAACATTCCAAAATATTTATAATAACAAGAGGAAAGCAAATGAAAATAGCCTTGAGGTTTTATCTAACACTCAGCAAATTGGCAAAGATGATAAAAGTTGAGGAATAGTCACTACTGGAGTGGCTATGGAAAGACAAGCACACTGGTACATTGCTGCTAGAACTGTGGACTTGTAAATCCTTTTTGGAAAGCAATTTGGAATTATACAAATAAAGTGGCTAAAATGTCCATAAGCAGATATCCACTGCTAGTCATATACCCTAAGGAGAGCAATTACAGAAAGAAAGACTCTATATATGCCAAAATATGCATGACAGTACTTATTGGTGTAGCAAAGACCTTGGTGAATGGTTAAATCAAGATACATCAGTTAATCAAGAAATATTTATTAAGTACCTACTCTGTGCCAGGAACTGTGCTAAGTGCTGGGTATTCAAAAAGACAAAAGACTATCCTTGCCTTCAAGGAATTTGCGATCTACTGGGGGAGACAACACGCAAAAAATATGTACAGGGCACACTATATATATGATAAATAGGAAACAATTAACAAAGGGAAAGCACTAGAATCAATAGAGGTTGGGGAAGGCTTTCAGTAAATTACAGAGATTTTAGAGAATCATGAGAATAGAAGTGGTGATTAATCCTATAAGAGTTGGTAAGATTGCCAAGTAGTATAGAGAGCCCAAGACAGAGCCCAGAGGGACATTTAAGGTGAATAGATATTTTTTGGAAGAGGATAGAGCAAAGGAAACTGAGAAGGACCACTTAGATCAGTAGGACAAAAACCAGGAGAGAGTGGGGTCCTGAAAACTTAGAAAGAATAGAAAATCATTGAAGAGAAAGTGATCAACCCTGTAAAAGGCTGCAGAGAAACCAATGATAATGTGTTTTGAGAAAAGCCTTTGACAACTAAGAGATCATTAGTAACTTTAAAGAGAACTTAGAACAATATCATTAAAATGATAACTTTGGAAGCTGGATTCTAAGGGTTGAGAAAAGAGGGAGAAGAAAAGAAGATGGAGTCACCTACTGTAGATAACCTTTTTGAGAAATTTAGCTACAAAGAACAGAAGACATATATGATGGTAGTTAGGAGGGATGGAAAGATCAAGTGAGGGTTATATCAGGTTGGGGGAGGTGAGCTTATTTGTAGGAAGTAGGGAATGCACTAGTAGAGAGGGAGAGATTGGAAATAAGTGAAAAAAACAAGGAGAAAAGAAGGGGCAATCTATTTTCAGATACAGGATGTGTTGGGATCTTTTGAAGAGGATGAGGAGTTAGCCTTGGTAAGGAGTAAGGCTACTTCATCATATGAAACTAGGAGAAGGAAGAAATAGAGGCAGAAAGCACCTGATTAGTAGTAGTGAGGAGGAGGGGAGTAGAGGAGCTCACAGTGAATAACCTCAAATTAATGTATATGAATGCTATAGAATGTGAATATGCCATAAGAAATGATGAATATGATGAATACAGAGAAATGCAGACTTATATGAACTTATGCAAAGTGAAATAAAGAGAACTAAGAAAGCAATGTATGCAACGATTTAAAAAATGTAGATGGGGGCAGCTAGGTGGCGCAGTGAGTAGAGCGCTGGCCCTGGACTCAGAAGGACCTGAGTTTGGTTCCGGCCTCAGACACTTAATGCACACACAAACAAAAACCTAGCCGTGTGACCTCGGGCAAGTTACTTAACCCCAATTGCCCTCCAAAAAGCAAAAAAAAAAAAAAAATGGAGATGGAAAGAACAATAAGCCCAAAATAATCAACAGTAAATGTTTCAAACTTGGAAAAAACTAGCGGGACCTAAAGAAAATATGTGAAATGATACCCCAGTCTTACTCCTTTGCAGAAATGTGAAGTTCACAGGTATGGAACAGTGCATACATTTTCAAGCTTTTTCTACTATATTCAAGTCAGCAGGAATTGCTTAGATACCAACTATGTGCTGGGCACTGTGGATATAAAAAGGAAGGCAAAACAGACTAATGAGAAAGACCACATGCAAACAATGCACAAACAGGATTGTGTAGGATAAAAGGGAGGTAGTCTCAACAGGAATGCACAAAGGTTAAGGAAGAGTGGGAAAATCTTCTTGCAGAAGGTAGGACTGTATCTCTGACTTTAAGACATCCAGATAGGAGAAGATGAGGAGGGAGAAACCATGAAAGGAGGACAATCCATGAAAATGCCTAGAGTTAGGAAATAGAATGTCTTGTGTGGAGAACAGCAAGCAATCAGTGTTTCCTGCAACACCGGTTATCTGATGGAAGGTATAAGAATACTGAAAAGAGGTCAGGATTTTAAAAGTCAATTGGAGGATTTTTTATTCATTAGTTTTACTGATTTCTCTTCCTCTTTTATTTTTTTCTTTAAAAATATTATTTATTATGTGGGAGAACTGTGAGAAAGGAAAGATACTGGAAGAAATTTTGACAGTGTAAAAACAAAGGATAGCAATAAAAATGTATTTAAAAAAGAAATATCAGATATGATAAACCTATAGTAGCCAAGAAATCAAAATAGAAGGCAGTTTACATATTTCTTAGCCATTCCTGGAACCTTTAAAAATCATTAATGTATTGTTGGCATAAAAACCTCACAAACAAATTCAGACAAAGAGAAACATTAAAAGATGGATGCCCATCATTTGAGGAATGACTGAATTAATGACAGTATATGAATGTTATGGAATATTTTTGCTTTGGTAGGAATTATTTGTATTAATTGATACAGAATGACATAAGAAGGATCAAGAGAGCAATTTATACAGTAACATTATAGAGAAAAAAATAATTTTGAAATAGTTGAGAACTCAGATCAATGAAATTACTGTTTATGAATCCAGAGGATTTCATTTTTATATGATGCAACATGGTGTTTATCTCTTGTCAGAGAGTAAGAGATTAAAAATGCATGAAGAGATATATTTTTGGTTTGTTTTTCTTTTTTTCTCAATTTGAAAAAGGACTAAGGATCTGGGATAGGGATTCTCTATCTACCCAGCTGATGCACCCTAAAGATCACCGGGATTTTCAGTCTTGCTTACAGCTGAACCATCCTACTTGTGTTATCTCCCTCGATTAAAATGTAAGCTCCTTAAGAGCAAGGATTTTTTTTTTTTAATTTCTGTCCCCATTGAAAACATAGTACTTGACACAACACTTAATAAATGCTTTTTAATTCATTCATTTATACAGTTTCCAAGCAATGATGGTATTAACCCAAGCTGGTCAGAGTGTGTTATCTTTCCAATATGTGATTACGCCTACTTGAGAATATTTTATTTAAAATTTTTGCATCAGTGTTCATCGGAGAGATGGAATTGTAATGTTCTGTTTTGTCTCTTCCTGAATTAGGAGCAAGATCACATTTGTATTTTACAAAGAGATTGGAAGATATATATATATATATATATATATATATATATTTGCAAATAGCCTATGTAGTATTAGAAATAATTATTCTTTGCATGTTTGATAGAATTCACTTGTAAGTCTGTCTGGCACTTGAGTTCCCTCCTCTCTTCCCTTTTTTTGTTGGATAATTTGTGGGTTGTTCAATTATTCCCCCCTGATATTGGGTTATCTAAATATTCTACTTTTTGTTAATCTGGCTATCATATTTTTATAGATATTCATCTATTTGCTGCATGCTATCAGATTTTTGCACATAATTGAGTAAAATAATTTCTTATCATTTCCTTTATTTCTTTAATTACTGAGTTCTTTTTTTCATTTTTATGTGAAAAATTTGGATTTTCTTGCTTTTAAAAATTCAAGCCAGTTGCTTATATATTTGATTAATTTTTCTAAAAAATAGCTCTTAGATTCATGGACCAATTCAATGATCTTTTTGCTTTCAATTTAATTAATCTCTTCTGTAGTCCTTATAGTTTCTTTTCTGTTATTTAGTTGGAGATTTTGTATTTGTTGATCAAGTTTTGACATTGAATGTTCAATTCATTGATTTGTTCTTTTTTCTTTTATTGATGAATGTGTTTAGAGATATAAAATTTACCCTCAGAACTGCTTTAGGCTGAATCTCTTAAGTTTTGGTGTATTGTTTCCTTCTTATGACTACCTTTGATGAACTTTCTTATCACTTCTAAAATTTATTCTTTTGACCCATCAATTCTTTAAAATTGTTTTTCACTCCCAAACGCTTTTAAAATTTTCTTTGATCACTCTTTATTAAATATAAATCTCCCATTTTCTATCCAGACCCTTTCCTTATTTCTCATTTAACTTTTGGTTAGATTTGTATAAATTTGAAAGGGGCATGTTATGATCTCCTATAATTAATAGGGTTTTTTTTTTTTTTACTATTTTTCCTCTAGTTTGCTTAACTTTTCCTTTTTATATTTAGATGCTATACTACTAATTGCATACAAATCGAGTATTGATATAGATTAATTATCTGTGGTACCTTTTACCATAATGTCATTTCCCTGTTTATCTTTTTACCACACACACACAAACACACACACACACACACACACACATGTATGTATGTATGTATCTCTCTCTCTATACACATAGATGCATATACTTATCTGAAGTCATGATTACTCTTTTTTTTTTTTTAGTTTGACTGAAGCATAGAAGATTTTGCAGTAGTTCCTTCTTTTGATTCCAAGTGAATCTTTGTATTTTAAGTGTTTTGGTAAACAATATGTAGTAGGATCCTACTTTTTTCAATCCACTCTACTCTCCTCTTCCATTTTATGGGTGAGTTCATCCCATTCACATGCACAATTAAAATTTTAAATTGTGTATTTCCCTCCAGCCTGTCTTCTTGTGCCTTTACCTCTTTTTGCTTTCACCTTGCTTTTTGCAAATAAGAAGATTGTAAAAGAGAAGTAGTTTGCCTGACACTTGTGATCTTGAAAGTATAATTCCCTGTTTAGTCTCTCTTACTTTAGTAAGTGTGTTAGTCTCATCTTTTATCTTTACTTTGACTTTGATCACTGTGGGTTTTTTCTTTCCTTATAATCCTTTTTTCTTATTCTTCCCTCTGACATTTGAGCTTGTTTTGTTTATGATTATTCACTTGCCTATCCTGCATTAGTATACTGCTTTCTATACCTCCCTTTTTCTAGCTTCTATAATGGCAGATAGGTAGTAGATGGAGCATTGGACCTAGAGTAAGGAAGTTCTGAGTTCAAATTTGGCCTTAAATGTTTCCTACCTGAGTGACCATGGGCAAATAACAACTTTTGTCTGTTTGCTTCCTCAGATAAAAATGGGGCTCATCATATCCCTTACATCCCAGGGTTGTGAGGATCAATTCAGATAATATTTATAAAGTACCTAACATAGTTCCTATCACATAGTAGATGCTTAATAAATGCTTATTCCCTTCCCTTTATTCTTCTGCTCCACAACTATTTCCTTTTAAAATTTGATGTATTTCTATATTGAAATCTCTAATTGTGTTCAATATTCCTTTGTCTGATTCAGATGAAAGTAAAGTTCATAGGTGCCTATTTTCCCCATTCCTTCCTATATATTTATATACTCTTTCTCTTATGCATCTCTATTATATGATAGTTCTCCTTCCTTGATGTAGTCCTCTGTTCCTTCCATTTTTTTCTTTGGCTAAGATCTTTAAAAGAGAACAAAATTATCCACAGACCCTTTGTCATTTAAAAAAATTAAAATAATATTTTATTTCCTCCTAATTACATGCTAAAACAGTTTCAATTTTTTTTTTGTTTTGAGATTCAAATTCTATTCCTTCCTCCCTGTTCCCCACTCTCTGAGATGGTAAGCAATCTGATATAGATTATACATGTGAAATAATATAAAACATTTACATATTAGTGGTCTTGTACAAGAAGACTCAAACAAAAAAGGAAGGAAAAAAAGAAAGAAAGATATGATTTTCAGGAAGTTGTTTCTTATCTCCCTATTTACTTATAAGCAATTCATCCCTACATATTCCCTTTCATTTAAACACTTATATATTCCTTTCTATGTTTCTCTTGGAGTAGTCATCCTTTTTGTAAATTCTTTGAAATTTTCTTGCTCAGAAATTAGCTGCACATTAGAATATCACCAAATTTCTTCTTCTTGCCCATCCTAAATTCCAAGATGCAGTAATCACTTCCTATTCTGCCATGCCATAAAGCTACCATAAGTTTTCCCTTAGTTTCCATGACATTGTTATAAATCAGAAGAAGAGTAGAGGTCCTGAATAAAATTCCCTATGTTTGTTTCTCTACTCATTAGAGGATGAAGTTAACATTAAACATAGTAAAAAACCTATTAGCTGCTTTGCTTTTGGCAGAGAGACCACTAGCAGATGTCTGGTTCCTGGTTATTATATCCTGCCTCTGTGCCAGCCTTGTGATTTATTTCCTTTACTTATGTATTTTTTTATTTCTGTCCAGGTTTTTAGTATACTCCAACAACAAAATTCCTCCATAGCCCAGTATATACCATATTTCATCATTCTGTCCCTCCCATTAATTTTTAACTATCCTGTTACTTTGGAATTAGGTATACCTTTCTAGAGCTATATTTCAATTAGTGGAATTCCCATTAAGTCTCAGTGATACCTACCAAGTCAAATTGCTTCCTAGAATTAGCATCTCTAATTTATTTTGTTTGTTACTTCAGGTACTTACCGGCTCTTGTTTCAACTACTGCAATGTTTTCTTCTAATTCAAACCTTAATTCAATCCATTTTCCACATTACTGCCAAAGTGATTTTCTTATGGGATAGGTCTGAACATAATCATGTCTAATAATAATAATTACTAAAATTTTTCTATAGCATCAACTATGTTCCAGGCAGTGTGTTAAGTTCTTTCCAAATATTATTTCATTTCATTCTCATGACAATCCTGGGAAGTAGGTATTGTTATTATTATTATCCCCATTTATAGATTGGGAAACTGAGAAAAACAGAGTAAGTGACTTGCTCAGGGTCACATAGTGTCTGAGTCAGGATTTGAACTCGGTTTTCACTGATGCTAGGCCAGGCCATCTATCCACTGCACCACCTAGCGACCCTGATAAATTAGCTTCCTACTCAATAAACTCAAGTGACTTCATATTTTCTATAGAAGCATTTGTTTGGTATCTAAAGCCTTTAATAACTTAACATCAAGTTTAATAACTTGACCTCCAGTCTTATTACAGATTATTTCCTTTCATGGAGTACACCCAAATATATCTTTTTTGACTGTTCCTCATACGTGGTGCCCTCAAGGATATTGCAATGTAATGAGGGAAAACAGCATGTTAATATAACGTGCCCTTCCTCTATGTGTATCTTTGCTTTTATTCTGTGTCCCCCAAGGCTAGAACGAATTGCCTTATAACTTTCACCCCTTAGGCTTGCTAGTTTCCTTCAAAGCTTAGTTCAGGAACTACCTTCTATATGAAGAGTTTTCTGTTTCCTCCTAGTATTTGCTAATACTTTCCCTTCAAAATAATCTTCTAACTATTTTGTATTAACCTATTTTATTGGGCAAAATTTCAAGTAGGATTCTTAGAAGAGATGAAGCAGGAGTTTTAAAAAGTGTTTATAAATAAAATGAGAGGACAGTGAGAAAAAAATGGAAAAGAAATGAGACATATAGAAGAAAGAATTAAAAAGGGAATTAACAACTTGGTACAAGAGGTACAAACTTTGTCCAAATGACAAAATTTCTGAAAACTAGAATGCACCAAATAGAAGCTAAGGACTCCATGAAGCAACAAGAAATATTAAAGCAAAGTCAAAAGACTGAAAAAAAAAAGAAACTATAAGCATCTGTCCCCCATTTCCCATGCTAACAGCAGCAAGACTGTACTAGTAGATCCAAGGACATCAAATAAGCTTATATCAAAACTCACCCCTATATCCTGGTCTTGCCTCTCTCTTACAAGTGCCATACAAACCCTGGCTTCAGGTTGTGGAAGTTTACTGGGGCCTCAATAGCCAACTTGGCCACAGCCCTTTAGGAACAAAAACCTGATTGGGGCTGCCACACAGAGGCACCAAGAGTTCTGAATTTTCAGTGCAAGGCTAGAGAACTGAGAAAAAGAGGAAGTAGGAGAGGTCACAGGACAGGACACTGTGCATGTGGGGAGCTATGAAGTATTCCACCAACAGCACAGCATCCAGGTAGGGCCAGATCTGACTACTTAAAAATCAGTTGTAGAGACCTAGGCAGTTGAACCATGAATGCCCAGTGTGGGAAGAGGCTGAGATGCTTTGAAATCCAGCTCCAAAGAAAACTACAGTCATAGGGGAAGGAGTCAGAAGTGAGCAATAAGAAAAATAAGGGGTGGGGAATAAGACCGAAAACATCAAAGATTTCAGGAAAAAGAAAACTCAAAGACCTTGAACATAAACAGATAAATCAACTGGAAAAATAGTATCAACAGAAGGAGACTATATCCTTCAGAATGAGTAAACAAGTCCAGGGATCTATGAGTAAATTTTTTTTTTTTTTGCTTTTTGGAGGTTAATTGGTGTTAAGTAACTTGCCCAAGGTCACACGGCTAGGTTTTTGTTTGTGTGTGCATTAAGTGTCTGAGGCTGGATCCAAACTCAGGTCCTTCTGACTCCAGGGCAGATGCTCTACTCACTGTGCCACCTAGCCACCCCTATGAGTAAATATTAAAAAAAAAAAAAGGAAAAATGATCCAATATAATGATACAGAATATCCTGTGGAATTTGAGGAGACCATGGAACTACAACATGCCTGAGTGGTTTAAAAGAAAAACGAGAATTGTGAGAGTATAATTTATGGCCTGCAGAGCAAAAATATTACAGTACCATGCAATGGCAAGCCTTACCAAAAAAACAAAACAAAACAAAAAAACAAACAAACAAAAGGGAGAGCAATAGATTGAGAATGCAAATATCTAGAAGTGAGGTTCAATTTAGAAGAAGAGAAGCAAAATACAATAACATTAAAAGAATATATGCTAGGGGTGGCTAGGTGGTACAGTGAGTAAGAGCGCTGGCCTCGGAGTTGGGATGACCCGAGATCGAGTCCGGCCTCAGAAAATGAGCACCCACACACAAATAATGACTAGCCGTGTAACCTTCAGCAAGTTACTTAACCCCAATTGCTCTAAAAAAAAAAGAATATATGCTAACTATGTAGGCAAAACATATAATCTTGAAGACAGGATGTGTAGAGACAACCCAAGGATAATAAGTATCTCAGAACAACATGACAGGACAGAAAACAACTTTAACATCCATAGTGAAGGAAATAATGTAAGAGACCTGCCAGAACTTCTGAATAATTAAAACAAAATTTCAATCAACAGTCATCAGGAGAAAAACTTCCATATAAAAAGGATAGGATATTCAAATAATGCAAGATCATTCCTCATCCTCAAGAAAATAAAGGAATGGAAAGTATTCTTTTCATTTGTGTGTATGGGGTTAATGTATGGGCATTTAGGGGTTAAGTAACTTGCCCAGGGTCACAAAGCTAGTCATTGTCTGAGTCTAGATTTGAACTCAGGTCCTCCTGAATTCAGGGCCAGTGCTCTACTCACCGGGCCACCTAGCTGCCCCAAGTAATGTGTTCTAAAGAGCAATCGAGCTCAGGATGTAGTCCAAGGTGACTTATCTTTCATATCTGAACTTAACCATATGTAACAAAAGATGGATATTCAATAATAAAGAAGAGCTTGAAACATTTTTAGAAAGAAAACTAGAATTGAAGAGATTATTTCCTTCTTGAACACCCCAAACAACAGAAATGCAGAAAGAGTGACTACGTGCAGATATTAAGGATAGCAACAGCAACAGAGTGATAACTGAGAGACCAGAAAGGGACTTCTTTCTGAAAGGTCATGAGGAGACAAGAGTGTGGTGGAAATCTGATTGAGATGCCATGAAGAGGCAGTTGGGGTTTATAGATAGAACCTGGCGACACCCTGCCTACAGGCAAATCAATGCTTCTTTTGTGGGACTACCTTACACCATAGAAAGGTACATAAAAGGGGGAAAGAGAGGAGTGTGATGTACCAGGGTCAAATCAAGAGCTAACAATAAGGGGAAGGTGATTTCTGTGGTGTCAGAAAGAGGAGGGAGTAGAATTAGAACCCACAGGAGCAACTGGCACTTGGAGGTGTGGGAAAGCAGGGGTACAGGGAGGAGATGTCTAGGCACATGCAGACAAAGAGGTCAACAAGATAGGGTACATATCAATGTAGTAGTAGTAGTACATTACGAGTAGTGTTCTCTCTGACATCTGCAATAATTGTTGTTCTGGGAGTGAGGTACAATGGAAAAAAAGGAATCCATAGAGGGTAGATTCTACAAGGCAGTGGTAGAAAGTACCTAGTGGGGAGAACTTAGGACACCTTAGAAGTTTTAATTGCATGAAGAATACAGAGAAAAGAGATACCAGAGGTCATGATGGGAGTCATAAGAGAATGAGTAGGTAGATAATGAAGAAAGAGAGAAAAATCCTTTTTGGAAATGGGCACAACAAAATGAAATTTAAAAAAGAAACTAATGCATAGGACTAGCTAAGGGGAAGGAGAGGAAAGGGAAACCTACTTGACAGAGAGGAAAAAAGAGGGAGAAGAATTATATAACCAAATAAAAGCAGGATAGAAAAAAGAACTAACAAGCAAAACCCTAAAAAGGAAAGAGGTAACCAACAAAAAGGATCAGGGATGAGAGGAAGAGAACCAGTGACAATAGGGCCACCTTAAAAATATATATTAAAGGAACACAATATTGTGTTTACGAGAAGATGGGGAAAATTGTAAGTTGAATGTTGTGGTATTTCAGGATCACAAGGAGACACTGGGACTTTTAGGGCCCCCAGAGTGGTCTCAGCCAGGAAGAAGCCTGATTACTACCCTTCTGGTCTGAGCTCTGCAAGTTCCTGACCTGGTTGGGGTCTAAACAGCAGTAGAATGCTGTTTATCCAACTCAGCCCTGATCAGAAAGCTGGATAGCTTTGTTTGTCCAGAGTGACAGAACTGCAATGATACCTTCTCTGTGATTATTTCTCTGCAGGCTTTAGGGTGGGCTAGATGCTGAAAGGGAGACTCTGACTTGCTCATGACATCTGAGGCACACAGCTTCTGTTTGCTTCTGAACTTGCTTAGGACCTCTCTGACCAGGAACATTACCTGGAGCACAGGTACCCTTCTTAATCCCTTGGGATTTATTATATGGAACTGGGCAGTGGGCACTAAAGCTGGCCTGCTTCTGCATCCTGCATGCAGTGCACTGGGACAGGTCTGGAATCTCCTCTTGCTCTGGTGTACCCCTCCTCTCTGAGTGTTATAGTGCTCCAGCACATCCTAGTCCTAGTCCCTAGTATTCAAAGACCTCTTTGTCTGTTTCCCTATGTTGAACTTGTCCAGACAAATTGCTCACTGTAACTTTTTCTGTATTTCTCTATCAGGATTTGGTTTAGTGCATTTTCTAGATCTTTTTGGAGGAGTTTTTTGGTCGGGGGTGGGGAATAGAAAGTTGGGGATTCTATCTAATCTTTCTCCTTCCCTTCCTTCCTTCCTTCCTTCTTCCCTTCCTTTCTTCCTTCCTTCTTTCCTTCCTTCCTTCCTTCCTTCCTTCCTTCCTTCCTTCCTTCCTTCCTTCCTTCCTTCCTTCCTTCCTTCCTTCCTTCCTTTTGCTTTCTTCCTTTCTTCTCTCACTGAACTGCTTCCTGTTACTCTACCACCTTTCACATAATGGGTGATTAATAAGCTTTGTAAATTGATTGGTTCTTTATGGATCTTATAATGAAGACTTCTTCTTCTTCTCCTTCTCCTTCTTCTCCTTCTCCTTCTCCTCCTTCTTCTTCCTATTCTTCTTCTTTCTTCTCCTTCTCCTCCTCCTCCTCCTCCTCCTCCTCCTCCTCCTCCTCCCTCCTCCTTCTTCTTCTTCTTCTCCTCCTCCTTCCTCTTCTTCTTCTCCTTCTTCTCCTCCTCCTCCTCCTCCTCCTCCTCCTCCTCCTCCTCCTCCTCCTTCTTCTTCTTCTCTTCTTCTTCTTCTTCTTCTTCTTCTTCTTCTTCTTCTTCTTCTTCTTCTTCTTCTTCTTCCTTATTTGAATTTTGTCTCCTGTGCACTTCAGGGTGTCTCAGCCACTTTCTACACTGTTGCTATTCTCTGTTATGTCTAACTTTCCCCTCAGGTCCATCATCTTCTCTTCCTTCATCTACTCTTTCTCACATTTTTCTACTCAAGTCATCCCCCTTCTCCATCCTATTTAAGGAGTACTCTCCTTAAGAGCAAATCTTTCTCCTTCACACTGTCTTTCACTCTTGACTTTGTCCTTTTTTCCTCCTTCAGGTTGACACTATTTCCTCAGAGGCAGTGCAGAACCATGGAAAGAACACTAGATTGGTAATTAGAGGCTCTGAGTTTCAATCTTGCCTTTGTAGTATACAACCTGCACGACCTTAGTCAAGTCATTTAGCTGGGTTTGATAAGAACAATATCCTAACCCCTGCCCTCATTCAAGTTAGGCTAATTTTTCCTTAAAAGGCTTTGATACTCTCCCAGCAACTTGCTAGGCTCATCAACCTAAAGTCTCAGGCTGTTGACACCCCTCCCTGGTTGTCTGAGTACAAGATAGTCATTGATGCTTGGCTGGCAGAAAATGACCAGCAACCATTTCCCTCAGCAGCTCACGGTGTCCTCATTGCATTATTGTTGAATATCCTTCTTCTGCTATGGCTAAGTAAATATCCTGCTGTTAACTATTGAATGACTTCGGAACATCTCACTTGGTTACAGTGTCGAATGTTAGGAGGTCTGAAAGTGAAGTTCCTTTGATTCATAACTATTCTCTCTGTGAGTCTCCTCTACCTTGTAAACCTTCTCCCTTACCCAATCCAGATCTTTTTCCTTGATAAGTTTATTTTATTATTTATTATACCAAGCTCCTTCCTTCCTTCCTTCCTTCCTTCCTTCCTTCCTTCCTTCCTTCCTTCCTTCCTTCCTTCCTTCCTTCCTTCCTTCTTCCTTTCTCTCTCCCTCTCTCTTCATTCATCTGATTCAGGTAAAAATGAGCATTTCATGTGAATCTCACCCCAATCTTACCATTTCTTCCATGTTTGTATTCTCACTCCAAATATGAGATCTACTAAATTCCATCCTCTTTTTATTTCTTTCCTAGTATATTTTCCCTTTCCTTTTTCTTTCCTCTCAATATCATCAAAACAGAATAAAATTTTACCCAGTCCCCTGATTTATTTTATCTAGCTTCCTCTGTGACACTTGAAGACATTAAAGAGAGATTTTTCTCATCTCCTCCTATCAGAATGTAAATAAATGCTTTATTGTTGGTTAGTCTCTTCTACTTGCTAAAATATATTTACCATTTTACAGTATCTCAACTCCTGTATGTTCAGTTCAAAGCTTCTACTCAAATCTGTTTTTCCCTTAGGGATTCTTGAAAATCTATTCTCTTATTGAGTGCACTTTTCACTTTGTAGGGATTCCCCCAGTATTGCAGGATAACTTATTCTTGGTTTTAAGCCTTTTTCTTTTATATTTTGGAATGTCATGTTGCATCATATTCCAAGATTTTCTCTTCTTTATATTATTACTGCCAAGGCTTCTGAGATCCTGGCTGTGGTTCATTTGCATTTGGACTCTTTTTATTTGCTTGCAATAATTTCTCCTAGACTTGGAATCTCTGTTTTGGCTGTGACGTTCTTGGGAGTTTACTCCAGGAGGTGGCAAATTATTTTCATTTTCACTCTGAACCCCTGGGTTCTGGTTAATATGGGCATTTTAAATTTATGAATTCTTGAAATATAGTATCTTGAGGCAAGACAGGCTTCTCTAACACAAGGCAGCTGCTACCAGGCTGGGTCAGGCAGGTAACCAGCCATGGGGCTATTCTCAGGGTCCTGGCATCTCTACTAGACGGGTTGATTTATTGACTTCATGGGGCTGTCCTGGAAAGGGCAGTTGTAATCTTTTCCCACCATCAGCCACTGGCTTGGTAAGGTAGTACTCTGCGCTTTTAAGCTGGAGTACTGCAGAGATGTTTCAGGCAGGGCAGCAAACCTTAGCTTAAGTTCATGTGAATTTGGCAAAAGCTCTGCTTCTCTCAACTCTGTGGTGGTTTATTACCTCAATGCAGGAGTTTGGAAAGGTCTTGCCCCTTATATTTGACAATTTTTTTCCTAGTTCAAACCTCCTCCCCTCTATAAACCATTCTGGATTGTCTCAGAGCAATTTATTTCAGTTAATTTCACTTCATATTCCTTTGTGAATCTTACAAATTAATGAATAAATAAAATTAGTTCATAATAAATACTTTCTTTATTCATTGATTCATAAGCACTGCCCTTGCTGTGTCGTAAAGATACAAACAGAGAAGATCGTCCCTGCTAAGGAGCTTTCATTCTTGTAGGGAGGATGACACATATGAAAGGTTTCAGCAGCAAGTCAAGTGGAAAGGTCCCAAGGTCCTTAGCATTCAGCAGCAAAGCAGATACTAATACCTCTTTAATGTTGCTTTCACTGATAAAATATTATCAATTTCTGATGTTCAGCCATTTAACAGTACCAAGGACTTTGGTATCATGCAATTTCTTTTCTGTGTCTTCAGTAGCTGTGACTAGGGACAAAGATTTGAATGCAGTCTATGTCCTCTTCATAAACAATTGAGGTATTCAAGCTTCCTCCCATTTTTAGGGTGAGAATATCTTTTGCATCTGCTGACTTTTTCCTTTACATTTTAGTTTCTGTTTTTTAACCTCTAAAAACCTTCAACTTTTTTTGAAATTTCACTGGGGCACCTCTTTTTATAAGCTCAGTGAGTGAATAAAAATGTAAAACCCCTGCATGCCCACAGTACAATTCTTACCACTTAGCATGGCATCTTATTCTAAGAAGAGATGAAACTAATGAATGGAAATTGTAAAACAGAATTTGGAATGTCTGGTCTTATTCAAATTACAAACAGAGGTTTCATACTCATGGTGGGGATGTACAGATGATGCAAAATAAGATCATTCCAGAATAGTTTCAGATTGCCTATTTTATAATGGCTTCTTAACATTTAGACTTTAATTTGAATGTCTTATCTCCTGGAAATTTGTAATGTTTCAAATCATATATCAAATCTTGTTACCTTTTTCTATTTTTCCCTGTTTGTCTAGGGATAAGTCCTTTTTTATGGAAATAAATACTTCTAATACAGCAATGGGGACTATCGTTTTTCAAGTGGATCCCTTGGATTTCTTTCCTTCTTTCTTCTTCTTTTTTTTTTAGAGAGCAATTGGGGTTAAGTAACTTGCCCAATGTCACATGGCTAGATTTTTGTTTGTGTGTGTTTTAGTGTCTGAGGTCAGATCCGAACTCAGGTCCTGCTGACTCCAGAACCGATGCTCTACTCACTTCGCCACCTAGCTGCCCAGATCCCTTGGATTTCATGCATATTTTTTTCACAGAAATTATCTATAGTTGAAAAGAGCAATTTAAAATTTGAGAAAAGAACTAATGGATGTCAAAGAAGCTGAAGTTTGGCTTCATGTCTTGAAGGTGAAGTCAGATTTAAAAGAAGCTAGAGATTCTGTGACAACTAGTAATAGATTAGAGCACCTTTCTTTACCTGGAGCTATTCCCCTATTCCACCCATAATAAGTGTTCCAGGACACTGAAATCAGTGAGTAGAGGCCCTACCATGGAAAACAGAATACTCACCACCTGATTAGTACCATTTTTTTTCTTTTTGGAGGGCAATTGGGGTTAAGTAACTTGCCCAAGGCCACATGGCTAGGTTTTTATTTGTGTATACGTTAAATGTCGGAAGCTGGATCCAAAATCAGGTCCTTCTGACTCCAGGGCTGATGCCCTACTCACTGCACCACCTAGCCGCCCCTGATTAGTACTATTTATGCAAGCAACATTATGTCCAGAAAATTTTATAGCCATTCAACCCCAATGAGATCTCATCAAGGTGATTTGACAATACTCTCAGAGGCCCTATTCTCAGAGCCTACCCTTCTACTTTCTAAATTAAGGAATCTCCCCATCAAATTGAGGGATATCTTATTACTCCTCCATGTATCATAAAAGGTTCCCTTCCCCTCACCACCCCCCCAACACTTGATGGCAATATTGAGGTTATACCACAGTTGTCTGGCAGCAGAGTACACAATGCTAGTCGAGACTTTCCATATTACTGTATGGAAATTGTGGAATCTCCACATTAGTTGGTATTTCTATCTTGTGAATAATATGTTCAAGGGATAGATTCAGCAGGGAAAATTCCAAACCCAAGGGTCTTTGAGGTTACTATTCTTGCAAGAGTATATTTTCATATTGCTAGTTATAAAAATGACTTCTTTCATCCTCCATACTAGCTCCCCTGTAGCACTTTGATATGGTTTGGCTTTGATATGTTTTGGCTGTAAGCTTATACCTTCATCACCTCTCATCCCATCTCACATCAGGTTGGGACCTCAAATATGTCATGATGTTGGTTTGCCTTGTGGGTAAGATTCATATATTTATTACCCTTCAGTTTTAATTGGATGCTTAGTCAGAGATGAGCATTTCTCCTATTATCGGTCCTTTCACTAGATGGAAGAGCAATATTTCTTTTGTTATACTTTTTAAAAAAAATTTTTAAAAAGCAATTGGGGTTAACTAACTTGCTCAAGGTTACACAGCCAGTCATTATTTATGTGTGGGTGCTCATTTTCTGAGGCCGGGACTGATCCCGGGTCATCCCAACTCCAGGGCCAACACTCTTACTCACTGCACCACCTAGCTGCCCCCTTTTGTTGTACTTCTAACCATCATGTAGCCTTTATGGACATATAGAGTTTTGCGATAACAACTTGGCCTATTGATTCATCTAAAACACTCCCTGCTGCTCAACCTGTTTTCACTCTTGGTACCCTCTTGTCCTCATCTCCTGCAGTATGGTGCCAGTGGTAGATGGCTACCTGGGGAAGCTGGAGGCCAACTGGAAGAGTCTGAATGGAGTCCCCTGGCACATGATCTATTTCTCCCTGGCTGCTTGCAAAATTTTCTCTTTGATTTGGGAGCTGTGGATCTTGGCAACCATATTTCTGGGTGAGTTAAACCTGTTGTTTCTTTCTGGCATTTTCCTATGCATTTTATTATGCTGTACTTTTTCCTATTGTCATAATACTTCTGGACAATGTTATTTTTATGAGTTAAAAGAAAAATAAAAAGATTTTAAATAGGAAATCTACCCCTCCTGTCCCATGCCCAAAATGCTGTTTCCTTGCCTCTGACTTCTAGATTCCCTGGTTTCCTTCAAGACTCAACTGAAATCTCACCTCTGTAGAAGGTCTTTCCCAGTCTTTTCCTTCACCACCAGCTGCTAATCCCTTCCTTATGAGATTACTTTCTATTTATACTGTGTGTGTGTGTGTGTGTGTGTGTGTGTGTAGTTTGTATATGATCTCTCCCATTACAGTGTGGAAGCAGGGACTATGTTTTGACCTTTTTTATATCTTTTTCACTTAGCACAGTGCCTGATATGTAGTAAGCTCTTAATAAATGCTTGCTGACTGACTAAATGACTACAAATGCTAGAAAAACAAAAACTGAGATTGCAGTCTGCTACTCAGCAAATCTCCATATATGGGCCTTCCAATGCTTCCTTTGCTGCCTTGCTGTGTGTGTTCAAAAGTCCTCTGAAGAGAGTACATGACTGAGTGATTAAAAAAAATTTACAAAGCAAAAACACTATCACTCTGAGAAATGAGAAATCAATAAGAAAGAATATTAATAAGAAATTAATAAGAAAATAAATAGTACTGAAGTAGTAGTATTTAGAAATACTACTATTAGTAGAGATTTGCTAGTAGATATTCTGCCAGAAATAAGTAATAATAATGAAAAACAAATGCTATAAATCTTAGCTGCTATTATTATTCACAAATGCAAGCCCTTTATTATAAGTTTAATCTTCAAATTTTAGCATAGAGAGTCCAAACTGTTGGTTTCACCCTTGTCCTGGACACATGTGTTTCCCTCTATTATCATCCCTCAGCTTCTGCCTTGTTTTCTCTTTAGCTTATGATCAGAACCAGAAGATCCAAGAGTGTGTCCAATAGAGTGTGAGTTCCTGTACAACAGGAACTCTCTTTATCTTTATCTTTTTATCTATAGAGAACAACACAGTTCCTAGCATGTAGAAAGTATTTGATAAATGCTTGTATATTTATTGATTGTTTGAGAGTGGCTGGATGGTTGCCTTTATATTCAAAGGGTATGGCGTATGCCTTTGTTGCTCACTGCTTCATGGGAAAAATACACATCTTGATAAGATCACACATCTACTGGAATATTAGAATATTTCTTGTACCTGTGCATATATCCACCTTCTAATAATGAAGAAAAGAATTAGGTTTCAATGTGAATTAAAATTTGATCTGTCCCAAAAATATGTTCTTTTTTTTCCTTTCTAAGATGTTAATGTGCTGGTTAATCAAAACATAATGATAGAATCAGGATTAGTTAAGTTGGAAATAAGAATTCTTGACTGAGATATCTCATTGATTTCTTGTCTTTCTACTTTCCAAGTCCTTCTTTGCTAACTATTTGATTTTTTTCTTTTATTTTTAATATAATTTTAATTTTACTCTATTTTCCTCCATCTCTTCAATGTGCCAATGGAGATTTAACATCCCACACTAATTAGAAAATTGTTGAATAATTTTTAGTCTTTTAATAAGTGGTACTTTATGACAATTTAAAATGTATGCAATCTTTTGCATATTTTATTTTTAAAGAAACAGTGATATAAGGGAAACAGAAGCATCAAGACAAAGTGCTAGAGGAAAGCGTAAAGAGTGAATGCTTGATTGAGCTGGAGGAGGTGGAAAGGATGAGAAGTTTTCATTGGTACTGGAGTTATTCCCTGAAGTAGGTGAAAATTTTCAAAAGCCAAAGCTCCAGAAAGTGGAGATGATCTATAAATAAACAAAGGTAGCAAGGCAAGATTGTATAATGGTCTAGTTGTCTGGAACAGAGTATGTTAATGCTTAATGAGATTGGAGGTTGGAATCATGTTGTAGAAAACCTTAACTGCTGGGCTAATGCATTTGCATTTTGACTTAGAGATGGCACCATATTGGGAGTTATAAAGGATCCAGGTTAAAATTTTGCCTCTATTATTTACTACCCACATGACCTAGCCAAAATCATGTCCTTTACTATCTCCAAGGTCTCTTCTACTTTTGTTGTGATCATGCATGGAACTGTTGAAAGTTTTTAAGAGAGGGAGTAATTGGACTGTATTTACACATTAGGGAGATGATTTTTGACAACTGTATAAAAAATAGATTAGAAAGGTAGGAGGGAGACCAAAAGTGATGGGGCCTGAACTAAGGTGGCAACAGTGTGAGTCAGATGTGAGAAATGTTATGGAAGTAGAAATTTATAGGATTTGGTTATGTGAGTAGTAAAGAAGAAGGAAGAATTGAGATAAGTGTGAAGTTTTGAGCCTTGCTGACGTGGATGAAAATGGCACTCCTAACAGAGGTAGATTAGTTCAGAGAGATGAGTTCAAATTAATGAATTATTTTGTTTATGTTGAAAGTCTCCTCTACTGGCACATGTTAGGAATTAGAGAAATTTAAGGGAGATATTGGAGTCTATGTTTCTGTTTTTGTTATGATTCTGTGAATGATTTTTTTATTTTATTACTTTTTAATATGTTCACAGTTTATTACAAAATGAACAGTATGTTACAACTGATCTTTTTTCCCATAATAGTATTTTATTTTTTTCTATTGCATGTAAAAATAGCTTTCAGTATTCTCTTTTATAAGGTTTTTAATTCCAAGTTTATCTCCTTTCCTCCCTGTTATGGGACTGAAAATTTAAGATCTTTCCTGCCCCTAGGCCCTTTGATAGGCGTAAGTGACTCTGAGAACCTTCTTTGATTTGAAAATGTATTCTGCCCCCTAATAGGCTGAATGTGGTCATATGGAGCCCGTGACAGGAGGTTTGTTTTTACTTTGTGATTGGGCAGTGGGACAAGAGGGTTGTGACATTCTCTGATCCAGGAGAAGGCTATATAATCCCTGATGTGAGGCTTTGTTTTGGGGCTCACTTTGAAAAGTGTTGTGTGGTTGGACCAGATGAGACTCTGGGAAGCCTTTGAGCCCCCAGGCTTTGAAATCCAGATGTTGGTGCTTCCCTCTCTAGTACCTGACTAAGTTTGAATGTAATGGTCAAAGAGTTGGAAGCCTGTCTGCTATTTCTCTATATTTGTTGTCTGCCTGTAACTTGTTTGTATTCTCTGAAGTTCAGGGTGCTGACCTTTTCCCCCTGAACTAGGTAAATGACATATGTTTGATTAAAGCAAGATTGTTAACCCATTTTGAGTTGCTTTCCTTTAGAAAAGCAGATCTAAGAACCTGTGTTGGCAGCCACCCTGGTATGATGGGGTGCTTGCTGCTACACTTCCTTACTCCCTCCTTAATACAGCAAGCATTCTGATATAGATGATGCAGCTCCAACTGATCTTGAGAATTTTTTATAACCTCTATCTCCACTTTTGTTTGTATGGATTTTACTAAGCGAGTTGTTTCATCAATAAATTGAGTCCTTATGGCAAGCCTGATGGATATTCAGCAGTTCACTAGTTGGTCTGAGAGTAAAAAAAAAATTGTATGACATAGTTTGTGTCTTCAAAAAGCTTATAATGTATTTAGGAAAATGGTACTGACATAAATAAATTGCTGAAGAAGTACTTGTCCAACTGTACAATGCTAGCTTAAATGTAATTGTGGTTCAGAGAAAAGGGAGACAAAGAAAGTCTTTGTGGAGGGAACAGTACCTAGGGTTTGAAAGATAGACTACATAAATGTAACATATAATATGTAAATAAGCCAAGTAGAGAAACTATTCCAGGTAAGGAAAGTAATAGGATGGAATACCTCTATAGAAATATCCAATGATTTGTTTATGCTATTGCTACCAATGATAATTATCCACACAGAAAGACATTTTAAATCCAGGTTTTTAATATAGTCATAGCAGAGGCTCAGGGTTCTAAAAGGCCAGTGAGACACAGACAAAGTTCTCTTTAGACTTATATAATTACCAGTTACAGCAGAGAAGGAAAAAAAGAGACACAACTAACCAAAGGGAAGGGTAAAGATTTATATTCAAAGATAGCTTGTAAAATTTATAGCAGGCAAATGGGGAAGAAGGAGGTTTACATATCTAAGGTAGTAGAAGGGGAAAAATGACATCTGGTAAATTGATAGGTTAGCAAATGGTTAGCTTAAAACAGAACCAATGTTCTTTTACCCCTAACCAGTTAATCAGCTTGAATTAATTTTTGGAATTCTCAGCTAAATTCCACACCATAAAGAAAGCCTCAGCCAAAGACATGATTTTCCTTACAATTAAAATGACCATGCTGAAGTCAAGTAGAAAGGAATTAAGAAAACTCTTATGATCTATTTTGGGCATAGATTGAAATGAAATGTAAATCTATCCATTTAATATAAATATCCTAAATATCCATTTAAATAGCATTTTCCTTATACTGTTGTCTTGGGTTTAGCCATCCCATTGAAGACATCTACTTCTGGGAAACATTTTCCCTTGGAAATTCTTTGCCAAAAGTGTCTGTCCCAGACTAATGTTCACAAAATGTCCAATTCCGTTTAGACATCCTAGTGTCCTTAACCAGGATATCAATAGTCAATAGTACATGGAATAGGTCTCATTCCCAGGGCAGTTTTGGAGAGCAGATCCTCTCAGTACATCTACTTCCCAGGTTCCAAGTCATTTTCAGAAGTTCTCTATTTAATGTTGTTTAAACCTCCTGATGCTAAGATTTAGTAAAATTGAGTAGAACCTGAAAAAATCCAGTCACATTGACCTTCCAGCAATTGGTACATATGACGGAAACCAGTTCAGACCTCATGGCGTTCACCTCATAAACAAAGTCCTAGAAAGAACATCAAATTAGGGTGCTTATACTTTGTCTGGAAGTTGAGACTTTCAGTCTTCTCATACAACCTTTTCTTTCTATATTTGCCTGCTATGATGTATCTATATGATATGAATAATGCTCTCCATAAGCTAGAGAAAGAATCAGACTTCGAAAAATAAGACCCTTTTGTCTCTTGATATTATCAGAGTGAGACCTCAAACAGAAAAAAAAAGAATCTTCCACTTAGTTCACCAAATAAGACACATGATATTTTTTAAACAAGTTGAATCATTAGTTTAAAAAAAAAGACTACTTTATTAAAACCTATTCCTTATAATTAGTTGCTCTCTAGTATTCATCCCTATTTGAAAACTGTCCTTAATCTTAATCAAGCAATTAGACCAGACTAAAGGATTCAACTGTGCACTATAAATCTCTCTTTCTGAAGCTTCCAGACATAGAGCACAGGCCATGATCATACTTTCTTAAACCCAATAGAAATAGTTCCTGCTTGTGCCTGGCAAGTTGAATACATGTACTGGACTGAGGAATCTCTGGTTTGTGACTTTTGTCTTTTCTTTGTCTTAGGTGGGCAATCCTGGTTTGAAATTCCTATCTTTTATAGCAACATTATGAATTCAAGTTCTGAGGAGCTCCCGACTTCTTTAGTGGAATGTGACTGGCAGTGTTAGGAACTGCCCACATTGGAGAAGATGATCACAGGCAGGAAGGGGAATCCAAGAGTGGTATCATTAGCCAGAATCCTTGGGAGGAGACCTCACTAAGTGTAGTGGAACCAGCCAAGGGTAGTGTGACCTCAGCAGGCACCTCAGAGCACGGCAGTGTCCTAGCACTCAGGCCCATGGCACTGGGCCTGGGGTGCCTAGCACAGGGCAAGTGGTTGTTGGCCTGTTCTGGCAGTAGACGCTTGCAGAAGAGGCATCAGGCATGGACACAGGTCCCTTGTATCTCTTCCCTTAAGAACTGTCCATTCATATCCTTTGACTTTTTATCAATTGGGCATTGCTTATTACTTGAACTCGATATGTCCAGTCTCCCTCCTTTTCCAGTTATAAGGTTCTCTGATTATATCTTTTACATTTCTTCTTTTGTACAATTCTTTGTTGGTACAGTCAGTTCTGCTATAATGTGTGTTTGGAAAAAGCGAATTTGTTTCAATACAATTGATATGGTAGAGAACATTCTGAACATAATGTGAATTTCACAGATTTTGTCCTTGGGAAACAGCTGGAAAGCAGCACCATTTCATAAGCAACCTTCAGATCCTTTTAAAGCTAAAATTCTATATTTATTGTGTATCTTCTGGTGCAGGAGGTGGTTTGAGGGGGGAAGGAGGGTGATTCACACCCACGTAACTCATTCTTTATTCCCTAATATCCACCCCTCACCCTTTGCAGTGGACTTTGCCGGCATGGGGCCATGGGAACTGGGGCACAAACCAACCAGCAGCCCAAGGCTGCCACTATTTCTTTTTTTTATTTTTTATTTCTTTTTCTTTTTATTTTTTTGCTGCCACTATTTCTTAACCATTTAACATGTATAAAATTGTGCTACTGTTTTTATTGGGTTACTACCCTTTTTCAAATGTGTCAATGATGATTTTTTTTGAGAACTTAGCCCATAAGCCCTGTTGTTTTTATTGTACAATTTTGCAGTGTGGTGACTTAGAAATACATATGTCCATTATAGCAGAACTGACTATAATACGATATAGTCTGCTTACACAGATTTGTGCATGGAGCTGCTGTTACTCCTAGACTCAAGGCTATGCTTAGTCAAACTGGACAGCTATCTATCCTCAGTTCAAATTGTACATTTGTTGGTTTTTATACAGTTTAATAAATGTTTATTGACTTTTGACATAATATACTCATGTATTTTTTAAAAATCTATTTAATTTATAATTTATGGAATAAAATAAGTATTTCCATAACATAGTATAATAAAAAAGATTATTGTACATGAAATTGAAAATCTATTGTGTGCAAACTTGCTATTCCTTTTAAATATATAATATTATGTAGTAAATTTCTTTTTTTTCCTTTTTTTCCCTTCCCCCCACCCAAGATATATATATATGTGTGTATATATAAATACAATTATTCCATGCATACTTCTGTTTATCAGTTCTTTCTCTGGATGCAAATAGCATCTTTCTTCATATGCCTTTAATTTTTAATTTGTGTATTTATAATAATCTAAATGACATAGTCCCTCAAAGTAATTCTTAAAACAATAAGACTCTTACTATATAGTTGTTGGGTTTTTTTTTTGAGGGCAATTGGGGTTAAGTAACTTGTCCAAGGTCACACGGCTAGGTTTTTGTTTGTGTGTGAATTAAGTGTCTGAGGCCACATCCGAACTCAGGTCCTTCTGACTCCAGGGCTGACGCTCTACTCACTGCGCCACCTAGCCGCCCCAAGACTCTTACTATATATAACATTCTCCTGGCTCTGCTTATCTTGCCCATCATTCTTTCATGCAAGTCTTTCCATGCCTTTCTACGATCATTGATCTCATCATAAACTTTTCACCTTCTGTTTCTTTCCTCACAGTGTTTCCTATGCTAACCTTTTACCCCACTGCCATTTGATTTCCTACCCATTCTTTGAATGCCAAGCCAAAATTCCACTTCTTCAATAGAAGGCTTCTCTCCTCTTCCTTGTCACCCCATGCCAACGATAATGACTTTTTCCATCTTCAATATCACATAGCACTTTGGTTAAGCACCTCTAATGAGCTTACCATGTACTATTTTTTAGTGTAGGATAGGGAGTAATTTAATGAAGCATAGGTAATAATGTGAAATAAGCCTTGAAAGGTAAGGGCTGGTCTGTAGAGGGCCAAAACCCCAGGCTGAGAAGTTTGGGTACACTCGAGATTTTTGAGACATGTAGGTGCCATATTCCCTGACTAAACATGGATATTCACAGGGTCAGGGTCTGAAGACTAGATATTGTCTGGAGCCTTTCTCCTGCAGCTAGGCTTGAGTCACTGATGCCTCAGTGGACCCTGCCGTGCTGCTCTGAGGCTGGTGCTGGGTTTCTCTGCTAGGCTAGTGCTAAGTTTTTGTGCTATAGGGCCTGGGTCAGTCTTAGGCTCCACTTGGTTCTGGTAGGAGTTGATTGGTCTCTGTAGGATGGGAGTTGGGAAGGGGTGTGGATTATTGGGCTGGGTGGGGTGGTCTAGAAGTGATTTCTTACTAAAGTGATGCAGCTTTAAGTACTTTACAGGTGTTTTCACATCTCAGAGTTGATATTCTAACACCATGCTCTCTTAGTTCAGGTTTGATGTTGGGACAAAATAAGAGGCTTTCAAAAGTCATTGAATATTTAAAACAAGGAGGTTTAGTTTGCTTTAATAAAGCAAGGATAAGCAACTCGAAGGCAGTGACACTTAGCTCCCACAAATACCGGCCCCTCCTCTGCATATGGACACTCATTAGGTCAGCGGAGTAGGGGAAGGTGATTTTCTTGGGCTTCAGAATACCGTCCCCAAGGCTGCAGAGTGCAGACTCTTCATGGGGAGGGGACATACATTTTGTGACCTTAGATAACTAGGCAGCTATGCTGGGAGTTGAGGTGAGGTGATCAGGTCCCAGGGACAGTTTTGTCCTGGGCTTACCCCATATTGTCTGAGGAAGAGGGATAGGGAGGTGAATGAAGATGAATCTGCTAGTACCAATGGGCCAATACAATTCTGGGGGTTCCTTTGTCTTCTTTTAGGTGAAACTGCACTATATTATAGGAAAGAAGCTGTGTTGGAGAAATGCTGGTTCATTATAGATGTTCAAGAGTCAATTGGTGATAACAAGACTGGACCTCAGGAGAGAAGTTAAAGCTGGATAAGTAGAGAATCTCTACACAAAGTTGAACATTGAACCATGGGGGCTGATGAGGTCATCAAGTGAGATAGTATAGAGGCAGAAGAGAAGATGGTCCAAGAGAGAGCTTTGGGAAACATCCATCTTTAATAAGCATGGCCTGGAGGAAGACCCAGCAGGGGAGACTGAGAAGGGGCAGGCAGGAGGGGAACTAGGGGAGAGGATTTATATCATAAGAACCTAGAGAGGAGGGGCAGCTAAGTGGCTCAGTGAATAGAGCACCGGCCCTGGAGTCAGGAGGACCTGAGTTCAAATCCGGCCTCAGACACTTAACACTCACTAGCTGTGTGACCTTGGGCAAGTCACTTAACCCCAACTGCCCTCAAAAAAAAAAAAAGAACCTAGAGAGGAGATAGTATTTGGAGGCAAGTATAGCAAAACAAACCTCTTAGGTTTTCAGCTACCATGCATTAAATTAGGACCCTCTTTGAAAATTTTGCTTTGGTCTTTAAAATTTGAATTTATAGTTATTTCAATAAGGAGAGAGTTTTGTATTTTTTTAAAACAAAATATGATAGTCATGTTAGTTTATCCTCACATGTCACCTCTTTGGAATCTGCCATGTATATTTATTTCCTGAATACCAAGGCAGTCTGTGACAAGGTACAGTCTGTGACTATAACAGAACAGAGCTCATTGGCATAGGCAGAGATGAATACTTCTATTGTTTTTATTCAGACCATACTATAAGCAACTGAGTTAATTGGCTAAAATACCAGAATTTACTTTTTAACTAAAAAACAATAGGCCTTAAATAATTCATTAGGCATTTTATGAAGCCTATATATACACATATAACAAGGTAGGCTAATGAGGCAAGGTAGTATGATAGATAGAATGGCAGACTCAGAGTCAAGAAGACTTGAGTTCAACTTTGACCTGAGACATTTACTAAATATGTGACCATGTCAAGGAAAACTTAACTTCTGTTTGCTTTATTTTCCTCTTCTGTATAATGGGAGATAATAATAGTGCCTATTTATGCTTTAAAAAAAACCCCTAAAGATAGAGGCACATAGGGATAATTGTTTTTTTAACATAAAAAGTATCTAAAATTCAACGCAAGTTCCTTTTGGGATGGGGATACTCTGGGAGCTTTCCCAATAAATATGGAAATATGGCAAGGTTGGCTATTCTCTCTACTACTATTAGGGATAATATTCCCTATTATTAGCAATAGCAATGAAGTAAGAAAAAGAAATTAAAGGTATAATGAGGGTCAAAGAAGAAACAAAATTATGCCTATTTTGTGAGAACATAATAATTTACTTAGCAAATTTTAAGGAATCAGAAAAGAAATTAATTCAGTAACTTTGCAGGCTATAAAATAAATGTAAAAATCAACATTTACATAAATCAAGAATAAAATTCAAGAGGCAATGATAGAAAGGGAATTTCCATTTGAAATAATTCCAAAATGCATAAAATATTTGGAATTCAATCTATTAAAGTAGAGTCAATCTGTATATTGAAAAACCCTTGTTAAAATAAAGAACAATTTAAATACTTAAGAGCTTATCATGGGGTCAAACCAATATAATAAAAATGATAATACTGCCAAAGTTGATTTATAGTTTTAATGTGTTTAATAGTTGTTTTTTTTTTAACAGTATTTATATATATTTGAAACATTTAATCTTAAGACCTTGGATTTCAGATCCATTCCCTTCCTCCCTTGTCACCCATTCCCTCTGGGGAGATAAGTAATTCAGTATATGTTGTACATGTCTAGCTATGCAAAACATTATCATAGTAGATATATTGTACAAGGCTGCTTATAATTCCCTCCCACTCATCCCACCCCCCACCTGGTCCATTCCCCACTTGATCCTGTCCCTCTTCCATAGTGGGTACCTCCAACCTCCCCTCCCCCCAAGGATGCCCTCCCATCCATCATCCCTCCTCTCATCCCCCTTCCCCCTATTCTGCTGCAGGTTGAGATATCCCATTTAGTATGTATGTCATTCTCTCCATGAACCAAATTCAATGAGAATGTGGTTTTGCCTTTTTAGCCTTCCTATTCTCCCCCTCCCTTGCAACCACTTCCCCTTGCTTCTTCTACATGGGATAGTTTACCCTACCCTGTCTCTCCCCATCTCCTCTTGCCACTTTCCTCTCTCACCTCATAATTTCTGGAATCGCCACAGCTGCTGGTGTTCTGGGGTCCCTTCAGCTGTCGCTGGCCCTGCGGCCCTGGGGCTAAAACCGGGACTTAGGTGGACCGGACCTGTGCTTGGCTCCGTGCGCTTGTGCTGCCGGCTCCCAGAGCGCCACGCTGGTCCTTCCTGCAGGGCTGCTGGGCTGTCCTCAGGGGGAGGTTAGCTTCTCTGTGTGTTCTGTGGGTACTGGGGCTCCAGAAGTTGTTCAGAGTCCCCTTTTACATAGTTTGGAGGAAATCTGGGGCAGAGTGGCTTGGACGCACTGTTTCTACTCCGCCATCTTGGCTCCACCCCGTGTTTAATAGTTTTAATAACCAAAGGGATACTTTATAGAATGAAATACTAACAAAATTCATTTATGGGGACAAAATAAGCTTCAGAGGAAATAATTTTAAAAGGTAGGAATAAAGAGGACATATTACTTCCAGTCTTCAAACTATAGCATAAAACAAGCAATCATCAAAACAACTTAGGACTAGAAAAAAATGCAAAAGTAGATGAGTGGAACAGAATAAAAAGAGGAAAATCAGAACAAAATCACAAACTCCTTATTTAATAAGAGCTTCTTGGAAAACTGGAAAGCATGTGGGAGTCTGGGAGTAGCAAACTCATATTTATCTCAGAGCTCCTTGAAGCTCTGATACAGTAACCTCATTCAAGCTTGTATTCCCTCTAGTTACAAGATGGGAACTGTCAAAGATAAGCCAATTGTGAATGTTTTAAAGAAAGACCAGATTCTGCATTACTAGGTCATTGTTACTGGGGTTGGTGCAGTTGGCATGGCATGTACCATCAATATCTTAATGAATGATTTGACTGGTGAACTTGTCCTAGTTGATGTCATAGAGGACAAAAAAAAGGGACAGCTAATGGATCTCCAACATGGCAGCCATTTCCTCAGAACACCAAAGATTGTATTCAGCAAAGATTATAATGTAACTGTCCACACAAAACTGGTTGTTATTACTGTTGGGGCTCATCAACATGAAGGAGAAAGTCATCTTAATTTGGTTCAGTGAAATATGAATATCTTTAAATTCACCATTCCTAATATTGTTAAATATAGCTCTAATTTCAAGCTGCTTATTGTTTCCAATCCAGTGGATATTTTGACACATGTGGCCTGGATGCAAAGTGACTTTCCCCAAAACCATGTTAATGGAAGTGGTTGCAGTCTGGATTCTGCCGATTTCCATTTACCTAATGGGTAATGGGTAGAGACACAGTGCTGACTCTTCAAGCTGTCAAGGATAGGTCCTTGGGGAACACGGAGACTCTAATGTTCCTGTGTGGAGTGATGTGTATGAAGCCAGTGTCTCTCTGAAGAATCTTCATCCTGCTTTAAGAACTTTTGCTGAGTCAGAGCATTCAAAAGATGTTCATATATAGGTGGTTAAAAGTGCTTTTGAGGTGATCAGGCTGGGCCATTGGCTTGTCTGTGGCAGATCTGGCAGAAAGCATAATGAAGAATTTTCATCATGTTAAGGACCTGTATGGTATTAATGATGATGTCTTCCTCAGTGTCACGTGTGTCTTGGGGTAGAATGGCATTTCAGATATGGTGAAGGTATATCTGACTCCCAAGGAAGAAGCTCATTTAAAGAAGAGTGCAGATACTTTTGGGGGAATCCAGGAGTTTTAATTTTAAAGCCTTTTAATGTACTGATGCTACAGTCTAGAGAACATGAAAGTGGTTAAAGGATTCTATATGATGAGCTTTTCAAGTAGGTCAAACCCTTCTGATTAATGATTCAACACCAATATAAAGCAGAAATGTAAACTTTGTGAACACACTCTAGTCTCCTCCTAAAGTTAGAAATGGGGAGTAGAACAGGGACTTCTATCTCTTAAGCCATGTTGTTTGTGTAGTGGGGCTGGATATGACTTGTCTTGTATAGTCACCAGGTGGTTGCTGTCACAGTCAGCACCCCATAGAAGTATAAGTGCCTGCTTTGTAGGTGCTACAGTTTCCCTTGGGTTCAGAAGATAATTTTTGGTTCCTGGACATAAAACACATTTTAGTAGTAACACTTTGCTGATGGATTGATCACCTTTGTGACCCCCCTCCTGCATAGTCCCATGCATTACTTTTCTGGAGAAACCCATTTTATCTATTATATGTATATATCAATAGTTGTAAATTTCCATATTACATTAAAATATCTATATATGTACAATGATGTACAACAATGTAACTAATTCTTCAAGTGTCATACAACCCTAAAAAATGAATAAACCCTAAATTACTGATAAAAAACCCCCAAAACAAGCCTGGCCAAAATTATGCTTAGACAAATATGCCTTATTTTATAATAAGATTAAAAATGGATACACAATCTTAATATTAAAGACGATGCTATAAAAATTAGAATAGAATCAAATGTAATACCTTTCATAGTTATGGGTGGAAGAGATATTCTTAAATAGACCATAATAGAAAATGGGAACAGTCAATATTGGAGGGGTTATAGAAGGACAGATGTTATTGGTGGGTCTGTGATCCCTTCTGGGAACCAATTGATAATAAAGGGGCAAAGATGCCCACAGTCTTTATCCCATAAATTTTTACTGCTAGAGATATTGGCCAAAAGAGTTAATTTGTAAAAAGAAAGGATCCATATACCCCAAAATATTTCTACCAGCATTTTTTTTTGTAGTAGCATAGAACTGAGAACAAAGTAGATGCCTGGAAATTGGGGGAAATCTAAACAAATTGTAGTACAGGAATGTAATGCAATATTACTATGATATAAGAAATGGTGAATATGATGAATGCAGGGAAGCATAAAAAGACTTTCCCAAAATAATGAAAAATAAAGGAAGCAAATCCAGGAAATTAGTATACAAAGTGACTTCAAACAGTGTAAATACAAAGAACAACTACCACAAAACAATTAAAAATGACTGTTGTATGATTACAAAGAATAGTCTTCATGCTAAAGGTGATTTATGAGAAGAAACTCTCCCTACCTTTATAGAGATTGGGGTGCTGGGATGAGGGGAGACTCCCTTGGGTTCGCAACATTACATTTATTGTCAGATTTTTTAAATATGATAATTGGTTTTGAAGATTTCTTTTTCTATCTTTTTATTTAAAAGAAATTTTGTTATGAGAAAAAGTTTTCTGGGGAGAGAGAGGGAAGGATGTAGGGGGAAAGTTATGTGGCATAATACACAAAGTTTTACTTTAAAATTTCATAAAAAAAACTGCCTTGCATATTTCTATACCAGTAGGAAGGAGAACTTAAAGGAAATTGATGATTATTTACAAGAATATAAAATACCGAAAGTAACAATCGAGGAATAGGTATTTTAAAGAACCTCATCTATGAAAAATAAATTAGTTAATCATAAGTGCTTGGGGACAGAGGGGATTCTAGGTTACATGGATTTGCAAAATCATTCTATTAAACTTTTTTTTGTCTTTATTAATTTGTTTATTTACTTTTAGTTTGCAAGATTCAATTCCACAATTCCTTGAGTTTCAAATTTTCCTTCCCTCTCTCCCCACCACTCCCCATGACAGCATACAATCCAGTATAGGATCTGCAAATACTTTCACATTAGACATTAGTCAGGTTACAAAGGCTGATTGTACCAGATGGAATGAAAAAATGGTAAAGAGGAAACAAAACCAAACAATAAAAAGAAAAAGATCAAGTAGTTTGCTTCAATCAGGATTCAAACTCAGTTCTTTCTAGTTCTTTCTCTGGATGTAGACGTCTCTCTCCATCATGAATTCCATTAAACTTTTAAAGAGAAATTAATACTCAGGCTACAAAATACCATGTTACAAAAGTTATTCTTAAAAATTAGAGACCACAGGCACTCTGATAGACTACTTTTATGAGATAAATATTATTCTGCTATCCGAAGAAGGGAGGGAGAAAGCAAAGAATGAGAACTAAAAACCCATTTCACTGAAGGATATTGGTGTAAAAATGTTAAATAAAACACTAACAAGAAAATTAAAGCAACATAACTAGAATGCAATTCACTATGATCAGTTTGAAAACATACCAGAGATACAGATCTATAGGATACACAGATATCTAGATATACAGATCTATGGGATATACATATCTATAGGAAACAATTAGTATAATTAGGTTTTTAAACACCAAAAATAATTTTAAAACCCCACATGATTATTTCAATGCATTCTGAAAAAACCTTTAACAAAATTTTACACTCATGTTAAAGATCCTAAACAGAATAGACACTGAACTGAAACTAATTAAATGGAGAGTTTTACATGGCGAAGGGCTTTTGAAGAGGTAGATTTTGTCCAAAGGAAAGGCAAGCTTTCTCCAGGTCCTAAAGGGAAATGACAAATAATCTTGAAGCTTAGGGTCTGAGTGCATACAAAGCTGAAAACTGGGAAGCTCTCCATGTAAGAAGAGTAGAGTCACACTCCTGCTGAGGAGAGCTTAGCATCCCTCAGCCCAGCCTAGTGGTTCTAGGCAGATAAATCTATTGCTTCTCCATGAAGCTTGAGTCCAGAAGATGGGTGATGATGCTTCCAGAAGCTTAGTTCTGCCTGGCAGCTGCTACCTAGCAGCAAAACCTCCTGTCTAGTCTTGTCTCACAGCCACTGTCCAGTGCCTTGCCTATTCAGAAGCAGTAGCCCAGTGGCAGTGGCCTGCCTGGTGCTATCTGGCAGCCATTGTCCAGTAAAGCATCCATGGAGCTGGGCATAGTGATGGGGAAAGGATAACATGCCTGCTGAAAGAAGACACCCCCTAGCTTTAAAGGAGCCATCTTTGCTGATTGGGAAAGAATTATCTGGTTTTGAATGGCTTTTTGGAAATGACAACATAGCCAAACAACCAGACTCCAGTCTTATAATGTGTGTGGATATGGCCAGCCAGCTGAGGGTTAGCCTAAATAACCCAATAGTGACTTTTATGGAACTTAGTACACAACTTTACATTTATCTTTATTGCATTTCATCTTAGGAGATTCAATACAATTCTCTAACCTGTCAAGGTTAGCTGTCCCTTTGAACTCTAATTCAAACTCTATCTCCAGTGCTCACTACCTCTTACTACCTATGTGACCTTGGGCAAATCATTTACCCTTCACAAGTGCTGGTTTCCTCATCTATGAAATGAGGGGATGCAGATTGGATGGGATGGCTTCTAAAATCCTTCCTAGTTCTAAATCTATGCTTCTCTATTTTTATTGTTTACCAATTAAAAAAAACGGATGGTTTCATACTTTATCTGTTCTGCTGATAATGTTTCTATCTAGTGAGAGTGTGACATAGACCATATTTGAGAAAATGCTCACATAGGTACCTAGAAAGTGAAATAATAAAAATGACCAAAGAATCAATATTATTTAAACATAATGTATTAGCAAAGGGGGAGAATGCTATTAAAAGATGTCCATATGATTTTTTAATAATTTATTTTATTTTCAATTCATGGAACAAAACAAGTATCTCTATAACAGTGCAATAAAAAAGATGATTGCACATGAAATTGAAAATCTACCATGTGTAACTTGCTATTCCTTCCAAATATGCAAAGTTATCATGCAAATTTCTTTTTTTTTCCTTTTCTTTCCTCTCTTACCCCCTGATCCAGAGGTGGCTATCATTAGACACAACAGACAGGCATGAATATACATACATAATATGTATAATATATATGTGTAAAATTATTCTGTACATACTTCTATTTATCAGTTCTTTATCTGGATGCAAATAGTGTCTCTCTTCTTATGTCCTTAATTTGATTTTAAAAACTTCCTTTTGGGGGCGGCTAGGTGGCGTAGTGAGTAGAGCGCTGGCCCTGGAGTCAGAAGGACCTGAGTTCGGATCCGGCCTCAGACACTTAACACACACAAACAAAATCCTAGCCGTGTGACCTTGGGCAAGTTACTTAACCCCAATTGCCCTCCAAAAAGCAAAAAAAAAAACAAACCTTCTTTTTGTCAAAGAATTCAGACATCATGATTTTATAAAGAATAATATGAAATAATACTAGAAAAATTATGAGAGCCAGATTATGGGCAGATTTAAATATGAAATAGCAGACTTTGTATTTTACTCTAGAGGTCAATTGAACTTTTTGAGTGTGGCAGTTACATGGTCAGGTTTATGTTTTCAGTTTAGCAATTTGCAGTTTTGAGGAGGATAAAAGGGGGAAAGTTGGCTGAATGGACACTAATTAGTAGATTATTATAATAGTACATATAGGTGGGAGGTTGAGGAAATCCGAAAATTGGCTTCTTTAAAGCTAGGGGGTGCCTTTTTTCAGCAGATTTTTTTTGTCCTTTCCCCATGGCTATGCCCAGCTGCATGGATGCTTTACTGGACACTGGCTGCCAGATAGCACCAGGCAGGCCACTGCAAAGAGAAGGGGTGTAGGTAGACTCCAGAGATATTGTGAAGGGACAACTGTTAAGTGACTAAATAGAGAAGGAGAGATACAGAGAAGATTCAAAGTTGTTTGTGAGGTTATGTGCCTGGGTAACTGGATGGATAGTTTTGCCCTCAACAGAAATAAGAGAGTTTAGAGAAGCTTTTTAGGGGTAATAGAAGTTTCATTTTGGACATTCCTGATTAGAGATCCAAGTAGAGAGGTTTAGAAGGTGGTCATATGGCAATGGGTCCATGAGAGAGAGATTTAGATAGGAGTAATTTGAGAAGGCAGAGAACATGAATTTTGATGAGGGAGATAGCTTCATATTATATCATTTCAAGACCCTTCAACCTTTTCTCTTCTCAGTGTCCTTCATAAAGTAGTACTTCATTCAACGAAGGCAGAATATAGTGGGACTAGAATTCCCCTTTATAACTTTATAACTATTGTTTGTTGAATATAAAAAAATTCCTCACTACAACAAAATGTTTTAAATGTTCTCAAAGATTTCTACCATGCATATGTCAGAATTATTTTCTATTCCTTGAAAGAGGTCACAATAGAGGAACTTTGCTTAATGACCCTCTGGTTATTAATATCAAGTGAGGTGGAAAACAGGGAGACGTTCACTAAAGGTGTTTGCTGTCATGGCAGATACTTAGAGCAGAATCCAAACAGAAGTTGGATTTTCTGATAGTGAGGTCTTCCAGATCCACTTATTTGTGAATGGTGTGCTAAATGTATCATGCCTTGGAATGCTGTAGAGCCTCCTAAGTTATATCTATAATCAACCAAAAGAGTTAAACATCATTATCTATATAAAGACCTAAGTGAAGACTTATTGTCCAAGCTGTGATGTGTAGTTAGATTGATACCTTACTGAGCCGGTCCATCAGCACATATATCTTAGATAGAACCTTCCAAAGGATGGGTCCAGAGCAGGAGGAGGTGAGGAGATTACATTGCCTTTGGGAAATTACAAGCTGTTCCCTGAAACAAAAGGCCACTTTCTCAACATTCTTCTGGGGACACTGAGTTTCTGAAAATTGAAGAATACCACAGTTTCCAAAGAATTAAAGTTTCAGATCACCTAAAGGGTGACAGAAAGGTACATGGTAGGTGTTATTAGGCTGCAGCTAGAGAAGCAATAAAAAGCAGAGCGAAATATAATGGAGAAAAGAAGTGAGTCAGTCATGAATGAGGTGTAGACCCCAAGTTCCATTGGTGTGTACTCAATGCCAGGAGATATTGAGGAAGAGTCTCAACACCCTGCCAAGGACTGAGTGGAGGATTTTATAGGGGAATATGGACAGAGTTGCAGAGGATGAGTAGACACAGAGAGGTTGCAGTTTTCACTGTGGGATAGATTACCCACGTTGATAAGATTATACATTCATCGAGTTCTTAAAATACTTGTGTCAGTGTCTTATTTCTCTGTTCGGTTGTAAGTCCCTCCAGGGCAGCGAATTTGTTGTTTTTCATATTTGTATTTCTTGTACCTAGCACAGTTACTTGAACATGATTTGGGTCAAATAAAAATTTTCAAATTGAATTTTGGATTGTGTATACACACATATACATATGTTCACACATTCACACACACACATATACATATGTATATATACTCATACACACTCACATACACACACATCACTGGATGGAAGCAAGACATGGTTCTTGTTCAATAAACATTCTTACCTCTCAACTCCATTTTTACACATTAAACACAAAAGGAACTTACCTTCCATTCTACAAGCTTTCTGATAGTCAATTGATTGGCTGGTAAAAGTACATAAAAGGAGAACAAAACCTGTTTTTATTCCTATTTATGAAATTATTCAACAGAATAAAAAAAAGATCTCTTCAGATTGATAACCCTTCCTTCCCCCTACTTTATTCAAATAGTTTTGGATATCTTTTTTTCCACATTGAAAGGAATTTTAAATAATTCTTATTTTTTTCAAGAATATTTAGCCACTTCCTTTTGTGCTATATTATTCTGTATCAGGTAATTTACAAAACTATTATTAATTAATTTAAAAATTATTATCCAATTTTTGTCATACATATCAATGGGTGAAATGTTAGAAATATTAAACTCTTATAAATGGCAACAGTATAAGGTTAGTAAGCCTATACTTTAATCTGAATGATTTTTTTGAGCAATGGTTGGGGGTGTGGAATTTTAACTAATTATGCTATGGATAAAATTACATGAAAATAAATTTCTAGGTGTAAGAGGTTGTATTTTAGTATGGGATAGTTTAAATATGCCTTTTGTTGTTGTTGTTGTTGTTGTTGTTTTTGCTTTTTTGGAGGGCAATTGGGGTTAAGTAACTTGCCCAAGGTCACATGGCTAAGTTTTTTTGTTTTGTGTGTGCATTAAGTGTCTGAGGTCGGATCCGAACTCAGGTCCTTCTGACTCCAGGGCCGGTGCTCTACTCACTGCGCCACCTAGCCGCCCGTTAAATATGCCTTTTGGCATGGTTTAATGCTATTTCTACAAGGATATTTATAACACATTTTTCTAAAGTACATTTTTCAAAATTGATTTTCATCCCCACAAAAAAATTACAGACTTACCATAGTTGAATGTTTATGAAAATTCATAAAGTTCAAAATACAGCTTTCTTTTTGCAAAAAGTTGCATGGTTTTATGAATGGGATCAGTTTTTTTTTTAATGTGGAAAATAATAGGGGTGAAGAAGTGAACTAAAATTCCAAAGTCCCATCTTATCCTGAAGGTCATAAAACTTCCATTTCAAAGTAGTTCTAGAAGTATGTTGAAGGATAGGAAGAAGCATGTGACCTCATAATGAGATCATGCATTCCATATTGGTAAAATGGTTTATGTGATGGCAGAGAGTCAGGAATCATTGAGTCCTAAGTGGGGATGCAGATGTTGATTTTGTCTGAAAAGAATTAGGGCCAGTTTTAGAAATAGTCTTACAGTTCTAGAAATGTTAAGGAAAAAGTGAGCAAATCAAGCTTTTGATTATTAATTCAGAAATGGCTTTCATTCATCTTCTATCATTTATTTTTAGTTTTTAAAGAAAGTTTTATTGATGTGTTTTGTTTTTATGTTGCCAACATTTGCAGGTTACTCCCACTCCAAGAGAGTTTTCATAACATAGTAAAAAAGTTAAGGAAAACTAATTTAATAACCTCATCTGAAAATGCATGAAACATTTCATAGCAGTTCCCCACTTCTGTTTAAAAAATTAATGGAGATCTATTTCATCTCTCTTTCACTCCCACTCCATTAATAAAAGAAAAGAGTTCTAATAAATTCCCTCAATGACTATATAGTCTTATTCTGTACTCTGAATTCATCACCTCTCATTAATGGAGAGTATGCTTCATCACTGGTCCTCTGAAATCATGAATGGTTATTGTATTGATCATAGATCTTAAAGTTTTTTAAGATGTTTGTTTTTATAGTACTGTTGTATAGATCATTCTCCTGGTTCTGCCTATTTTATTCTTATTTATACAAATTTATACAAATCTTCCAAGTTGTTCATCTTTTATAATATATTGATTTTATCATATAGTGTTCTATTGGTTCTATTGACTTTTAGTCAGTTCACATAAATCTTTTCATGTCTTCTTAAAATCATATGTTTCATTATTTCTTTTTTTTTTGGTTTCATTATTTCTTACACCATAAGAGTGTTTTTTTCATATTCTTTTCCAATAATTTGTTTAGCCATTCCTCCATTGTTGGACATCCATTTGTTACTAGCTGTTTTTTTTTTCCCCACCACAATGTTGCTAAAGATATTTTTGTTTAAAGGAAAAAAATAACCTTTTCCTCTTTCTTTGATCTATATGTATAGGTCTATACCCTATATCTATAGGGTATAGCTGCATCAAAGGGCACATACCATTCAATAACTTTTTGTATAGAATTCTAAAATGCTTTCTAGAATGGTTGTACCTCTTAACAGGTCCACCAACAGTGTATCACTGTGCCTGTTTTCCCACAGCCCCTCCAAAATTTATCGTTTTCCTTTTTTATCATCTATACCTGGTAGGTAGAATTGTTTTAAATTTCAATTGTCTGATTATTTTTTATATGGCTATGTATAGTCTGGGTTTCTTTTTAAGAACTGTTAGTTCATATCCCATTTATTAATTTGGAAGAGTCTTTTTATTATAAATTTGAATCAGTTCCTTATATATCTTAGAAATGAGACACCTTGTTGCAAAGCTTTTTCCCCCAGTTAATTATTTACCTTTTAATCTTAGTTTAATGTTTGTGCAAAACTATTTTAAATTTAAATAGAATTTATTATTTTTTATTATAATTACATTAAACTTTAACAAATTTTAATTTTATATAATCAAAATTATCCATTTTATTTTCCATGATCCTCTTTATTCCATGTTAAATCAAGAACTTCAGTAGTTGATTTTTTGCCCATGTCTTTCTAAATTTATGATATGACATTTTATATCTTATATCTTGAAGATATAATAAACTCCTTTTAGAGTTTATTTTGTATAATGGGTAATGTGTTGGTCTAAATCTAATTTATTCCATTTTCCTGTCCGTTTTCCCCTGTAGGTTTGCTGAAATAGTGAGTCCTCATCCCAATAGATGGGGTCTTTATGTTTACTGAATATTGACTACTTGGGTATTAGATACATTTGCATCTGTATATTGTGTACCTAATTTGGTAGATCTCTCCCAAAGGGACAACAAATCTGGTGGTTCTGATCTCCTAGTCAAGATTACAAGAGACAGATGAGTCCTATAAAACTGTAGATATTCCTTAATTGTCAGAGAGGGAAATGATTAGTCAAACATGAATGCAACCCACTTTTCCTAATATAGCCAATTGTGATGTTTTAAAACTATCCAGGTTCCTCCCCCCCAATTCCTACATGTCAACAAAGAGTATCCCCTCCCCTTCTCTTTGGAGTTGCTGGTCTTACTGAGGTGGTCAGTCTGACCCACTTTTTAATAGTTTTATCTTTCACTGTTAATAAAATAATTTTGCTTGAAGTATATACCTCAGTTTACCTTTATTCCATTTACCACATTCTTCATTTGTTGTTAACTTTTTTTCATTTCTTTTTTTTTTTTTTAAGCAATTGGGGTTAAGTAACTTGCTCAAGGTTACACGGCTAGTCATTATTTATGCGTGGGTGCTCATTTTCTGAGGCCGGATTTGATCTCGGGTCATCCCAACTCCGAGGCCGGCACTCTTACTCACTGCGCCACCTAGCCGCCCCTTTTAGGGCAATTGGGGTTAAGTAACTTGCCCAAGGTCACACGGCTAGGTTTTTGTTTGTGTGGATTAAGTGTTGGAGGCCGGCTCTGAACTCAGGTCCTTCTGACTCCAGGGCCGGCGCTCTATTCACTGCGCCACCTAGCTGCCCCACTAATTTAGTTTTACTCTTTTTTTAAAGCAAATTAGCTGTTTATTATTATTATTTTAAAAATAGCACCCAATTTCACTTTTGTTTGTTTTCAGTATTGTTCATATTTTCTTTAATTTTCTGAATTTCTACTTTGATGTTTAAGTGGGTTTTAAAATTTTGTTGGTTTTCTAGTATTTTTAGCTACACTTTCAATTTATTGATCAGTTCTTTCTCTTTTTTGTTAATAAAAGTATTCAGCAATATGTATTTTCTCCTAAAGACTGCTTTGGCTACATCCTAAAAATTTCAGATTGTTGTGAAATTTTTAATGGAATTATTTAATTTTTTAGGATTATAATTCTTTGACAGTTCTTTAGGATTATGTTATTTAGTTTTAAATTGAATTTAATACTTTTCAGTTTTTAATATAATTTTATTATATTTTGATCAGTAAGAATATGTATATTTCTGCTTTTCTGAATTTATGAAGCTCTTAAGTCTAAGATTTTAATAAATAAGCAATACACAGCTGAAAATATATGTGTGTGTATATATATATACCTGCATGTATATATGCAATATATGTATTTATGTGTAATATATACAACACAATGCAATTATATAGTATATAATGTATATTTATACATATTACATGTACATATATTAATACATACACACACTCCTTTCCATTTCCATTCAATAATCACCAGAGGCCTATCCTATCTGATTTTTCTTATATTCTGCTTCTTAACTTTTTTCCTGATTATTTTTTTCATTAGATTTATCTAGGAATGATAGAGATAGATTTAGGACTTCCATTTTTATGACCTAGTGCTTATTTTTGCTTCTAATTCATTTAACTTTTCCTTTAAGTATTTTGAATCTATCTCATTCAGTACATATATGTCAAATATTGAAATACATTCATTGTTTAATTTTTGTTTCAGCAAAACTTAGTTTCTCTGTTTATCTCTTTTAATTAAATGCATTTTTGCTATTGCCTTGTCTGAAATCAGAATTTCTATTTTGGTGTTTAATTAGTATTTTAAAATTTGTGGTTTTTAAAGTATTTTTCATTCCCTAGTTTATTGATTTGTTCTTTTCTGTGTTCTGCTGGGGAGGCAGAGTAGATTTTGCTCCCACTCTTTATTTTAGTTTTTTGTGTCTTTGTTTTTGTTTTCCATAAACAATATAGATTTATATTTTGCTTTCCAATAGTCTACTTCTGCTTTATGTTTTTATCTCTTCTGTTTTATGGGTAAGTTTATTCCATTCACATTAAGTTAGAGTTAATTGTGTATTTACCTCCATTCTGTTCTCTTTTATTTTTCTTCTTTATTCTCTTCTCTCCCTGTTTAAGTTATCCTTTTCCCCCTTTTTAACCTCTCCTTCACTATCCTCTCCCTAAGCTTAAAATTTGTTTTGCTTTTGAATAATTTATCTCTGAATCTACCTTCCCTCTTGTATTCCCCTTTTTCTTTCCTATGTGTATTCCATGTTGAGTTCATTGCATTTCTATACCAAACTTTGTGAATGTGTGGGCATACATGTATATATTCTGTTCTATTTTAACCACATCTTTTTCTCCTTTTGCCTCTTAATATATTATCTCTTCCTCTCTTCAAAACAAAAGAAAATTAGTCATGAACCTTTCATCTCAATTAACTACATTGATGCAACAAGGATACAGTAGCATTTAGCTCAACTAGATGTAGTGCCACCATCTGTCCCCAAGGGTAAAGTATGATGACCTGCAGCCTTCAGACATCTAATGAGTTAGAGGGTCTCCAAACTCTGCCTGGCTGGAATTCTTTTATACATATATTTGTTTGTTTTTAGTTTACAAGATTCAATTCCATAGTTCCTTGAGTTTCAAATTTCCCTTCCCTCCCTCTCCCCAACTCCCACAATGGCATATAGTATAGGATATACAAATACTTTCACATTAGACATTTGTCAAGTTACAAAGGTGTATTGTACTAGATGGGATGAAAAATGGTAAAGAAGAAATAAAACCAAACAATGAAAAGAAAAAGATCAATTAGTTTTCTTCCATCAGGATTCAAGCCCAGTTCTTTCTAGTTATTTCTCTGGATGTAGCCATCTCTCTCCTTCATGAGTCTTTTTGGATTGAGTTATATCACTGCATTGCTGAGAAGAGTCCAGTCTGTCATAGTTGGTCATCACACATATGTTGTGTCTGCGATTGTATACAGATTTCTCCTGGTTCTACTCTTCTCACCCGGCATCAGTTTGTATAAACCTCTCCAGGTAAATATGAAAACTGTCTCCTCCTTGTTTCTTATAGCACAATAGTATTCCATTACATGTATATACCACAACTTGTTCAGCCATTCCCCAATTGATGGGCACCCCTTTAATTTCCAATTCTTTGCAACCACAAAAAGAGCTGCTATAAATATTTTTGTACGTATGGGTCTTCCTCCCACTTCTATGATCTCTTTGGGATATAACCCTAGAAGTGGTATTGCTGGGTCAAAGGGTATGAAATTATTTATAGTCCTTTGGGCATAATTCCAGGTTGCTCTCCAGAATGGTTGGATAAGTTCACAACTCCACCAGCAATGCATTAGTGTTTCAATTTGTCCCCTTCTCTCCATCATTTGTCATTTTCCTGTTTTGTTATCTTAGCCAATCTGACTGGAGAGATGTGGTACCTCAGAGTTGTTTTGATTTGCATTTCTCTAATCAATAGTGATTTAGAGCATTTCTTCATATGCTTATAGATATCTTTAATTTCTTTCTCTGAAAACTGCCTGTTCGTGTCTTTTGACCATTTATCAATTGGGGAATGCCTTGTATTCTTATAGATTTGACTCAATTCTCTGTATATTTTAGAAATGAGTCCTTTATCAATGACATAGGATGTAAAAATTCTCTCCCAATTTCCCACCTCCCTCTTGATCTTGGCTTTATTTGTACAGAAGATTTTCAATTTAACATAATCAAAATTATCCGTTTTGCATTTTATAATGCTCCCTAATTCTTGTTTGGTCCTAAAGTCTTCCCCTCTCCACAAATCTGACAGGTAAACTATTCCTTGCTTTCCCAGATTGCTTACAGTATCATTCTTTATTTCATGCGCCCATTTAGACTTGATTTTGGTATATGGTGTTAGATAATGGTCTATCTGGCTGGAATTCTTAATGCCTATAGATGACCAGGAAGCTGTGTCACAGAAAGCAAAGGCCAACCAATTAATAGGGACAGCTTTCTTTTGGTGAAAATTAATACCCATTTCAGGGAAACAGGAGGGAACTGTGGTGAGATTTTAGCTGGGACTTGAAGGCAGCCAGGAAATCCAGACTGCAGATGAGGAGGGAGTGCTTTCCAGGCATGAGGGACAGGAGGTGAAAATGCCTGTTGTCAGGAGGATGAGTATTTTGTGCAAGGAATAGCAAGAGAAAGACAGTGTCCCTGGATCTCAAAATATGCAGGGAAGAAGGAGGAAGATGTAATGCTAATGCCTTCCCTCTATTGACTACCTCTCATTTATCTTGTATATTTTAATATATATTTATATGGTTGCATTTGTTGTTTACATAGTTGTTTGCCAATTGTCTCCTCAATTAGTTTGTAAACTTGTTGAGAATCAGGACCATCTTTGTATCCTTACCACTAATAAGATAGTACCTGGCAATAATCGGTGCTTAATAAATGCTCTTTGACCAACTAACTACGAAGGTAGAAAGGTAGCAAGGGGATAGGTCATGAATGACTTTAAAAGACACTCAGAGAATTTTATTCAGATGATTTGATCCTGGATGTAATAGGGAGCATTAGAGTTTATTGAATGGGGGTGTTGGTTAGACCTTTGCTTTAGAAAGATCATTTTGATAGTTGAGTATAGGATTGACTGGAATGCAGAAGAGACAAAGCAGGAAGATCAACCTGAAAGCTATTGTAATAGTAGACACATGAGGTGATGGGGGCTGTACCGTAGTGTGAGGGGAGAAGGGGCACAGATGAAAGATATTGTGAAGGCAGGTAGAAGTGATGGATCTTGGAAACATATAGGATGGGGGGTGGGGGAGTGAAGAGTTGAGGATTACATCTAGATGACAAGCCTCAGTGATAGGAAGGAGTGGGGAGGTCCATGGTTAGGGAGTGTGGCTTGCTTGAAGATCTAGCAAAGGAGACTGAAAAGGATTGGTCACATAGGTAAAGGGAGAACCAACAAGATGCCACTCCCAGATAAGTTTATCACTTCTAAACCCACCACCATGCTCCCAAATCAAACTTTGACTCACCCTTCCTCCCTCAGCCTCCTTTCCTCTGTTTGGAGGACTAGAGGGTAGAGTACCAAGCTCCTCTCAATGCCTTCCTTTTTAGAGGGCAGAAACCAGACGCCCCATTTTGCATTTGTTTCTCTGCTTGGTTTAAACTCTACAGAACAAGGTGCCTCCATGCTGGGTAGCCTCAGGTGTCCTAGGTCTCCCTGCCCCTATTCTCACCTCCTTTTGTGTGTTGTCTCCCCTTTAGATTGTAAGCTTATTGAGTTGCATTTATTAAATTTGGCACAATGACTGGAAATTTGTAGGTGCTTAATAAATATTTGTTGGACTGTATTGCATTAGGAAAATTGAGTCCCCAAAATAGAAAAAAGTATCAAGGAGAAGAGGATGATCAATAAGGTCCTGTGAAGAGTGATGAGGATTGGTGGGGGAGGGGAAGGTGGGGGGATGGGGGGGGGAACTATTAGATCCGAAAATTAAGACATCATTGGTAACCTTGGAGAGAGAAATTTCAGGTGAGTGATAGGTCAGAAGCTAGATTGAAGAATTAGAAGTGAGGGAAAGGAGAGGAAATTGAGAGACTGATTGTAGACGGGCTTCTCCAGGAGGTTAACCTTGAAAAAGATAAATTAAATTACATTCTGTTGTTTATATCAGTGCTTTACAAGACAGCTGCAGGTTTCAGGTTTGCTAATTTTTAGTTTGACCTTTTCCCCATGATAGAGAAGGCTCAACTGGGCATATGGGAAATCTGAGTCCGATTTATTTTCTTTTTAACAATACCTGTCATACATATGCTCATAGGCTTTGTACTTTTAAACCAGTCTAACAAATCAGAAAATATTGGTTGTTGCAGATAACAAATACATTATATATCAATTCAACCTAAGAAACCATCCAAGTTGCTTTTAAAGATCTCAATTTTTTTATTTGTTTCCTTTGTGTTTCAGTATGGTGACAAACCACTTTGAGTCCAGGGTTTCACAGCACAATTTCATTGCATACAACTATGACTCTTCTAAAATCCTGAGACTCAGTTGGCAGCCCAGGTGAAATTAAGTATTGATTTGGGTCATTAAGATATATCACAGTTCCATTTCTCTTATAAATGGTTGCCCTGCATAAAAACAACATAATGCATTCTTTGAAAAAAAAAAGTAATCTATTTTTGCAAGCATTTATCTCTGCCTCCCATTGCCTCCCCCAACTAAACAATAAAAAAGTAAAAGAAAACCCTCATAATAAGTATGCACAGCCCAGCAAACTTCACAGCTATGTCATTCTGTGTTTGAATCCATCACCACTCTGGCAGGAGGTGCTCCAGATCTACGATTAATCATTTCATCAATTAGAATTCTAGTCTTTCAGAGTTGTTTTTCTTTATAATATTGTCATCATATAAATTGTTCTCCTATTTCTGTGCATTTTATTCTGCATCTATTATAAAGGTCTCAGCTTCCTGTGAAATTGTCCATTTAGTTATTTCTTATGGCACAATAATATTCTATCATGTTCACATACCATATTTTGTTTAGCCATTCTGGTTTGAAGAAGGGCCACTAAATATTTTTGCTCATTTGACTCCCTTTTCTCCTTCTTTGGTCTCTTTGGAATATAGACCTCACAGGTGTATAGTGGGGTCAAAGAGCTTGCAATGTTCAGTTACTTTTTGTGTATCATTCCAGTTTGCTTTCAAAATGGTTGTCCCCATTTATGGCTCTCCCAGCAGTATATCATTGTGCCTGTTTTCCTATAGCTCCTCCAACATTTGTCATTTTTGCCAATCTGAATGCCAGTTCACATTATCTAATTATTAATGATTTGGAGATTTTGGGCATATAGTTGATGTCTTCCTTTGAAAATTATTTGCTCAGATCATTTGGTCATTTTTCTATTTAGTAATGAGTCATAGCTTTATAAATTTGAATCAGTTTCTAGGTATGTTGACTATGAGATGTTTAGAAGAAAAATTTATTTCAAAGTTCTCCCCCCTCTGGTTACCTGTTTTGCTTCTAATTTTAACTTCATTAGACTTATTATAATACAAGCAATACCTTCGAGATCTTGCAAGTTTGGTTCTAGACCACCATAATAAAAGCAAGTATTGAAATAACACAAGTCACATGAATTTTTTGCTTGTAAAAGTTATGTTTACATTATACTGTAATCTATTAAGTGTGTGATATTATTATGTCTAAAAAGTGTACATACTTTCATTGAAATACTTTATTGCTAAAAAAATGTCAACCAATATCTGGATCTCCAGTAAGTTGTAAATCTTTTTTTACTGGTGGAGGGTCTTGCCTCAGTGTTGATGGCTACTGACTGATCAGGGTGGCGGTTGCTGAAGGTTGGGGTGGTTGTAGTGATTTCTTAAAATAAGACGATGAAATTTGCTGCATCAATTGACTCTTCTTTTCAGTTGAACACAGAGGCCATTATAGGGTTAGTAACTGACCTACTTTAATTATTGTTGTGTCTTGGGGTAAGAAAGCCTGAGGTGAGGGGGAGACATATGGTCAATGGAGCAGTCAGAACACACACCCCATTTATTAAGTTCTCTGTCTTATATGGGTATGGTTCATGGCACCCTAAAACAATTACAATAGTAACATCACTGATCACAGATCACCATAACAGATATAATATCATGGAAAAAGTTTGAAACATTGCAAGAATTACCAAAATGTGACACGGAGATACAATGCAAGCATATGCTTTTGGAAAAATTGTGACAGTAGACTTGCTGGATTTAGGGCCATAATCCTTTAGTTTGTAAAACAAAAATGGAAAGAAAAAACTGAGTATCTATGAAGTTCAATAAAACGAGATATACCTGTGCATTCTTTTGGGGATCCTGATGCATACAACTTATCATTGCCTTATTCAAAATAACTGTTTACTCTCATAAGATCATAATGATGAGAATTTTAGTAGTGAGTCATAGCAAGGTTTTATTTAGGGTTCTTTTCTTGAAAGGATCAGAAAAAAAGCAAAAGTCAGTGAGTTTCTCAAATTATCTCCTCCTTCCCCACTTCATGCCACTCGGGCGCCATGTTGTACACAGGAAGTTGAGACTAACATCCTTTTAGAATTATATTGAAATAATGCCTTAGGCATTTATGTGTTTCTACCTAATGGTGCCACATATCCTTTGCCCTGTCAGGAAATATAATTATCTACCAAGTTTTTTTAGCAATCAATGGGATTATGACATTAAAAGCCCCTTTTATTTTAATGTCCCCCGGGAACAAGGGGTTTCTATTGCAACTTAATGAGCAAGGGTACGTCACTCAGGGAGAGTACCAAGTGCCAGGAAGGCTGGGATGCTTGCTTCTCATAACAAGCTTCTTCATTCATTAAAAATTAAAGACACTTTGTCCATTTCAGGTAGATGTCTGAATTTTATTGTTGCCTATATCCTCATTTCTTTTTTTAAACAATATTTTATTTTCACCCAATTACATGTTAAAACCAATTTTTAATATTTTAAAAAGTTTTCAATTCCAGATTCTGTCCCTTCCTTTCTTCCTCTCTTCTCCCCTCCCTGAGACAGTGAGCTGATAAAGGTTATATGAGTGCAATCATGTGAAACATTTCCATAGCAGTCATTTTGTGCAAGAAGATGAGAACAACACAAAGAAAATGAAAAAACAGCATGCTTCAATCTGTATTCAGTCGATATCTGTTCTTTATCCACCTTTCAGCAGCTGAAAAAAAACTGCACACTTACTGTGTAGCAATCATGTATCAGTCATTGCTACTAAACTCTTTCAAGCTCTTGCTGTTGCCAACTCTTCATGATGTGTCAGATGCAAAACTATAAAAATAATAATAATAATAATAATCTAACACTTATAAAGCACCTACTATGTGCCAGGCACTGTGCTAAGCACTTTATAAATATTATCTCATTTTATCCTCACAATTACCCTGGGAGGTAGGTGCTATTTCTATTTTCATTTTATATTAAAGGAAACTGAGGCAGACAGTGGAACTTGAAGAAGGCAGAACCACATTAAGTGGGAGCATGATTTCCCTCAGTCTCAGTTCTTGTTCTTTGCTTTTGTTTTGTATTTCTTGAGTACTGTCAGAGTACAGGATAAAACAGGGAGCATTTTTGCTTCCTCTCCTGTGAGTATTTAACATTCAATTAGATTCATTTTAATAGAGATGGTATTCTACTTCAAGGACAATAGAGAAAACTGTGACAATACCAGGCATTGGGAGTTCTGGGGTAAGAGTCAGGAAACCCTTAACTCAAATCTTGCCTCCAGGACACTTACACTGTGTGACCTTGGGAAAGTCACTTTACCTCTTAACGTTGTTCAGACTGTTTCCTTCATAAGTAAAATCATACCAATAGTACCTACATCACTTGGTGTTGTGAGGCTAAAATGAGATAATGTATGTGACCTATTTTGCAAAGCTTGAGGTATGTAAAAGCAGCTGTTAGAGTATGGGAAAATATCTGTTAGTTGTTTTCACAGTCAGTGGCAATGGGTGTGCAGTCTTTACATCCTCAGGATTTCTGTGTTATTGCTCCTTTGTCTACCTCACTTTTTATATCGTACTCCTCCCCCAAGGGCAGAAACATCTTCATACCTTCAAGGGGAAGGAGATATGGAGGGAAGAAGGGAAAAGAATGAGCTAGAGAGAGGGGGAGAGGGAGGGAGGTAAAGAGGAAGAGAGAGAGACAGAGACAGAGAGAGAGAGACAGAGAGAGAGACAGACAGACAGAGAGAGAGACAGAGAGAGAAAGAGAGAGAGACAGAGCGAGAGAGAGGGAGACAGAGGGGGAGAGAGAGAGAGAGAGAGAGAGACAGAGAGAGAAAGAGATCTTCTTATCTTTTTCCTTTTTGCCTGGGAAAACAGACTTGCTCATAAAGAGTGATAATGAGGTAAACAAGGTGAAAATACAAATAGCAGTCAATACATACGAGGAATTTTAGCTTACCTTAAGAGTATTTCATATCAGAAATAACAAAAATGTTGCTAAATTTATACCATAGAAACCACATATTCAGGCAGAGTAAGAAGGGTATATAGTAATGCACGCATATTGATAAATAATATCTGTGAAAACATGAATATTCAACTTATTAATTCAGTCAGTTGCTGGAATTCAAAGACAAAAGCAAAACAGGCCTTCCTCTCAAGATCTCTTGGTTCTACATTCTAACAGGGAAGACACTTTATAGTGATGTACAAAATTCATTAGAAATTGACACAGAGTGCTGTGCTAGCTGCTCCTGGGGGTGTGTAAGTGGGTCAGAAAAGGCCTCCTGTTGGCAACAGGGCTAGATCTGAGTCTTGAAGGAAGTTAGCAATTTCCAGGGGTGGAAGTGAGGGAGGAGTGCCTTACAGGCATGAAGGAAGAATAGAATTAACAATCAGGCCATTTTGGTTGAAACTCACTTACACAGGCAGATGATTGCAAGGTCACTGATTTGGAGCCAGGAATATCACAAGTATGACCTCGTGCATCTCAATTTACAGAAGAAGAAGCTGAAGACCAGAGAGGTTAAGCCCATAGTTACTGCCTGGAAGCCAGCAATTCTAGCAGAATTTCTCCTTAGGGGAGTTAGAAAAAGGATGAATCATTAGGGGCTGAAACTGCATTAATTAGACTCTCAATAGCTCTAAATAAGTGTTCCGAGTTTTCTTGATCTGTGATTTAACTAGTCTTTGGTCTAAAGAGGCTGTTTCTTCCTCCTACTGAAAACTCTAACAGAGTAAGGATGGAGAATGGGTGTGAAATCAGGCTAAAACTATTATCTCTTGAAGTGAAAGCACTTTTATAAAGGCAGAGATGTCATTTTTGGTAGGAATGAGGTAAAGAGACCAGGCTAGGGAGTTGTTCAGTGTTGTTCAGGACAGCTGCCCAGTCTGGGTTTTGTTCAGTAGCCAATACGTGACTGATGCCCAGTTAGTTAAAGCTCGCTGTTTTAAAAGAATGATAAATGCGGTGATTTGGGTCATCTGAACTTGTTGTTTTGTTTTGTAGGTATTTATGAGCCGCCACTTCCTGTCCTACTTCAGTGAACCTGCCTTCGATGTGAAAATTGCCTTTTGTCAGGTGTGTGTTTCTTACAGGTAAAACAAGGTACAGTATATTCCCTTGTACTTCCATTTTCCCACTCTCACCATTCCATCTTGTCACCCAACATATAACATACTTGGAATGCAATTATTTCAGTGTATTTCAGAAGATCTAAATGATTATAGCATGGCTGTGGAAAACTCTTTGAGGCTAAAATGAAATTAAGAAGTAGATCACCTCCACCTTCTTTCCCCCAACCTTGGTACCTTTGAGGTGGGGTATAGGAGTGAAAGTGAAAGTTGATCCAGGCATGTGCAAAGCTGACCTTCCTGTTTCTGGATGTGTATGACATAGTGCTGAAGGTGACTTTGAGAGATGATTAACTCCTTGGCTTCTTCCACATTACTGTGTAGATTACCTCAGTGTTTGGGCAGTAACGTGATGGGCCAATCCCTTTTTTGGCCACCGAGCAGGCAGAACTATTGACCGAATAAGCAGTGTGCCCTGGGCTCCATGACGTTAGGACCTTTGCCCCTATCCGTCAGTCCTAGGGAAGCCTTCCCTCTAAGGAGGTAGGTAGACTCCCTATTTTCACTCTCTTGGACTCCTTATATCCACCACTCTGATATCCTGGGCAAAAGTTGTTTTCGGCTCAATTTTTAGCTCAGATCTAGAATGTTTCCCAAATAGGGAGTAAAACAAAGCCTGATCTACAATATGAATCATACATGGGAAAGGTGGGGGGGTGCCCAGTCAGTGATCGAGTTTATCTTCTTTTTGATGGTGTTCATCTTCTTTGAGAAGCATGGGAGGAGGGGCAACCAACTGGCACAGTGAATAGAATGCTGGACCTGGAGTCAGGAAGATCCAACTTCATGAATTCACAGCTGATGGTAAGCACTTATTAACTGTGTGACCTTGGACAAGTCACTTAACTCTGCCTCAGTTTTCTCATGTGTAAAATGAGCTAGAGAAGGAAATGACAAACCACTCCAGTATCTTTGTCAAGAGAACCATTTCAAAATGGGGTCACAAAGAGTCAGACATGACTGAAAATGACAGAACAACAACATGGGAGAGGTATTTATTTCCTACACACAAAAGAAATACTTATCCCAGAACATTCCCATAGACAGACTTGAACAACTTCTATTTTACCCCTCTCTAGGAGGATGATAATTAAGCCGCATCAGAACATAAACCAGTCTGTGGGATCGCTGAATAGGCATTCCACATTTTACTTCAGCTCAGCAATGTTCCCCTCAAGACAGAGCTAAGCCAGTGATTGAGCTCATCTTCTTGCTGGTGTATACCTTCAAGAAATGTGGGAGGAGTTGTCAGAGATGTCTCCCTGGGCCACCAATTAGCCATGACCAAAAATACCAGCATCTCTGCAACTCTCGAATTCACAAAGATGACTTCAAAGCCTAGATGCCACACACGTCAGGATCAGTGTTAGCTGATCAGCATCAGCTAGCTGAGATCAGGAAACAAGAATCACAAAAGAGACACCCAAAGCTCAGGATAGGAGCAGTAGCTTTAGCTCCCATGTGTTCACAGCCTCATGGTGACTGTGGTGGGACACAGGGCTAGTTGCCTTTTCCCCAACCCCTCAAAGGAAGTAATATATTTCCTGAAGGTTTCAAGAAAGGGGAGAGAGAGAGAGAGAGAGAGAGAGAGAGAGAGAGAGAGAGAGAGAGAGAGAGAGAGATGGAGGGAGAGAGAGGGAGGCAGCAGGGAGGGAGGGCCACTTTCTTTTTAAAGGTCCACTGAGTCATGCCTTCTTCCTGCTCAGGAGCCAATGAGGTGATTGTCACCTTGTCATAATCCCAAAGCACCCAAGCAATGAGTCATATACATGGTTAGCTGGAATAAACTAGATTTCCCTTCAGCACTGAGTAACCCATGGCTAGAAGCAGGAAGGGCTGCTTTGTTCGTGCTCTGTTAATTCTCCAGTTACAAAAGTAAAGAGAGAAAGAGTTCTTGTTTGGCACATCTAGTGTTGAGTCTCTTGTGTAAATTATTTTCTTTCCACATTTCGCTCTTAGCAAAACAAACTTTAGGGTAACTGAGAAGTCTTTGAAGAAAGACTTATGTTAAACTACAATTATTTTCTGAAGCAATACGTTGTAATATTTAAACCTTTCAGTTGTTCAGTTTTAAAATATGTGTAATATTCAGAAGTTATGTGTTGTTGGATTTGTGGGGTAGAGAAAGTTCTCAGGTGTGCGACTCAGTATAGGAGATTCTAGGTGTCATTTCCCATGCCCTGTCCATACGTGCACATTCTCTACCTAGACTAACAAGAAGAATCACAGGTTATCCTACACATGTATGTATGACTTTTTCCCCCATCCAAACTGCAGAGCCCAGAAAGGGGGCCATAGCTCAGGGCAGATCCCTTTGGAACAAAATTTGAGAATGTGGATTGCTGCAACCAGTCTGGAGACAGCTTAGAATAGCTGAATAGTGGCTAGGATGCTGGATTGGGAGTCAGAAAGACTTGGGCTGGGATTTAACTCCAAACATTAGTAGCTGTGTGACCCCTGAGCAAGTCACAAGCCTTCTGGGAAGGAGCAGGATGCAGGAGAACTCAGCTGCAGCCACAGTGAGAGAGCATCCCCTGCTCTACTCAGAACTTAATGTGCCCTTAGCACAGGGGCAAAAGCAACAGAATAAACCAAAGGGAGACCTGAGCTTCAGCAAAGAAGCCAACCCCACAGGCATCTTGAAGCAGAGAGCTCCAACTGAAGCTGTCACTTATAATGAGCGTTTCAGTGACTGAAAGATATTGCAAGAGTCTGTTCTTCCTGGCTTCTTCTCCCTGTCCTTGCCCAATAATACACATTATATTGTACTCTGCTGGCTTCTTTTATCTAATGTCTCCTATATCTTGATTTTACCTTAAATATTAAGCTAAGGGTTCACTGCAAATGCACAAGACTTAAATTAGGGTGGGGGACTAAACCTCTGTCTGAACATCAGGAATCTTTTTAACTGGGAACTCTGAGGAACATCGTTGTATTAATATCTTTTTGTCTGATTTGAACTTTGCAAAACAGGAGGAGTTGTAACAGTGTTTTCACAGTCTTTGATTGTGAGAAAGAAAGACAAATGGGAGAGGAATGGATGATATTCTACACCATTTCCAGACAGGAGAAGAAAGCAGAAGGACTGGGTGAATGCCTCTCTCCAGCACCACCCACCACTGTTACAAAGAAACTTAACTACTCAAGGCCTCAGTTTCCTCATCTGTAAAATGAGGAGGTTGAACTCAATGGCCTCTATGGTCCCTTTCAGCTTTAAATATATGATCTTACAGTATTTTCTCCTCCCCCTAAGTGGGTCAGGTATCTTGCATCTTGTGACCTAGCACATATGAAGAATAAGCCTAATTATCAAGATATATGAATCCTTTAAATACTTGGAGAAATGATCATACTTTTCTTGTCTTCAGTTGTACCATTTTCTTTAGCCATGTTTTTATGACATAGCTTCTTATCTCCGTGACCTTACTTTGAATGTCTTTGAGGTTGCTTCTAATACATGGTGCCCCAAATGGTAAAAAGCCTTCCACTGTCTTTCCTCTGATTGAGGAAACATAGAATGGGGAGGGCAAATGTCTTCTTCTGGACACTCTATTTCTATTAAAATATCCTAAGATAGTATGACCTTTTTTGATGACCACATCACATGACCAACAAGTACTGAATTTGTAGTCATGGAGCTCTTCAGAGAATCTTAGTGGCCACCCAGTCCAACCTATTCCTCAACTGCAATTAATTCTGCAACATGCTACTAGTCAATTAGTCATCCAGCCTTTGCTTTAAAAGTTTTCTTTTTTTTCTTTTCTAGAGAATCTACTACCTCCCAAGGAAACTGATTACATTTTTGGATAGTTCTAATTATTGAGAAGGTTTTCCTTATATCATGCCAAAATTTGCCTTTTGTACCTTCTGCCAAACATTACTGACTGCCCTTCAAGCCCTTAAACCCAATCCCTTCACATATTTGAAGACAGATACCATGTGTCCCCTAAGTCTTCTCCTGTTCCTTCAAGTGATGTTCTTATCACACAAACTTGAGTTCCTTCACCATGTTGTTGTCCTTCTTTGGACATTCTCCAGATGACCAGTATCCTTCTGTGGCACTCAGGACAGGACACAGCTTTTCATAAGTTACCTGACTAGGGCAAAATGTAGAAATGCCATCATCTCGTTTTTCCTGGAATCCTTGCCTAAGATCACACTACCTTGGCCACTGTCTCTAAAATCTCTAGGATTATTCACCTTTGTTACTTAGCCATGCCTTTCTCATCCAGAATTTGTGCATTTTGTTTTATTACTCAAGTTCAGGACTTTAAATATGCCTATTAAATTTCACCTTATTAGCATTATTCCAAAATTTTGAAAATTTTACATGACAATTCTGTCATTCCAGATTGTGCTTCTTCCTCTCAGCTCCATGTCACCCTCAGCCTTGATAACTATGTTATCAGTGTCATCATTCAAGTCACTGGATGTGGGAGAAGACAGGGCTTAAGACAGAGGCATGTGACACTTCAGTAGAGACCTTCCTTAAAGTTGATAGATTTATTAATTAACATTCTTTGGGTCTATCAATCAAGTACTTCTGAATACTCCTACCTACAATACTATATAGTCCATATCCTTCCATGAAGTTATTGTGAGACACCTTGTCAAATATTTTATTGAAATAAGGTATAATCTTGTTTATGGCATATCCATAATCTACCAGTCTAATAACCTTGTCAGAAAAATAATTGAGGTTAATTTAGCATGACTTATTCCTTACTAATCTACCTTGATTTTTGTAACCGTTTTCCCACATGCTCCTTAAGAAATCCCTTAATGGTTTTTTTTTCTAAACTTTTACAAGAAACTGACTTTAAGTTTGTTGATTTGTAGTTTGAAGGATATAGTTTCTATTAAAAAAAATCTAGAGATATTTACAGTCCTACAGCAACTAGCTTATTTTTTCATGATTCCTTAAATATCATGAATATTTCTTTTTTCATGACATCTCTTTCCTCAACTTCCTTGTTACAATTCACACCATGAAAGATAATAATTGATTATCTTTCATCTGGATTGTCCTAATACCATCCTAATCCTGGCTTCAGGTTTCTTCTCTCTGAAATCCATGCCTTTACATGGTTGTCAAAGTGACATATAAGTCTGTCCCCTACTCTCTGTGTTCCAATCAAAATGACCAACTTATAGTATATGGCATTACATTTCCAATCACTTTGCTTTTGCACTGGATGCCCCCATGCTGGAAATGCTGTCCTTTCTTACCTTTACCTCTTGGAACTCCCAACTGCCTTCCATGCCTCCTTCAAGAGGCCTTCCCTCATTCCCTTACATGAACACTTTTTAGCCCTTACACACTACTGAAATTATTTCAGTTTTGTTTTTCTTTAATGATTATGTAGTTGTGTACAAACTATATCTCACCAGTAGAATGTAAGCTCTTTGAAAATAGAGTTTTTCAGAGTTCCCCATTCCCCCAAGTCAGGAGAGGGGACTGTGGGCAGCTCAAGGCCCCTCATGTCCTACCTTTTCTCATCCCTCCCCTCCCTTACTGCTCTCTCCTACCCCTTCTACTCCCTCCCCTCTTTTGCTCCCAGCCCCTCTCCTAACCAATCCCACTGGATCCTTCATGTGGGTGTGTGTAGGGGGTATGAGGGAGGGTAAAAAAATCAGCCCAAGTTGATGCATTTGGAAAGCCTGTTCAGTATATAACATCTGGGGACCTCTCATATATAGGAAGGAGGAGAAAAAAAAAATGTCAGCACAACCATATAACACTCAGAGGACAAGATATAGCGTGTTTAGAGACAGCTGCTCTGAGAACATTCTGGTTACTACAGCCTTGTTATTTGTGGAAACATATCTGGTCTCAGTACACCAAGACAGGATCCACAGCGTTTGATAACATTTCAGCTGTCTCAGGCTTGGTCTCTGTAAGAGCCAATCTTGTTTGAGAAAACTCAGACCTCTCATTTTGGTCATGTTCCAGGAGAAATAAAGACAAACTGAGGCACCAAAGAAATGATCATGTTGCTTTTTTCTTTCCTGTGCATAGCCCAGCTCCTCATACATAGCAGGCAGGGACTCATGATAGTGAGTGATTCAGCAATTCCATTTGCAAATGCCTTCACTCCCTTAGGATGCGAGGTGTTCAGACTTCAAGATGTAGACCATGCTTTCAATGTTTGGTTCTGTGTATTGGTATGAAGATCAGGCTTCTTTAGACAGAAACAGAAGCACAATGCATCCCCCTTTTTCTGGCACCTGTCCATTATCATTAACCCATTTTCTGAAGGCGAGACACAGCCTGGCATACTGGATTCAGGGCTAGGATTTAAATCTGTGTCTGATAAGTACTTGTTACATGAGCAGATCTAAGCTATTTAACCCCTCAGTTTCCCTGGTAGGTCGCTAGCCTACATGTTAGAGATCAGTTGTGAGCTATATCAGTGGGGTGGATGATCCCCACCAATGAAACCACAGGTAATCCACCCCCCTCCCAAAAAAAGCCCCTACTGGAAGCAAGTTCCTCCTACTCCTTTTTTGATCTGTATGTTGACACTAACATGTCTTTGAGAAAAGTTACTTCCTTTTTTGGCCTTAGACACTTATTGAAAACCTCATCTTGTACTGGGTTTTAAATTTCCCAAAGACAATTTTTTTTTTTTTTGCTTTTTGGAGGGCGATTGGGGTTAAGTAACTTGCCCAAGGTCACATGGCTAGGTTTTTGTTTGTGTGTGTGTTAAGTGTCTGAGGCCGGATCCCAACTCAGGTCCTTCTGACTCCAGGGCCGGTGCTCTACTCACTGCGCCACCTAGCCGCCCCAAAGAGTGGTTAAACTTGATGACTTTTTTTTTTTTTGCTTTTTGAAGGGCAATTGGGTGTAAGTGACTTGCCCAAGGTCACACAGCTAGTTTTTGTGTTAAGTGTCTGACGCCGGATTTGAACTCAGGTCTTCCTGACTCCAGGGCCAGTGCTCTACTCACTGTGCCACCTAGCTGCCCCTCCCAAAGACAATCTTATAGGACAATGCCACAAGGTCATACTCATCTTCAGTTATGGGTCCTTGATCCCTTGTCTTGTACATACATATCCTTTTCAAATTTGATTTCATTAGTTAACTCCAGTTGAAGGCCCATCATTTTCTCTAACCAATTCCCCCTTTTCATTCTCTTTTAAATGATTGGTGATGTTATCATCAGACTTTCAATACTAAGAACGCTTCACCATCTTGAGCTTACTGTGGAATCGTAGCTGTCCTGTTTGTAAAGTGTGGGAATCTATTCTGATAGAGTCTAGAATTATTTCCAGCATATTCTTCTTTATCATAAATTCTAAAATAGCATGATCACTTTTTCTGAGTTTTGTTCTTCTGCTTTCACCAGTATACTCTTAGTTCAACTTCAATGATGTTATGAAGCAAGGCACTTGTAAGCCATTGAACATTTAACCAAAGGAAGTTTACTTTGTCTTAACTCAGCAAAGATAAGTAACAAGGATGAGAAGTGACCTTTAGCTTCCTCAGATATCCATGCTCTCAAAGAAGTAATTAAATTGCACAAATACTCTGAATAGGCAACATCTCTATGATGCCTGTATCCCAAAGATATCAACGAATAATGAAAAGAACTCACTTATATGTAAAAAATACTTATAGCAGCTCCTTTTGTAATGGAAAAAAAATGGTGACTAAAATAGTCTCCATCAGTCGGAGAATGACTGAATAAATTATGGTATATGAATGATTGAATTCTATTATACTATAAGAAATGACAAAAGGAATTGTTTTAGAAATATTTGTGTGAACTAATGCAGAGTGAAGTGAGAAGAATCAGAAGAACTGTGTCTGCTATAACAGCAACACTGTAAAAATGAATGATTTTGAATGATTTAAGAGCCATGATTCTGGAGATTTGAAGATGAGGAATTCAGAATGAGACATATATACTTGGACATGGAAAAAATTTGACTGTGAATATTTGTTATTAGAGTTTTGTTTTGCATTTTTTTCTGGTTCTGTGAGGGTGGTTTAGAGATTTTTTTAAATGCTTATTAATTGAAAAAAATCTATAAAAAGAAAAAGATGGACTTGTGTGGTCTTAATCCACTTAGGATCTTTCAAATATTGCACAATTTCCCAGATTGTCCCTCCTGAACAATTCCATGTCCATCTCATTCACTGATTGTCTTGTATGCCTATAAAAAGATATTTACTTCTAAGTATTTTTGTGTACCTGTATACTGATGCATTAACTCAAAGTGTTACCTGTTCATCTGCATGCCATAATCCTAACATTATATATTTTGTTCCATTTTCCCCTAGTATGTATAGGTAGACAGATAGATCTTTTTCAGATGACCATGAAATTAATTATGAAGGTTCTCTAATATTACAGGGATGGATTAGTATGATGCTATTCAACAATGGAAGCATTTAAAGAACCTTGCTATCAATTCTTCTACTGGAGATTTGTGTGAAATAGCCTTTAGGACATTTGGTGAAGAATATAGGTGAGAATATCTCTCTGTTCAGTGCTCACTTGTTAATAGCAGAGCACCAAACAAAGTTATCAGAAAGTTGTTTGTTTTAGAATGGGTGTGTGTTATACATACCTTGTTTAACAAGAACCTTTAAGGCTAGGTTTTGTTGTACCAATTCAAATGAACTTTAGACATCAGTGAATAATAGACTTGATAGGTTTTTGAATTTGTCATGTTTCTCTTTTAATTGTGTTACTGTGAAGATATGCTCTACTTTAGAAAATCATATATGTATTTCATTTCATGGGACCCTCACTACAAGTACAGATTAGTCTAGAAAAGATTTAAGAGCTATAGGCAAGTGGGTTAGTGGCTTATTTTTCTTTTCAAGAAATTGCTGTTGATGTCTTTTGTTTTTACATTGCCTATATTTCCTCCCTGCATCCCTCCACCTCACTTCTCTCCCCTTTCAAAAGCCATACATATTAAGACAAAAAGTCTTTTTAAAAGAAAAAGCAAAAAGAATAAAGAGGAAAATTTAGCAAACATAAATCAATACCTTGGAAAAAAATCTGACAATGTATGCAATGGTATGTCCTTGGGGATTCCCCCTTGTGCAAAAAAGTTGGAGGAGGAAGAAATATCATCATATCTGATCTTGGGGGCAATGTTGTTCTTTTAAAAAAATTTTTTTGGCTTTTTGGAGGGCAACTGGGGTTAAGTGACTTGCCCAAGGTCACATGACTAGTTTTTGTTTTAAATGTCTGAGGCTGGATTTGAACTCAGGTCCTCCTGATTCCAGGGCCATTGCTCTATTCAGTGAGCCACCTAGCCACCTCCTGTTCTTTTAAATTTTGCAACATTTCTTTTTATTGTTTTGTGGGGTTTTTTCATTTGTGTTATTATAGTCGTTTTCATTATTTTCTTGGCTCTGTTTACATCACTTATTAGTTATATATTTATCAGATTATGTAGGTCTATGCACAGTAATATTTTATTACATTCATGTGTCATAATTTGTTTAGCTATTTCCCATTTGAGGGACATCAACTTTGCCTCCAGTTCTTTGCTACACCAAAAAGTGCTGTTAAAAGATTTTGTTGTGTACAGAAACAGTCTTCTTGTTTTGTTTTTCTATTTGTATTGCCAGAGCTTAGCACAGTGCTTGGTATGTAGCAAGTGCTTAATAATTTCTCCCTCTCTCTCTCTCTCTCTCTCTCTCTCTCTCTCTCTCTCTCGCTCGTCTTTCCTTTTTTCCCTTCCTCTCTCCTTCCTTTTCTTTCCTTCTTTCTTTCTTTCTTTCTTTCTTTCTTTCTTTCTTTCTTTCTTTCTTTCTTTCTTTCTTTCTTTCTTTCTATTTTAGCTAATTTCTTTTGTCCTCTAGTGTTATCTTCAGTTACATTATCATTATCACGTCTATTCATCTTCTCCTCATTCATTGTTCCTTACAGTGAAAGAAAATTCCATTATATTCAGATTCCCCAATCAATTCTCAAATAATGGAATCATTATTTGTTTTTGTTTTTCTTTTCCTTTTTGAAAATTTCTTGTAATTAAAGTCACTTACTTTATCTTCTGTAACTGCCTCTATCTCTTGTTTGGTTAAGAATATATCCCATCATCATAGCTGTGAGAGGTGTATCATCTGCTTTTGTTTAATATTAAAGCTGTATTCATTTGGAACATATTGTGGAATATGATATAAAATACTGGTCAAAGCCTAATTTCTGCCAGATTTCCTTCCAGGTTTTTCAACTGCTTTTATCAAATAGATTTTTTTCCCCTAAATGCACCTCTGATTGTGTGTGTATATGTATCTCTCTCTCTCTCTCTCTCTCTCTCTCTCTCTCTCTCTCTCCCTGTATGTGTGTGTCTTTGCATCTATCTATGTCTATGCATGTATGTATGTATGTATCTATATGTATCTATATCTGTGTGTGTGTAGATGGGGAAAGAGAGAGGGAGGGTATATATATATATATATATATATGTATATGTGCATGTATGTGGGTGTGTACACACACATAGTTTGTTGAACAGTGGATTATAGAGTTCCACTGTTTCTGACTCTTTCTTATCTAATCTACTCCATTGATCTACCTCTCTACTTTTAAATCAGTAAATCATGGTTTCAATGATCACTAGTTTGAGGTCTAGAAGTGCTATTGCCCCTTCATCTTTTCCTGTTTAGGTAATTTCCCTTGATATCCTTCATCTTCTGTTTTTCCCAGTTGAATTTTATCAAGTTATTTGGATATTATTTTATTATTATTATTTTATTGTATTGTATTATCAAATTCTATGAAGTATCCCTTTGATCATTTGATTTGTGTGGCACTAAAATGTAAAATTAACTATAATTTATAACTATAAAAAATGCCATTTTTATTACATGGGAATGGCCCATCCCTGAGCCCTGAATAGTCCTCCAGTTTTTAAAGTTGTTCTTCATTTCACTGAGCAGAAACACTTTATAATTGAATCTATACGAGTAATTTGTGTGTTTTGGTAGATTGATTCCTGGATACTCAGAAGTTTTTCCTATTCTGCCAATTATCTCTGCTGTAGAAGCCATAAATTCTGCTTTCACAATTCTTAGTTGTCTTTTAAATCATTCAGGAGCATCTTGCTATTGTTCTGTGTTCTCTTTGGAATCTGCAGCTTCCTCTGCCTCATCAGCCACTATTCATTTTCCTTTGTCTTGTGATATTTGGACTCTTTTAGCCCATTTGGAGCCCCTATTTATTTTCACTATAATTATCTTCCATGCTGTTTTATCTACTAGGTTCAAAGTCTCTAATTGAGTTTTCTTACTTCTGAGATCTTTGATAATTTTAGCTTTTAAATTTATTCTTCTGTATTGTGATCTTTCTGACCTCCTTTGATACCATTTTCCCTGGAGGCTGGACCTCAAAGCCATCTCACCTTCTTCTCATGATGGTTGGTTCTGTTTCTTTCTCAGGTCACTTCTGGTAGTACAGACCTCACTCCAGTTGAATGCTGAGCTTTCTCTCAGGCTTAGTGGGGGGCCATGAAGTCACACAAATGTGTCCTTTTTCCAGTTTCCTCTGCTCCTCAGTTCTCTGAATGAATTCTGTTGCTGAGGCTTAGAACTGTCACTCTGTTGTCTCATCCAGGACAAGCTTTGGCTTTTTGGTATTCCATAGCACTGGTGTATATGTTATGGAGGTAGAGATAAGTTCCTTTGTAAACCCACAGGTTCGATTGTACAGCCCTGTAGGAATTGATGTGTTATGGGCGCTGAGGTACTTAGAGAGCATGTAGGGTTACGAGATTCTCAGTCTTCTTCTGCATTTGTTCATTGGATTATCATCACTGGTTTGGTGTCCCAGACTAGGGAAGTAATTGAAACTGTTTCATCTCTTAGACATAATGACTATTTTGGGTGGGGTTTGAAAAGTTGTGAGGATTAGAGAAAATGTCTCTCATTTTGATGCTTGCCTGACTTGGAAGTTTTGAGCATATAATTTATTTACAGTTTTTATCTACTACAAAAATGATACTATTAATTTCTTACATAATTCCAAATTGGTTTCCAAAACAGTTGGACCAATTCATAGCCCCACCAAGAATTTCTCAGTTTGTTTATCTTTTAATGCCCTTCTAATATTGATTATTTTTGCCTTACATCATCTTTGTCACTTTGATAGATGTGAAGTGATAATTCAGATTTCTTTTAATCTGTAACATCGTACACAGAAATAGCACCATTGTGCAATGATTAGCTTTGATAGATTTAGCTCTTCTCAGCAATACAATGATCTAAGACAATTCCAAAAGACTCATGATGGAAAATGCTATCCACATGCAGAGAAAGAAATATGGAGTCTTCATGCAGATTGAAACATACTCTTTTCAATTTTTTTTTTTGTTTTTCATGACTTTTCCTTTTTTTCCTTTCCTTCTTTCATAGCATGATTGATGTGGAAATATGTACAACATGATTGCACATGTACAATCTATATTAGATTGCTTGACATCTTGGGGAGGGAGGCTAGGAGAGAGGAGAAATTTGAAACTCAAAATCTTATTAAAAATGAATTTTGAAATTACATATATTTGGGAAAAATAAAATACTATCTACCAAAAAAAGTTATTGCCTTTTACATCTCTTTTGCCAAATTTTCTTTGACTTGTGTGTGTGTTCCACATCTGTCATTTTCTCTTTTAGAGCTAAGTGTGGGAACTCTGAATAGGAACTCTAAGTATACTTTTCTGATATTAATTCATTAGGTTTTTACCTTGTGTGGTATTTCTGTCTTCTTATCCTGTGGTTTCAGCCTTAACTGTTACATATCTGGAACACAATTCCTTATCCCAGCTTTGAGATGATAGATATTCATTGAAAACTTATATTTTCTGGATCATGTGACCTAGATCATTAATTTTTAATCACTAAAATATCAGCTGTCATCTAATATAACCCTTATAAATGAGGAAGCTAAGGCCTAGAAAGACTGATTTGTCACTCTGTGTCAGAGTCAGGCCTAGAACCTAGGTTTTGACTTCTAGGCCTAGAACCTAGGTTTTGACTTTGACTGTCGGTTTTTCTACCCTATTACAGAGACATCTGTTCTATAGAAGCTGGACAGCCCCTGAGTAATTGAGCTCAACCCATTATCAGTACTTTCCATGTGAAAGAAATTTCCTTTAGAAAGTTATTTTAGGTCAACAACAACAACATTTCAGTTGATTCTTACATTTCTGACTGTTGTCAATCTGATTTGCCTATTTTTAGGAACGACGTGAACATTGATAATATATAAACTTAGGAGAGATGATAGCAACTATTAGAATTTGTATAAATAGCAGGCTTTTCTACATTTCGTTATCATGCTTCTGGTTTACTCTTCTCACTTTTTTTTTTCATCCTTCTTGACAGGGATTTGATAAACAAGTGGATGTGTCATATATTGCCAAACATTACAACATGAGCAAAAGCAAAGTAGACAACCAGTTCTACAGCGTTGAAGTGGGAGATTCAACGTTCACAGTCCTCAAACGCTACCAGAATCTCAAGCCTATTGGTTCTGGGGCTCAGGGAATCGTTTGGTAAGTTGAATGAGTCTTATCTTCTCCTTTGTCGAGCAAAAAACTGACCAAACAAAAACCAAAACACTTGTTGGAGGGGGAAGAATTCATTCTGTTGAGGAAAGCTTGTCTCCTCAGTAAGCATGAGTTTACTGGTTAATTTTGCAGATATATAGGAGAAAAGCTATTGTTAATAACCCTTAGGTTCTGATGTTTCAATATTTATGTTGCAAAAAATAGTCTTGGCAAGGAAGTAGGTGACATTGTAAGTGCTAAATAAGTCCCCTTTGAGACATGTGAGAATTCAAATATTTTTGGGCTATTTTAGTCTTGAGCACCACTAAAAAACCCCAAACTCAGATACTTATTTGGAATAAGTGACATATGTCAATGTGTCTGCTGAAGATTTCTAAAATGGGGATCTTTTCTTGGGGAAAGTACTTGTTTTGGGCTCAAAGTCTAATTTTGCTCTGTGACCTTGGGCAGGTTAATCTTTCTGTGTTTCAGTTTCCTCATATATTAAGTGAAAGAGTAAAATTACTTGAACTTTAAGGTCTCTCCCAGCCCTGAATCTATGCCCTTATGTGACTATGGAATGCAGGATTTGAAAGATTGCAAGCTGAGGTCTAACTCAGGTGATTAAAAACTTTGAAGAATTGTGGAATCTCAGGGCCTTCATCTAGTCTACTGGTTGTCAGTACTCTCAAAAATTATTGAGGGGACCCCCCCCTTCCCTAAGAGCCTTTGTTTAAATGGGTTATATCTATAAATATTTACCATATTAGAAATTAAAATATCTTTATATAATTATGAAAATAATTTTGGCCCTTTAGATCCCCAGGATGGGTCTTAGGGAACACTGGTGGTCCCAGACACACTTTGAGAACTTTAACCCAGTAGTCTCTATACCATGCCTAAGAAGTTGTCACCCACCTACTAGTGGTAGAGAACCAACTACTTCCTGGAGAAGTTTTGTTGGGAGATTGGAGAAACGGAAGGGAATTTTACTAAATAAGACCATTGGTTTAAATATTCAGAGAACTCAATAGAATTAGTTTGTTTTTTAATTCGATAAAAAACTGTTTTGCCTTAAATAAGACAGCCATGTTATTAGGTACCCATTGACATAACTGAAACAACAACAAAAAAGGTAACAGTAATAGTTCACATTAATATATTTTTAAAAAATTTTCAAAGCATTTTATATACATTGCCTCATTTGAATTTCACAACATAGGTAGGTACTATTATATCCCCATTTTACAGATGAAGAAACTAAAGTTCAGAAAGAGTGATTTTTCAGTGCTCACCTAGCTCCCAAATGTTTTAGGAAGGGCTCAAGACAGGTCTTCCTTACCTTACCTTTCTTACCTATCCATTGAACTGTACTGTGTCTCACAGAAAGGCAAGCAAACCTTCAAATAATTATATCAAGAAATGTTTTGTTCTAATATTTAATAATGCAGAGATTTGAAAGCCCACTGCCAGCAATTTTGCATGATGGTGTTTGAAGCTGGCTATTTGGGTGTCATTTTGCTGTTATTTCCATTAATGAGTGGAGCCTCTTATTTACTTTAAGTAAAGTGTAATAAGGCTCACATACAGTGAGGCCCCATTTGCCGTGAGGCCTATCACCTCATGTAGCATGGGGGCATCATCACGTGTGGCTCAAAGGGTGGCAGAATAGATGTCTCTAGCATCTTCTCCTCTTCCCCTATCACCCTTTCTTCAAGGGAGACTTTAATTCCTACTGCAAGGGGAAGCAGGGGATTGGAGCTGAGACCACCATTCTGTTTTCCTCAGAGATGGGGGCATACTGGGCTAGAATTATATCTCTATGTTCCCTTAGATATTATAAGTCTAGGGGGTATGATTTTGGTTCAGTCTAATTCTGATCACTGTGTCATTATTAAGGGGGAAGGATGACCCCATGCTTTATATCTAAGACTTGAACCCTTTCCTTGTTGAGTTATTTCAGTTGTGTCTGACTCTTTCATGACCCTGTTTGAGGTGTTCTTGGCAAAGATGCTGCAGTGGTTTGCCATTTCCCTCTCTAGTTCATTTTACAGATGCAGAAACTAAGGCAAATAGGGATAAGTGACTTAACCCAGGGTCACACAACTAATAAGTGTCTGAGGCTGGATTTGAACTCAGGTCCTCCTGACCTAGTGCTCTCTCAACTGCACCACGTAGCTGCTCTGAACGCACAAAGTGAATAGCAAACAAATCCATTTATTAAATTGGAGAAGGCATACATAGGATCATACTACAGGGAGTGAATAACCTCTCACATTAAGAGCAACATTGCTCAGTTGGACTAGGAGAGAGAGTTCTAGCCCTCACCCAGGTGGTAACTGCCCCATGTCTCTAGAGTAGCAATCTGGAGATAAGGATGATGATATAGACTGCCAGCCTTTCTCATAGCTTCCCAGAGTCTTCCTTCAGCTGCCTTCTTCTATTCTACCCCTTGAAGCTGTGGAAGCAGAAGCACTTACTTACTCAAAACTCAAAGACTGGAGGAGAATGAAAACTTTTGCTCCCTGTCAACTCTGGCCCCCTCCTCAAGCAGGACAAGGCTTTCATCTCCACTATCATGGAGAGAGTCCTAGACCAACGGGCTTTGGATCGTGGAGTCTGGGCAACCTAGATTGAAATCCTTCCTCAGTTATATCTTTGTAGCCCTGGAAAACACAGTTTTAAGACTGAAACTTGCAAAACAGGGGCACTGGTAGGGGGTTTCCTCATCAGGGAATTCTGTGTACTGATTCAATCACAGATCCAGATCAGTCATTAAAACAAAGCAAAAAGTGACAGATGGCACAAGCCATTTTAAAGGTTTGGGACCTCTAGGCCCTCAAGTGCTGCCCTTTGACTGAATCCAAACTTCACAGAACAAATGCCCTCTATAAAAGAATTTGTTCTATGGAGTTTGGATTCAGTATGAGGGCAGCACTTGAGGACCTAGCAGGCCACATGTGACCTCAAGGCCACAGGTTTCCCACCCCTGGTTTAGCTCCTACTTTAGAGTCCATTGAACAAGGAGTTTCTAAAATTTCATGAAACACACATACAAACACACACACCATGTTTTCATGCATGTTTCTTTTGGGCAGGAACACAAAACGGAAAAACCTTTTCCAAATGAGATAATAATCACCAACTATATTCTATTTAAGTGTTATATAAAATATGAGTGGAAAAAATACTTGAGTTTTCAAGTGTGGAGATATTTATTTTATTTCCCAACTTCTCATTTTCACATAGTAAACTAACTTAAAATGTTCTAGGTACTGTGAGCTCTCCATTGCCAAATGACCTTTCTTGCATGAGAATCCTAATCTTTTCTTCCCATGAATGAGTCACTGATCACAGAAACAAACAAAAAACCCCAACCTTCTGATGCGTTTGTTTTCCAAATCAATGATGTAGAAACCAATGCTTCACTATGTGAGCTAATAAATATCTTCATTTCCAGGTGAGAAACTGTAGTAATCGATAAGTTGATCAACTAGTAAGTGACCAAGAACTTCCTGAACCAATCATTTTATGATGTTCCCAACCACCAGCAAAAATCCTGCTCACCATTTTCCTTTTTTTTTTTTAATTTTTTTTTTATTTTTTTAAAGCAATTGGGGTTAAGTAACTTGCTCAAGGTTACACAGCTAGTCATTATTTATGCGTGGGTGCTCATTTTCTGAGGCCGGATCTGCTCTCGGGTCATCCAAACTCCGAGGCCGGAGCTCTTACTCAGGGCTCCACCTAGTCGCCCCTTTAGGGCAATTGGGGTTAAGTAACTTGCCCAAGGTTACACAGCTAGGTTTTTGTGCGGATTAAGTGTCAGAGGCCGGCTCTGAACTCAGGTCCTTCTGATTCCAGGGCCGGCGCTCTATTCACTGCGCCACCTAGCCGCCCCCATTTTCCTTTTTACAAACTTATAAAATCGATATATAACGGATCTATAATTTCATCAGTGTGAATATTCTTGTGAGATCATAATGTTCAGAGATTTAGAATGATTTAATTTAAAAACAGAACAATATTGGTGTAAAAAAGATAGACTTACATAGTAGTGAGAATTTTGAGATCACAAAGTGATGTACAGTTTCCCACATGTGATCCAGTCTAGCGTCTTTCTCCTATTAGGTTCCAAGACAAGGTCATATGCTGATAAGAATTGTCTATGTTATACATAGAAAGAACCTAAATAAACAAAAAGGAAGTAAAAGAACAACAGAGAAAGAGAAGAATAGCAAGAGATTCTTTACTGTCTGTTTTCACATTAGTTTTACTGTTCCAGTGCCATGTTCCATGCCATCGATCATCTCCTACTTTCTTCCATGATACTCTGAGAGCGCCAGATGGCACCTTACTCTTATAAAAACCATTTGTTGCCAAGCTCAGGCCACTCTTTAATTGTAAACAAAACTGGAAATGGCATTGTGTCATCTGAGAAGTCAAACAATTCTTTCCTTCTCTTGATGACATTTTCTTTTTTGGCATTTAAAAGTAATCTTATCTTGAGAGTTACTGAATCAATAACAGAAATATAATGCCAAGATGCTTCCATCACTAAATCAAATTCTAAGAGCTTAAAAATGTGAAATAAGTTGTGGTGACCAGCAGCAATACTCTTATTTAACCATGAAAAATTTCTGGTTAAGAGATTAAATATCTTTGCCTCAATTTCTTGTAAGAAATAAATGGTCATTTTAAAGTAGAGATGGTGGCAGAAAGCTTTTCTAGTGTCTATAATGTGTAATAGTTGGCATAAATAAATAAAATAAAGCTTGAATTAATTACTAATTAAATAAAATAAACTCCTTAAATAAAATACATTCTTAAATTAGGTCATTGAATTCAGTCCGTATTAAGTTGGAAAAAAATTTCATTTCCCCTCTATAAGGCAGCAATTTATATTTTCAGAAAATCATGCAACATTAGTGTTTCTGTCCACACGCTAAAGAATAATTTACATGAGCAATAACACTCTTTTACATTCCAGGACATGGCAGTATTGTAGATATATAACAACGATAACATTTTATGACTATTCTTTCATTTTATCCTTTCAACAATGCTGGGAATTAGATGCTATTATTAGCCCCATTTTACAGATGAGAGAAAAATGAACACAACAGAGGTTAATGCTCTGGATTCAGGTCTGAAATTAAATTTGAACTCAGGTCCTCTTGACTACAGAGCCAGTGTTCTATCCACTGAGTCACCTTATTGCTTCTGCATGCATCTTCTTGAAAGAGAAAGGAGCTTGAAAATGTGCCCTAAAATTGTAGGAGGTTCCTCTTGGCCTGGAAAAAGCACTGTATATGAAATCAGAGGGAATACTAGAATTATAATATATGCTCTGTCTGTCTCCAGTGTAGTTTTGGGCCATTCAACTTCTCAGGGCTTTAATTTCTTCATCTGTAAAATGGGGGGAAGGTGTGTGTGTGTGTGTGTGTGTGTGTGTGTGTGTGTGGTTTAAAGTACCTTCTTATGGTTCCATTTATCTCTAAATATCTCAGTGCCATCACTGCTTCTGCTACCACTTCTATGGCTGCTGCCTCCTCCAAGCCCCATAGCTAATGCTGCTTCTACTGTACCAAATTCCTGGATGACCCTACACTTTCCTAAACTGCCATGGTCTGGAAAATGACTTGCTGTGACTTGATTTGTCCTGCTCAAAATTTGATTTGATCTGCTTTTTAAAAATTGTTTAGAGGGTATAGTAGCAAGCATCCCAATATCCCCAGGGTGACTGCCAACATAGGTTCTTAGATCTGCTTTTGTAAGGGAAAGCAACTCAAAATGGGTTAACAAGCTTACTTTAATCAAACAAACATATATTACCTAGTTCAGGGGGAAAAGGTCAGCACCCCGAACTTCAGAGTATACAGACAGATCAAATAGACAGGCTTCCAAACTGTCCAACCATTATATCAATACCAAATCACAGTTACCAGAGAGGGAAGCATCAACATCTGGGTTTTCAAAGCCGGGGGGCTCTCAACAACGGCTTCCCAGAGTCTCATCTGGTCAAATCACACAACACTTCTCAAAGTGAGCCCCAAAGCAAAGCCTCTCATCAGGGTTTATATAGCCCTCTCCAGGCTCAGAGAATGTAACCACCCTCTTGACCCACTGCCCAATCACACAGCATCAAGGTGTGGTCATTCCTGAAAACCAAGCCTCCTACCACAGGCTCCATGTGACCACATTCAGCCTATTAGGGGGCAGAGTATACTTTCAAATTAAAGAAGATTCTCAGATTCACTTAAGCCAATCAAAGTCTCTTAAGCCAATCAAAGGGCCTAGGGGCAGGGAAGATCTTCAAATCTGCATTTCCATTACAGAGGGTTGGGTTGGGAAAGTTCAGACACATTTTCCTGCTGCCTCTTTCTCACATATTAGAGACAGCAGTGCATACTCCTGCCCCCACCTTGGGAACCAAGCCCAACTTTAATATAAAGTTGAAAGTCAAGAAATAGTTTGAAAAAAAATGAGCAAACAGCAACCAGAAAAGAACTTGACCATAAAAATCTGCCATGGAAAGATAAATACAGAAACTTAGAAGAAGGCAACACATGTCAAAAAAAGCTACAAAGTCTCAAAGAAAAAAAAATGTGGAATTTGACACAAGTCCAATCAAGGGTTTCTTGATGAGCTTAAAAAAAGTTTTCAAAATTGAGTGAAAATAGTAGCGGAAAAATTGGGAAAAGAAATGAGAATGATACAAGAAAATTGTGAAAAGACCATTACAAGCTTGTAAAAGGGGTACATAAAATACTAAAGAAAATAACGTCTTAGCTGTGTGACTTTGGGCAAGTCACTTAACCCCAATTGCCTTCCAAAAGGCAAAAAAAAAAAAAAAGAAAGACAAAAGAAAATGTCTTAAAAAATAGAATTAGCTAAATGGTAAAAAGAGGTACAAAACATCACTGTTGAATTTCAGGATAGTTAGATAATATAGTCCTGTGGAGAAAACAGAATGGGAATGAAAAGGAAGATGCCCTTTCTCAGTTTCACAAAAAAGGACCATGTATTAGAGGATAAAACCTCAAAAACAAATGTAGGAAAACAAAAATATTAAATGTGCTCTTTTTTGGACCATAATGCAATAAAAATTAAATCTAATAAATTATATTGGAAGCATAGATTAAAAAAATGATCTATCCTAAATAATCTAATCCTAAAGAATGAATGAGTTAAAAAAAACAAATCATAGAAATAATCAATAATTTCATTAAAAATAATAACATTGAGCTAATATACCAAAATTTGTGGGATACAGCCAAAGCAATATTTCAGAGAAATTTTATATCTACATGAATATATAATCTCTAAATGAATATATAAATAAAAAAAGGAAAAGCAGATCCATGAATTGGGCATGAACTAAAAAAATACAAGAAAAAGAAAAAAATTATAAATACCCAATTAAGCATCAAAATAGAAAACTTGAAAATCAAAGGTGAGATTAATGAAATTGAAGGTTAAAAAAACCCCATGGAATAAAACTAAATAACCATTAGTTGATTTGATTTAAAAAAAAAGAAAGAAGATGAAATTACCAGTATCAAAAAATGAAAAAAGGCAAATACACCACCAATGGTTTTGAAATTAAAGCAATTTTAGGAGTTATTTTGCCCAGTTATATGACAGCAAAACTGGCAAGCTAAGTGAAATGAATGAATATTTACAAAAATGTGAATTGCCCAGATGAACATAAAAGGAAATGGAATACTTAAATAATCCTATCTTAGAAATTTTAAAAAATTGAACCATAAATGAGTTCTCTAAGAAAATATCCACAGAAACAGATAGATTTATAAGAGAATTCTACCAAACATTTAAAAAACAATCAATCCCAATACTATGTAAAGGAGTCCTATCAAATCACTTTTATAACACAAATATGGTTTTGATACCTAAGACAGAGAGAACAGAATCAGAGAAAGAAAACTATTGTCCAATTTCCCTAATGAATATTGATACAAGAATTTTAAATAAAATATTAGCAATGAGATTATAGCAATATATTACAAAGATCAAACACTATGACCAGGTGGGATTTATACCAGGAATTCAAATCTGGTTCAATATTAGGAAAACTATAAGCATAATTTATCATATCAATAACAAACCCAACAAAAAAATCATATGACTATATCAATAGATGCAGAAAAGGCTTCTTGAAAAAATGTGATACCCATTCCTATTAAAAACACTAAAGAGAATTGGAATAAATGGAGCTTTCCTTAAAATGATAAGCAGTATCTATCTAAAACCACTAATAAGCATTATATGTAATGGGAATAAATCAAAAACCTTATATTAAGATGAAGAGTGAAGCAAGAATGCCCATTATCAATAGTATCGTTCAATATTCTGTTAGGAGACCTGAGTTCACATTTAACTTCAGAAACCTAGTAATTGGGTGACCCTGGCCAAGTCATTTGCTCTCTGCCTCATTTTCCTCCTCTGTAAAATGGAAGTAATAGTACCTACCTTCCAGAACAAGTGAGATGATATGTCTAAGCTCTTTAAAACTATTATAAATTTTACTAATGATTAAACTTTGTTACCATATAATTACATCAAAATTATTATAATTTTGCCAGTAATTTTTACTATTAACTAAATTCAGTTAAATTGAACTGTTCATTGAAATGCATAACTATGTGAAATACTCATATTTAAATATTACGGGACAACTTATAGATGCTGGTTTTATAATAAAAAAACCACTCACAAACATTCATTAAAAGCCTACTCTGTGTTATCCTCTAGGCTTGGTGCTGTGGATACAAAGACAAAAAGAAATCACCCCTCCCTTTAAGGAGTTTATGTTCTAAGAGGGAAAACAAAATGAGTGTGTATGTGATTATGTGTGTGTGTTGGGGAGGGGGGGATAGGGATGGGAACTGTGTCAATAATTCTATTATTTTAGAGAACCCCCTCTCTGGATTCATTGTGGCACTTTCTTTTCAGTTTATAGTCTTGACAGTTGTGTAGGGTACTAAATGATTAAAAATTTATCATATATCCAGTATATGTCAAAGGTGAGACTCGAACCTATGTCTTCTTGTCTCTCTAGCCACTCTGCCATGCTACTTCTCATAAATAGATATTTATATATGAAATAGATATATAAAGTGACTGGTGGGGGGGCAGGGAGAAGGCACTAGCAGAGGGAATCAGGAATGACTTCATATAAAAAGTACCATTTGAGTTGAGATTTGAAGGAAACTAAAGATTCTAAGAAAGGGAGGTGAGGAAGGCATGCATTTTAAGTATGGGAGCAGTAGATGCAAAGGCATGAAGGTGGGAGATGGAGTTTCATATATAAGGAACAGCAAAAAGTCAGTTGGGCTGGACTAGAATATGCAAAAAGGGGAGTAGCATATGAGATTAGAAAAGCAATTTGGGTCTAGGTGACAAAAAGGATTGCAGCAGAGAGGTGGTCCTAAAAGCAATTGGGAGTCATTGGAGTTTATCAAGTAGTGGAGTGATGTGGTCAGACCCATGCTTTAAAGCAAATTTCTATATCAGTTGTTGGGAGGATGAATTACAGCATCTCTCATTTCTTATTTCTGAGCCATGTTTTCTGATAAAATTTTTCTTCTCCAATGCCCATCATTGTAGGGAAGTCATAAAGTATGAAAATTTGTATTGATTTAAGGTTCTTATCAAATTCCCCGACTCCCTCACTTTCTGTCATAAATATTCTGTTTACATTGTAGTAGTCATTTCTATTTTTTTCTTGAATTACTTACTTTACTCTGAATCAATTCATGTAGATCTTTTTAGGTTTCTTTGGATTCACAACATTCCTCATTTCTTACAGCACAGTAATATTCATGTCCCATAATTTGTTTACCCATTCCCTAATCAACAGGCATCTATTATGTTTCTAGTTCTTTGGAATCACAAAAGTGCTGCTATAAATATTTTGGGGTATATGGGAACTTTATTCTTATTAATCATTTTCTAATGATATATAATCTCAGTAATATTCTCTAGAATGTCAAAAGGAATGGAAATATTAGTTATCTTATATAGGCAATTCCAAATTGCTCTCTAAAATGGGTGCACTGATTTACAATTCCACCAACAATGCACCACTGTACCTGTCTTCCAGTAACCATCCCCAACATTGACAATTTTCATATTTTAAGATATTTTTCAATTTGCAAGGAACGAGGGAAAAATGTCAATGCTGCTTTTATTTGCATTTCTCTTGTTATTAGTGATTTGGAACATTCTTTCATGTGGTTATAGTTTGTGATTCTTTTTTTTTTTTGAGAACAATATTTTCATATCCTCTACTTCTCTATTGGGAATTGACTATTGAATAGACACACAAATATATGTATGTATGTGTGTGTGTGACACACACTCACACACACATTTGATGCCAAAACCTTACTCCCTTACCAGAGAATTTTGATACAAAGATTTTTTTCTCATTTGAATGATTTACTTCTTATCTTAGGTGCAATTATTTTTTTCTGTGCAGATCAAAGTTATTAATTTTATCTTTTTTATAATTTTTATCTTTTACTTGATGAAGAATATATCTTTTGCCCATAGATGTGAGAAGCATATGATCTGTTCTGTTTTTATACTATTATCTTTAATATTAAAGTCATGGATATTTAGAATGTATTGTGGAATGTGGTGTAATATGTTGGTCTAAGTCTAATTTCTGCCAGATTGATTTCTAGTTCCCATAGCAGTTTTTATCAGATAGGGAGTTCTTTCCTAAGTAATTGATGCTTTCAGATTTGTTGAACACTATGGAGTTCAATTGATTCTCCCTTATCAAGTCTTTTTCATTAATCCATCTCTTTTTTTAAACCAATACCAGATGCTTTTGAAGATTGCTGCTTTATAATATAGTATAAGGTTTAAAAGTGCTTTTCCCCTCTATCCCTTTGTCTTTTTAACATTCCCTTTGTTATTCTTTTTTTTTTTTTGGAGGGGGAAGGGCAGGGCAATTGGGGTTAAGTGACTTGCCCAAGGTCACACGGCTAGTAAGTGTTAAGTGTTGGAGGCCGGATTTGAATTCAGGTCCTCCTGATTCCAGGGCTGGTGTCATATTTACTGTGCTACCTAGCCACCCCTCCCTTTGATATTCTGGATCTTTTTTTTCCATTGAATAGTGAAAAAGTAGAAGAGGAATTCATTGGGGATTAGGGGGGATGGAGAGAGTGGGGAAGGGAAGGCAGAAGAAGTATGGGGAAAATTTTCTTAAGCAATTGGAGTGATAGTAGTTATTTTGATGATTTTAACACTCATTGAACTAATTCTAATTTATGATCAGTCTTATTTCCAAATTATATAAATAATTGGTCCAGATTTTTAAGAATAAAGATAATTTCAAAATTGAAAGATGATAAAAGGACATGAACATGTAGTCTTCAAGAAAAAGGAACAACAAGCTATCAATAGCTATAAAGAGGAATTGTTACTAATCATTCACACCATCAGATTGGCAAGATTGATGAAAATAATACATTTTGGAAGGGACTCTGGGAAACAGGTACATTAATGCACAATTGCTGGAGCTGTGATTCATGAAAGTAATTTTGAATTATGCCTCAAAAGTCACTAACCTGTGCATACTCTGACCAAGCAATACCACCATAAGGCCTATAGCTAAAAGAGAGCAAAAGAAGAGCAAAAGGATCCATATGTACAAAAATATTTATAGGAATCTTTTGTGTGCTGGCCAAGAACTGGAAACTAAGGGAGTGTTCATAAGTTTGGGAATTGCTGATCAAGTTATGATATATAAATATTATGGAATACTATTGTGCTATAAACATTAAGAAGGGGTTGGTTTCAGAGAAACCTGAGAAGACTTTTATGAACTGATTCAGACTTTTATTGCACTAGGAAAACAATTTTTATGATTACAAAAATGTTGTAAAGAAAAACGGGCTTTTAAAGATTTAAGAACTCACATCACTGCATTGTCTACTAACCAAATTTGAGGAGATCAATAGTGAAGTATGTTACCCATTTCCTAAAAGCAAACTGATAGAGTAAATAAGTGGAATGACACATACATTCTTGGATATGACCAGTGTGGGAATTTGTTTTGCTTGATTATGCTTATTTGTTTGAAACATTTTAGTTTGTTTTTTTTTTCCTTACTCATGGGGGAAAGGCAATGAGAGGGAGAGAAAATATATTTTTGTCAATAAAATAAAACAAAATTGGGGTTGCAATTATATTGTGTTCCAGTTTTATCAGAAATTTTTGTCAAAAAGGGTATTATTTCCTAGATAGTTTATAGCTGGAGGTTTATCAAATATGGGATTATTTAGTTCAGTCTATGATTCTTCTTTGTCTAGTCTGTTCTATTTTTTTTTAACCACTACCAAATATAGTCACTGATTTCCTGTTTAGTTTAAGACTTTGAAAAGCTATCCCACTTCATTTCTAACCTTTTTTCATTATTTCACTTGGTATTTTAGATTTATGATTCCTCCAAATAATTTTATTATTTTTTTCTAGCTCAATAATAAATCCTTTTGGCAGTTTGATTGGCATTTACAAATTAACTTCAAAGAACCTTCACTTTTATTATATTGGCAGAACTTAGTTATTCTTTATTTCTTTAAGAATTGTTTTATAATTATATTTACCCAGATATTGAGTGTATTTTATTATATTTAGTTCCAGATATTTTTATGGACTTAGTGGTTATTTTGCATTCTACTTCCTTTTGTGTTACTCTCTCCTAATTTCTTTTATAACTATTTAGAAATTCTATTGATTTTTGTGAGTTTGTGCAACTTTATTGAAGCTATTAACTGTCTCAATTAGTTTCTTTACTGCTTCATTGTGCTTTTTTTTTTTTTTTTTAAGCAATTGGGGTTAAGTAACTTGCTCAAGGTTACACGGCTAGTCATTATTTATGCGTGGGTGCTCATTTTCTGAGGCCGGATCTGATCTCGGGTCATCCCAACTCCGAGGCCGGCACTCTTACTCACTGCGCCACCTAGCCGCCCCTTTAGGGCAATTGGGGTTAAGTAACTTGCCCAAGGTTACACGGCTAGGTTTTTGTTTGTGTGGATTAAGTGTCAGAGGCCGGCTCCGAACTCAAGTCCTTCTGATTCCAGGACCGGCGCTCTATTCACTGCGCCACCTAGCCGCCCCTTCATTGTGCTTTTCTAAGTAAAGGATTTGCTGTCATCAGCAAATGGGGATCATTTTGTCTTTTGTTTGCCTTTCATATGAGCTAGAGTTAGCAGGGACCTTAAGTACCATTGAGTCTAACCCTTCCATTCTATAGGTGATAAACTGAGGCACACTAAGATTAAGTCCCTTTTGTTTACCTTTTTGGTATTGCTAGCATTTTTATAAATATGTCAAATAATGGACAAACAGGGAAAGAAGATAGCCTTGATTTACTTCTCTATTTATTTGGAAAGTTTCTAATGTTTTCCCACTATGTATAGTGTTAGCTTTTGGTTTTAGGTAATACTTTTAATCTTAATTTTTTTAAAGTTCCCTCTATGTCTATACTCTCTAGATTTTTTTTGTGCAAAAAATGACCATTATAGTTTTTCAAGACTTTTCTATACTTATCAATACCATTATATGGTTTTAAATACTTTTGCTTCTATTATGATTAACTATGTTAATTATTTTCCTAATCTTGGACTACTCTTACATTCTTGATCATAATGTACTATAAAAAAACAATAACATCTAGACGCAATAATTGTAGAACTCTAATGTTTCTCTCTGAGGGCTGGACAAATCTAATAGAAAGATAAACAAAAGGGAAAGTATGGATCTGAACAAACTCTTGGAAGATTTAGAGGATAAAGATTAATGGTATCTTCTAAATATGATCACTGAAGAATAAATAGGCTTAGCAGTTCATGGCACTATAAAAATAGGTGTGTGTACATACATGTATACCATGTATTCAAGAATAGAGAAATTGAAAATAAATATTAAAAAGTATGAGTATTAAATAAAATCTTTTAAAGGCCACAATGCAGTAAAATAATAATCAGTATTAGGAACACAATTAGAAGACATAGAACTAAATGGAGATTTAATAATGAATCAATTCAGCAAGTATTTATTTCCTACTTTGTGGCAGACACTGTGCTTAGTGCTGAAGTAACAAATAGCAAAAAATAAAAAGAATCTTTGCTCTCAAATAGCTCACAGTCTAATGAGGGAGAAAACATATAAACGACTCTGTGTCAATAGGATAGAGACACAATAAATTGGAAATAATCCTAGAGGGAAGGCACTTAGATTAAAGAGAACCATGAAAGACTTTTTGCACATGGTGGGACTTTAGCTGACACTTGAAAGAAGCTAGGGAATCCAAAAAGTGAAGATAAAGATGAAGAGTCTCATGCATGGGAACACTAAGGGAAAATGCTGGGAGTTGAGAGATTGAGTGGTGTGTATAGATTAGCAAGAAGACCAGTGTCACTGGAAAGGAAGGAAGAGACCAAGTTGTGAAGGTCTTTAAAAGCCAGAGGATTTTCATATTTGATCTTGCAGGTAATAGGAAGCCACTGTAGTCTATTGAATGGCAATGGGTTGTGTGTATGAATGAAATCTTTAAGACTGAGTGAGTCAAAGAACAATCTTAGAAATAATGATGATGAGACAACATGCCAGAAATTCTGGGATACTGCTAAAGTAGTTCTTAGAGGAAAATTTTTGTCCTTAAAATAATGAATTAGCAAAATAGAAAAGGAAAATATTAATGGCCTCAGTATTAAATTTTAGACTAGGTGGGTTTGGTGGCTCAGTGGATAGAGTGCTGAACCTGGAGTCAGGAAGACATCTTTTTGAGTTTACATCTAGCCTCAGACACTTGCTAGTTGTGTGACCTTGGGCAAGACACTTAACCCTGTTTGCTTCAGTTTCCTCATCTGGAAAATGAATTGGCAAACCACTCTAGTATTTCTGCCAAGAAAACCCTAAATATAATCACAAAGAACTGGACATGACTGAAAAATGACTGAACAACATTCAATTTTTAAAAATAGAAAAACAATAAAGTCAAAATAGGTGCAAAAGAAAAATTTTAAATGGGAGGAAAACAATTAAATTTTAATTAAAGAACACACAATGAATGTTTTTCTTCATGCAGATCCCTGTTCTAGTGCTGCAAATATTTCTTACACATTTCTCTGGAGTATGTTTTACATCCATTTTCTTAAGGATAATATGTTGAAATCTACCCATTCACCTTATGTATTATTTAAGAAACAGAATTCCTCTGATTTCCTTTGTCATTAATTTTGCACTTTGTGTTTTGCTTGTGATCATTGCAGTGCTGCGTATGATGCTGTCCTTGACAGAAATGTGGCCATTAAGAAGCTCAGCAGACCTTTTCAGAACCAAACCCATGCCAAACGAGCTTATAGGGAGCTGGTCCTCATGAAGTGTGTCAATCATAAAAATGTGAGTTTCCTTTTGCTATTGGGACTGAAAAGTTGGTTTATTAAGAGAGAGAGAAAAATTAAGAGGGAGAAAAATGGGAAACAACCTTGCTCTATGGCTCCCACAATTTAAAATAATTTTTCCTGTCTGAATATTGTATTTAATTTAACTACCCTCATGATGGCTTTTTGTAATAAAATTCTCTAAAAACTATATGGTATTGAACCATTAATCTCATAGACATCCCCTTATAATAAAATTAACCTTCTTTGATTACTCTCTTCTATGTGACCATATAGCCTCATAAACTTTAAAGCTATGGAGTGTTTATTCTTTATAGTTTCATCAGTTTCATTATCAATAGAAGCTAGGATGGATTTCTTCGTTAGTTCTAGCCCCTTCTGGCTTCCTACCTACTTTTTCATGTATGCCTTGTGCTTCATAATGTTACCTATAATGTAATAATATATCACATAGTACTGTAGTGGGTGGGCCATTAAGAACAGGATGAGAGATATAATATTTTTATAATCACTAAGTTGCTACCATGTTACACAGAGATTTCTCCAGTTCTTTGTAATATAGATTGCTGCTACAACAGCACATTTTGAGTCTGTTTCATTTCTCTTACAATAAGGATAATTGGGGATGGTTCATTACTCTCCGCAGCTGTTCTAATACTTGAAAGAACTTTTCATCCGTATGCAATTCACAGTGATGGTTGTTGTAAAAAGAAAAAAAAGGTGTTTTTTTATATGAGAATTCTGAGTTTTGGTGATGACCTTCCTGGAACTTGGGGACGGGGGAGGAAGGATTGTTTAAGGATATGATTATTTCACCCTCAAGTTCTAAATGATCCGTGAAGTTTTCATTTATGACCTCTTGAAATACGGTGATCAAACTTCTGTTTTTTTCATTGATTATCTATTGATTTCTTTGAAGTTCATTCATTTAAATTGTTCCTCCTTAACTTGTTTTCCAAGTCATTTTTTTTTAAAGCAATTGGGGTTAAGTAACTTGCTCAAGGTTACACGGCTAGTCATTATTTATGCGTGGGTGCTCATTTTCTGAGGCCGGATTTGATCTCGGGTCATCCCAACTCCGAGGCTGGCGCTCTTACTCACTGCGCCACCTAGCCGCCCCGATGTCAAATTTTCTATTCAACTCTGGTTTTTTCCTCAAGAATGCTTGAAAATCCTCTATTCCACTGAATGACCATATTTTCCCCTGAAACAAAACACTCAGTTTTGCTGGGTAGGTGACCCTTGGGTTCAGTCCCAGTTCTTTTGCCCTCTGGAATATCATATTCCATGCCCTTCAATCCCTCAGTGTAGAAGCTGCCAGGTCCTGGGCTATTCTGATTGTGTTTCCACAATATTGAAATTGTTTCTTCCTGGCTGCTTGTAGTATTTTCTCCTTGATCTGGGGATTCTGGAACCTGGCTATAATATTCCTGGGAGTTTTCTTTTGGGATCTTTTTCAGGAGGTGATCTGTGGATTCTTTCAACCTCTATTTTGCCCTCTGGATCTAAAACATCAGGGCAATTTTCCTTGAGAATTTCTTGAAGGGTGATTTCTAGGTTCTTTGATCATGGCTTTCAGGTAGTCCAATAATTTTTAAATTGTCTCTCCTGGATCTATTTTCCAGGTCAGTGGTTTTTCCCATGAGATATTTCACATTGCCTTCTAATCTTTCATTTGTTTGGATCTGCTTAACAGCATCTTGATTTCTCATAAAGTCATTAGCTTCCATTTGCTCCAGTCTAACTCTGAAGGAATGAATCTCCTCAGTGAACTTTTGAGATTCTTTTTCCATCTGGCAAATTCGACTTTTTAAGGCATTCTTCTCCTCATTGCCCTTTTGGGCCTCCTTTGCCATTTGAGTTAGTCTATTTTTCAAGGTGTTGTTTTCCTCAGTCAGGCTGTTGACCCTCATTTCATACTTTTCCTGCATCCTTCTCATTTCTCTTTCCAATTTTTCCTCCACTTCTCTTATTTGATTTTTAAAGTCCTTCTTAAGGTCCTCTATGGCCTGCAACCCATTCATGTTTTCCCCTGGGGCTTTTGGAGCAGGACTTCTGACCTCACAGTCCTCTTCCTCCTCCATGCTTCAACCCTCCTTGCCCCCAAAGTAGGAGTCTAGGGTTGCATTTTTCTGTTTCATTTGTTTCCTTTGCCTTGGCATGTTGCCACTTAATTACTTGACTTTTGGGCTTGTTGCCACAGTATGGCTTTGCCGCCAGATAGGGGAATTTTCGTCCCAAACATGTGGGGGTACAACTTCTGTTTCTGGCAAGCTGGAAACCCCCCCACAACCTCCACCCCAGATCACAATCCAGATCCAGGGAGGTTAAAGCAAGAGCGATTACCCCCCAAGACTGATCGCTGGATCTCCCTACAGTTTGCAGGCCAGGAGCTGGAGCTGCCTCTGAAAACTACAAAATGGCGTCTCCTCAGAGGCTTCTAGCCCCCAGGGGAGGAAGCTGACGCATTCCCCAAATACTGGTTCCAAAGTCCATAGGGCACTAACCTCTCACTTTGTCCTGTCTATGTTGATAGTTCTGGAATCACCACAGCTGCTGGTGTTCTGGGGTCCCTCCAGCTGGCTGCTGGCCCGGCCACCCTGGGGCTAAAACCGCAACTCAGGCGGACCTGTGCTCTGCTCCCCGTGCACTGAGTGCTGCGCTGCCGGCTCCCAGAGCTCTGAGCTGGTCCTTCCTGCTGGGCTGCTGGGCTGTCCTCAGAGGGAGGTTAGCTTCTCTGTGTTGTTCTGTGGGTGCTGGGGCTCTAGAAGTCGTTCAGAGTCCCCTTTTACATAGTTTGGAGGTGATCTGGGGGGAGAGTGCCTTGGATGCTGCTTCTACTCAGCCATCTTGGCTCCACCTCTGCACTTTCATTTTCATGGAGTTCATTCTTAGTTAAGGTTTACTACTTTCTCTTCCAGACCCTTTATTCTCATTCCAATTCTTTCATCGAGAGCTTTCATTTCATTTTAAAAATAATGCTTATTTCATGTTTTCTGGGTATTCTTTGCGTCCGTGTAGAAAATTGATTTTTTATCCTTTGAGTCTTTCCTTGTAGTTCTTGTGAAGTTACTTACTTCTTTGGGGGGAATCTTTAGATTTACCAAAAAAAAATGTTGATACTGGCTGGCATTTAATTTATTTATGTCAGAACTTTAATTCCTCAACTGAGGTTTTATGCCAGGGCCAGGCTCTACTCCCAGATGCACTTGTGGGTGGAATGGTTATTTCTGCTTTAGTTTGCCTTGTCATTCCAATTCAAAGTATCATGTCCACTTCCTGAGATTAAGCCCCCCTTGATCTTTGGGGCTCAGAGGGCTGGTTCTTCAAGGCATTCTCTGGTCTCTCAAGACAGAGCATCAGGGATCTTTGAGCCCCTATTTTGAGAGTGTTAAGACAGTACTAGTCATTGCCTGCTGCTACTCCCTGAGGCCTCAAGTATGGCTTTCTGAGACTCTGGGATTTTCTTGTAGGGTTCTTTAATTCTTGCTGCCTCCAGATACAAAGCATTGCAGGCTATATACTTCCCTGGCCTTTATATCTTTTAACATTGGAAGGTTATCCTGGAATGGCATTGCCTTTGTTGGTAACCTCTTCTTCTCTTGCCATCAGGATTTCAGATGGCCTCTTGTTCTGTCCTGGAGTGGAATGAATTGTTTCTTTTTTTTCTTTTCTTTTTTTTTTTTTTGCCTTTTTTTTTTTTTGGAGGGGGGAAGGCAGGGCAATTGGGGTTAAGTGACTTGCCCAAAGTCACACGGCTAGTAAGTGTTAAGTGTCTGAGGCTGGATTTAAACTCAGGTCCTCCTAACTCCAGGGCCGCTGCTCTATTCACTATGCCACCTACCCGTCCCTGTAATGAATTTTTTGATTTTTATTTGGTCTGGTGTAAACTTAAGGCTTTTACTGGAATGTACATGTGAGAGCTGAGTAGTCTACCTCTTGTTCAAGGAACCATTTGGCAGGAAATCCAAAAAAAATGTAGGCAAATACTAGGTTCTTATTATTTTATTTTAGGTACTGGTTATGTCCTAAAGTATATATAGCATCTTTTGGCTACTTCTCCAACTTGCACTATCCAGTTGGTATCCCTAATGGTGACTGTCTTTTATTCTCAAGATTTTAGGAGTAACATTAAGGAGGCTTGTTTTCTACAACTATAGATCCTGGGTCCCCACTGGCACGCTCCCCATTAATCATATATCAGTCAGATTCAATTAGATTTTAGAAAAGGTATTCACTGAGAAGATATAGAAAAAATATTTGGTACAAAACATTTCTCCAAAAAGCCTAGGGTGCACTTTCCTACAGGAACACATAGATATATAGGAAGGATAGATTCAATGTGCATGGTAATGAGTCACACATCTAAGTGTGGGAGTGAGAGGATAATTCATAACTCTTGGTGCTCTATGCTCCAGAAAATGTTTCTTGAGTCTGTATCTGGCATTTTTTGGTACTCCTTAAATAACTTTTTTCATTTATTAACTTTTACAATGTGTTATATACTAGAAAAAATACTTAAAACTAGGTTAATAGAAGAGCTAAAGACAAAAATTAAGAAACAGGAAAGGAAATTTGACTTCAAATTTTTTGCCTTGACACATTTTGATAAATTTCTCATTTTAATTAACCAACTGATATGCAAGAAGAGAGGCAATTAATAGATACATTTATGCCTCTATACCACGCACTCCATATGAATATTAGTGTAAATGGTGTAGGTGAAGAAGAAAGCAGATTATTCCCCATATAGCCCCCTTTAACTAGGCACTCTGTGGTTCTTTTGAAGGAAAAGCCCACTTCCTTTCTATGTCCATGGAGAACTTATTTTTGTTCTTCTAGGACTTAGAATTTGTGATGGTCATGTAGAGAAATCTTGAATTTTCTTTCCATGAAATCAGTTTTTCTATTTCTTTCCAAATGTATATTCTAATTTTTGGTAATAGTCAGAATGCATATAAAAAAAGTTTAGAACAAAAATTCTTGTTGAATAAATTTCAAATGAGAGTGTCTTGCCTCTTTCTTTACAGATTATCAGTTTATTAAATGTCTTCACACCACAGAAATCACTGGAAGAGTTCCAAGATGTGTAAGTAAAAGAGAGTAATGAAGTTCAAGACATGATAGGAAATATAGGACTTAGTGATAAGGGAAAGACAATTATTCTTTTTTTTTTCTTTTTGCTTTTTGGAGGGGGGAGGGCAGGGCAGTTGGGGTTAAGTGACATGCCCAAGGTCACATGGCTAGTTTTGTGTTAAGTATCTGAGGCCAGATTTGAACTCAGGTCCTCCTGATTCCAGGGCCGATGCTCTATTCACCACACCACTTAGCTTCCCCAACAATGATTCTTAAAAAGTAAGCAAGTGCTGTTGTTCTTTCTAGATTACATTTTGAAAATGGAAACAAGCTTAAGGGTTTGGGTTTAAATGAAAGAAAACATAATATGAGCATCATATTGTTCTGCTATTCCATGTTTTTGGAGAACTCTTATGATGATGGTGTTCTATCATTTAGGGCAAAAAACACTGAGTTAAGTAAGCATCAGGAACCCAGTTGTCACCTGTTAAAAAAAAAAGATGATTGCTAATTTTTCTCCCAGTTTTAAGACCCCAAACATTTAATGTTTGATTTTAGCTGTCACTTGACCTATCCTAGCATCAGTTTCTTCATCTACAAAATGTGGTAAATAATGCCTGACCTGTCCATCTGAAAGAATTATTATAATGGTCAAATGAGATAATGTAGCTAAACATATTTTTGAAAACGATAAACTCCTATATAAAGGTAAGGGATGATTATTAACTGGAAGTTACTTTAAAATTAATGTGAAGTAGACTCTAAGAAATGTGCCAATTCTAAGAAAAGTTCGCAGATACGTTTCTCTATTTTTCTACTTTGTAATAACCTTTGATTTTGCTATTCTACTTAGATACTTAGGAAAAATGAGGAGAAGAAAGCAAATATCTCTCTAACACATGATATCGCACAGGGGGCAGGCACTCTCTAACTGACAGGTTAGGCTTAGGCAAATTACCCCAGGTTCAAGGTTCTCTGAGGTTTGGGCTCCCCTTATAAACCTCATAAGGACCCATTAACATGTTTACTGTTTTAAATCATCCAGAAGACATAATTAATTTAAAATAAAGGCATTTAATGAAAGACAACAAGAAAATGATTCCTGCATAAACTTGGGGCATACTTTCCCCAAAATACATGTATTAACAGTGAAAGAGTTCGGACACCTAGGGAATATGCATGAAAGGACACACATGAAAGGACCTTATGTGGGCATAGTGAAATTGTGGAAAGGTACACAAAGAGGGAACATGTTTTCCCAGGGCTGCCTCATCCTTGAAGGGGCAGCTAATGCTTCTGATACTATAAGGTCATAGATGTCTTCTGATGATTTCCTCATGTTGGGACTATTCCCATTGTGTTTGGTATGTTGTAGAATCTCTACTCAGTTAGTTGGTCAATAAATATTTATCAAATTGTGTGTCAAGTACTTTGCTAAAAGGCAAACAACAGTCCCTGCTCTCAAGGAGCTCACAGTCTAATTATGGAGACAATTATGAACAAATTATATATATGACAAATTGGAGATAATCAAAAGAGGGAGGGTACCATGATAAAAATGGACCAGAAAATACCCACGTCTAGAAGATAAGATTCTAGCAGAGTCTTGAAGGAAGCCAGAAGGCAGAGATGAGGAGATGGTGGCAGAAGGCATTTGAGTAATGTGAGATGAGAAGGAACAAGTTCTCAGTGAATGGTCTCAATTTTTTTCAGTGAAATATTAGGCAAGATTCTTAGCTGAGAAAGTAGGGGGAGGGGAAGGAGAGACGTGGGAGGCTTGAGGAGGGATAAAAATGTTTGGAAGAGCTGCTGTCCTTAGTGGGATAGTGAGTCAAATAAGAAGCTGTGAATTTGTGGGGGAGATGTGTCATTTCTGCTGATTCATGTACCACTAAGGATGGCTCCATTGGAGCTAATGTACACCTCTATTTCTAGCTTCAACCTTTATTTGGAGCCCCCAAATGAGCCACTACCTTTTCTTTGTATTCCCATTTCAGAAATCTTCACTATAATTTCCTTTTAGAGATTACTATGGTATTCTGAATATAAACTTCATTCATAAAAGTTTAATATTCACAAGAACTAAAAAGAGCCTTTTAAAGTTGTTATGTAATACTTCTGAGTGTCCTCTGTCTTCTCTTTGTTAGCTTAGAGCTCAGAACTTTAAAATTCATTAAAAAAAAAAGCAAAGAGTTGGGAATGAAAATGAGGCAGAGTCAACCTTGTGCAGGTGCTGACTGGCAGCTCTGTTATTCACTATTCAGTTCTGGCTCACAGAGCCCAATCCTAACATAAGGTCCAAAATCAAGAAGTAGTCTGGAAGAATGAGCAAACAAAAAGAAGAATGCCATCATAAGAAGCCATTATGGAAATAAGGACATAGACCCTAAAGGAGAGAATGACTCAGTCCTCCAAGCAAAGACTCAAAGGAAAAAAAGGCTTGGGTAGAAATCCAACCAAAATTCCTGAGAGATCAAGCAAGATTTTTTCCGTGCTAAAAATGATTTTAAATACCAAATTACAGGGATGACGGGATAAAAGGGGAAAAAATGAGAACTATGGAAAAAAGATTTGTAATGAGAGTTAACAATCTGGCATGAGGACAAAATCTTACCCAAGGAAAAAGAACTCCCTGAAAATTAAAATGGACCAAATAGAAACTAATGATTTCATGAAACAAAATGAAAACAAAATATTAATATAAATTCAAATGATGAAAAAATATATTTTTAAAAATATAAGGTATCCCATAGCAAAAACAACTGACCTGGAAAACAGAATGAAGAGAAAAAAAATTAGGAATGATTAGAGTAATCAGAAGGAATGGTGGGAAAAAGGTCTAGGCACTTGATTTTAAGAAATTATAAATGAAAACTGCTCATAACCAGTGGGCAAAGTAGACTTAGAAAGAATCCACTGTCATTTCCTGAAAGAAATACCAAAATGAAAACTCTCAGAATGTTATAGTCCAATTCAGAGCTTATAAATCAGAGGGAAAAAAAACAACAATCATCTGGGAATTGCCAACAAAGCAGGATTACACAAGATTTAGCAGGCACCTCTAAAAAGCAGCAGAGAGCTTGGAATATGATGCTCCAGAGTGAAAAAGATATAAAAGATGCCTCTTTAAGAAAACAAAACAAAATTTAATTTAAAAAAGAGAGAAAAGAGGGGAATTCACATACTTAGTCTTTGGACTAGGAAAAAATCCTTAGCTGCTTTCTTTGTGATAGGAGCAAAGTTTGCCTGTCCTCAGAGTTTTATAAGCCCCCAAAAGGGGGAGTCCTTACATTTGAGAAACAAGATTTGATAAGAGGTAAAGGAATAAAAATCTTACCTCAGTATAGTCGATTCTAGACATCACCCCTACTTTAATTATTGTTTCAAATTCTTGCCTCCATTAAATATATATATGACCACAGCAAGCCTTTCCGGGATTTGAGCCATACCCTGAATGTGTCACAGACTTTCCCACAGGGAGCCATTGTAATTTTTCTTCCTGTTTCTAATCCTAAGAAATTGATATTACTGAAAGAGATAGGTAACAAGGAGATGAATTCAATTTTAAGTAAAATGATGCTTCTCTTGACAGATATAAGTTTGTGGTACTGGTAGCTCTAACAGTTTCATTCTTAGTAATGTTTTTTTAAGTCCTTCATTCACTTATTCGCAGAAATAGAAAGTTCAAATGAGCAGTGATTTCATAGAAGATTTCTAACATGATTAATATGATTGTGTTAGTGTTTCAATTATATTTTTAAAGTTGATTTCTGTATTTTTCATAATCTGGTCATAACATCGAGGATTTACTCTCTAGTTACCTTGTGATGGAACTGATGGATGCAAACTTGTGTCAGGTAATTCAAATGGAATTGGATCACGAGCGCATGTCTTACCTCCTGTACCAAATGTTATGTGGCATCAAGCACCTTCACTCTGCCGGGATCATCCACAGGGTAAGAACCCATAATTATGAAAGATGAATTAGTTAGCTCCAAAATACAAAGAAGGGACATAATGCTAAGGGAGAGAACAAATAATAATTATGGATTTTCTTACCACCAGTAAAGCTGTGATTAAGCAGCATGAACCCTTTCCCATGTTTACAAGAGAAACAAAAAAACAGTGATTATACCAGAGACCATATTTACTGTTATTCAGCATTTCCTCATGAATCTATTTCTGCAGTCAGTTTCTGAAGCAGTCTCTTTCTTCCCAGTTATTTGACTGACAGAGGTTATCAGTGCTGTTGAAATGAGATAGGTTTCTCACAGAATGAAGTGAGTTGCCCACATTTGCTTTTTTCTCAACACTTGATCAGAAATAGAAGATGTCAGGTGTAGCCATGTGGCTACATGGAGAAACCTAAAAGATGATAATAAATTAAATAGTATAGAAACTCTTTCTTTCCCAGAAGGAGCTCTAATTTTTTTTAAGTATACAGTGATAAAAGTGCGTTTCTTTTCAGGATGTAAAGATGATCCTAAAGGCTTTTTTTTTTTTTAAGGATAAACTCAAAAATTAGTTGTAAAAAGAATCATAAAATAATATGGCAGAAACTAGGTATAGACTAACATCTCAAACTGTATATCAAGATAAAATCAAAATGGGTACATGATTTGGGCATAAAGGGTGATACCATAAGCAAATTAGGAGAGCAAGGAATAGTTTACCTGTCATCTATGGAGAAGGGAAGAATTTATGACCAAACAAGAGATAGAAAGCATTATGAGATGTAAAATGGATAATTTTGATTACACTAAATTAAAAAGGTTTTGCACAAAGAAAAAAATAATAATATATTTTATTTCCTTTCAGTTCTTTATAGCATCTTAAACCAGATAATAGAGGCACTAAGTATTCAATAAGTGACCAGCTTATCATGCAAATTTGGTAGAAGGAAATAACATTCTCAGTATTGTTAGGTTTTTCTGCTTTGTTCCTTTTGGCAGGATTTAAAGCCCAGTAACATTGTGGTGAAGTCTGACTGCACATTGAAAATTCTGGACTTTGGACTGGCCAGGACTGCTGGCACAAGCTTCATGATGACCCCATATGTGGTGACACGTTATTACAGGGCACCAGAAGTCATCCTGGGAATGGGCTACAAAGAGAATGGTAGGCTAACCCAAAACATAGCAAGGGAAAGAGCTCACTGTGTTAAGGAATGAAAAGGAACAGTCCTCTTTTATTTACATTCACAACTTTAAAAAATATGGACTATTTGGCTTGCCATTCAAAAATTCTACTTAGACTCATTAATTTTTAAAATCAAAAGGAAACCATAGAGATACAGCCTTTTATAGTGTCTACAAGATATCAGATAAGAAGGAAATTCTAGATAGAGTCTGACTAAGCAATTATAAAAGTAGTTTCTAATTATCATGCATATGCCATAGATGCTGAATAAAGACAGATTGCTTTTAGATTGTCACAGGCACAAAATACTGCAGTCCTTCAGTTCAGAATCTGAAAGAAGGAAAAAAAAACTAGATCCATTTTCCTTTCCCCATTTCACAGATGGGTGATTCAATATGGAATTAAAAGCAGATTTCCAGAATCCTTGGCAGAAATGTCATCTTTCTTTTCCCATAATAAGTCAATAGAATAAATTGTTCAGGATATGAAGTCATTTCTAATTATTAAATGCCCCTGTCAGTGAAATTAAAGACTACAGTTGTTTAGAAAAAGACAATAATTTTTTAAACTGAGAAGAGATGTCTGTTATACTCTTTATTTTCCTCTTTATTTAAACAAAAATGTCATATTTATGAACATTATCAGGCATAAGTATATCTCCAAAATATATTCCAGATTGGATCCATCAAATAAAATTATGTTAACCAAGAAATTCAATTAATTAATCAAACATAGCTTCAATTAGGCAGTATTCTACCATTATCACTTTGACCAGATAACTTTGGAAATAAGGCAGTATATTTCTATATAATTCTCATCTTAAAAGACAATTTTGTTTTTTAGAAACAGCTAGGTGGTGCAGTGGCTAGAGCAGTGAGCCTGGAGTGAGGAAGAACTCAGTTTAAATCTGAATTCAGACACTTCCTAGCTCTGTGACCCTGTGCAAGTCACTTAATCTCTGTCTGACTTGGTTTCTTCTCCTATAAAATGAGGATGATAGCACCTACCTCGTAGGGTTATTGTGAGGATAGAATAAGATAATTTTTATAAAGTATTTAGTACAGTGTCTAGCGTGTAGTAAGCATTTAATAAATGCGTATTTCCTTTCTTAAAAAAAAGTAATTGTTTAAAGCTAATTAATTTAGTTTAATGAAATTAACACCCAGGAAGTTTTCATTTCATTCAGATTTTTATTGTCTATCATTTAAAAAGTCATTGACTTTTCATTTAGTTCTGCAGATGAACTTTTTCATAAGACTATATTAATTGTTGTCCCTATTAAAGAAAACACATTCTGAATGGTATAGAGAGAGCCTTTTGGTGCATTTGTTCAGAAGAGAAAAAAAAATGTCCGGCTGTTTGGAAAATCTTAACAGTAACAGCTATTGAGGGCAGCAAGATCTGTGCTCTGAGACATTTTTATTAAGAATAGTGGAATTCGGGGCGGCTAGGTGGCGCAGTGAATAGAGCGCAAAAACCACCAACCCAAACAACCCCAACCCAAACCACAAAAACCGGCCTCGGAGTTTGGATGACCCGAGATCAGACCCGGCCTCAGAAAATGAGCACCCACGCATAAACAATGACTAGACATGTAACCTTGAGCAAGTTACTTAACCCCAATTGCTTTAAAAAAAAAAAAAAAGAATAGTGGAATTCTAGTCCTTTCTTCAAGTCATAAATAAAAGCAAGTGTGTGTCATTGAAAAAAAAAAAGAAGCCAGAGGTGGGAGTGAGGTGAGTTGGGGGAATCTTCTCAAACTTAGCAAAATTAAAAAAAAAAATTTTTTTTTAAAGCAATTGGGATTAAGTAACTTGCTCAAGGTTACACGGCGAGTCATTATGTGTGGGTGCTCATTTTCTGAGGCCGGATCCGATCCCAGGTCATCCTGACTCCAGGGCCGGCACTCTTACTCACTGCGCCACTTAGCTGCCCCCAAAATAAAATTTCTAGATTAAAAGGAAACTCATTTTCAAAAGAAAGACAAGAATGAAAAATATTATTGAGGACCTAAATCTGCCTCTTTCATTTCTTTTCTTCAGAGTCATGCTGTAAAATTGACATGAGGTCTTCCCACTCTTCTCTTTCCCTCTTTAGCACTTATATGAGTAACAAATTCCCATTTCATTTCATAGCTGACTGTATGAGATCTACTAAGTACAAGCATCTGTCCTCTACTCTCCTTGGAACCATGGAAGCCTTCAGGCAGAAGGGAGATATTTATCCCTTCCATGATCCAGCCATCCTAAGCCCCCACTACTTCCAAACTCTTTTCCTAAAAGAAATATTTTAGCTTTATTTTGTGTTACAGGGGAAAAAATCCTTGCTTTAATTTTTTTTACATAATAAAATGGAATGAAAACAAAGGGGAAAAAAGTTATAGAACCTATAAAAACAGTGAGGGTTCCAGTTGGCAAAATAAACTTTCCAGAAAATCAGGAAAAAAAGAGGCAAATCCATTTTGCCTCTGTGATAAAAATGCCATCGCTATGAATTTTGACTTATATCTTTGTTTTCTGGAAGATGAAAAATGGAAAAACTGTGCCTAAATTGTGTCTCATAAATATTGCCAATTCCTGTGAGGAAAGAATAAAGCCATGAACAATCACAGGTTGAAATTCTTCAGAGATTTTCAGGCCATTTTACAGTTTTTTAAGGTCTAAGTTTGTTGGAAAGTTTATTTTGCCAACTGGAACCCTCACTAATTCACTGACTCCAATTCTGGGCACACACTCTTATTAGACAGCTCTGAAAATGGCACCAACCCCCTGCCCAAGTTGATTCATGTTTCTTTTGTTACCCTTATGGATAAAGAACAAAGTTATACTCAAGCTATAGTTATTTTAGAGGAGGAATGAAAAAAAAAAAGATTTCTCCTTTCTTGAGCTGGGTTCAGTGGTTTATCAGCTGATCACTTTGCTCTGAAATATTACAGATATCTTTAATGTTAATACCTTTTTAATTGGTTGGTCTTACTAGTATTTAGCTTGTCTGGTTTGGTTGGTGGTTTTTTGTTTGTTTGTTTGTTTAGTTTTATTTAGTTTTACTTGTTACAAATGTCAGAGAAGATCTCTGAGAAAAACTAGTTTATCTTCTCTAAATATGAAGGACTTGTTTGTTGATTTAATCTGAGTTCTTACAATTACAGTTATTTTATCCATATATTTAGCTACTGAATTCTTTACCACTTCTCTTTTGGTCCTGGCTCTATGGAAAGTAAAAAATGATATTTTCTGATCAAGCTGCTTTTCTCCTCTTTTTTAAGAATAAATTGTCTTAGTTAACTTTGCTTTTTTTCCCCTCCCCTTCTTCATTTCCCTAATCTCTGCTGTTCTAGTGGATATATGGTCTGTAGGATGCATTATGGGAGAAATGGTTCGCCACAAAATCCTCTTTCCAGGAAGGGATTGTATCCTTCTGCCTTTTGGTCCAGTTTTGCCTGTTTTATCTTAAGCCTCTTAAATTTATTCTGCATATACCAGGGCTGAAAAGGTAGGAGAAAAAAAGTTGGCTTACAATGGTAACTATGACAGTAATAGTAATGTATTCCAAAATTTAGCCAGTACCTGGAGAAAAAAAAATAGAATAAAAATTAAATGATACCATGATTGTTTTGATCAAACTTTAAATTATTTTTTCTTGAATACTTAATCTTATTTCCTAAACAATGTCACATATACTTATTTTGTTACAAAAAAGAAGAAAATCTAGACCAGAGAATGGTAAATAAGTTTGGTAACATTGTTTTATCAGTTAAGGGGAAAACCAAACCCTTTCCCCTAATGTTAGTTACTTTCCTTATACAACTATTTTTCTTGATTTTATTCTCTTTAGGAATGTGTGAATTTGTGTTGATATAATTGTCTACTTGCCATTGCATCATGGATTTAAATTTGTCTTGATGCAATATGGGTTCCTATGTGGGTCAATATAGCATTTTTTTCTAAAAAATAAAAAATGATTTGTACATTTTAAATGTCAACAGTTGGTTTTCCAATAGCTCAAGGTCTATATGATTTAGAAACAGAATATTTTTTTCTCAGGAGCAATGGTCACAAACATTATTCTTTCCCCATCTGAAGATAGCATTTCCTCAGGTGTAAAATGAGGCGGTTGGATTAGGTGGCCTTCAAGGTCCTTTCAAGCTATCAATCTATGATTCAAAGATAAGAAGCTGAATTTTTCCAAAGTACAGATGCTTTTGGTAATTTGGCAGCTTATTAACTAGAACACTGTAATGACGGGTACTTCTACATATCTCTAGCAAAATAACAATTTATGTTAATAAGGATGCCTAAAATTCTTCAGGATACCTAAGCATATTCCAAATTAAAATGATTCATTTAAATTTTTAAAATGTTTAGTTTTAAGGTTAATTATATCTTAGTATATTTCAATTTTTTGATAACTGTTAATCCTTATATGGTTTGTAATATACCGCCCCTTTAATGTTTATTGGTGAGTTAAGTCTGATCAGAGAGAAAGGGTTTCCTCATAGAACTGGTTACTAGCGGTTACTCTGACTGGGAGACAAGCAATTGATTTTGAATCTGATGAGCTGAGTGTTATAAATCGGGGAGATATGGATAGCAAAACTATGATATGACTGTGGGCCATTGTCATAACTATCTGATGAGAGGAAGGGAAGGAGGAAGTTAGGGAGGGAGGAAGGACAGACTTCAGAACTATATCCGCTAAGCTTGAAACTGGAAATAGTCAATGCTCCAGATGCCTTTGAGGAGTGTCTAACTGAGCAGAGAAACAAATGGAAACAGAGAACAATAGAAGTCATTCAGCAACCAGTTCAATTCAGTATACATTTACTGAGCACCAGCTATATACTGGCATTGCTGCGGATACCAATAAGAAAAAGGAAAAGGCTCCCTGCCCTCAAGGTGCTTGCAATCTAATGTGTCTGAGAGTAGCCTTGAATCTAGGAAGAGGAGTCTTCCTAGCTCCAGGCCCAATGCTCTATTTACTTACTTCATTGCCTAGATGCCCTGTGGTTTTCTAATCATCTGGTTAGAAAGAATCTTTCATTTTGCTATGTAGTCTAAAAAAAGACTGTTGGGTTTATGGAGGGGAATGAAGGGCTGTTGACTTGACCCTTCACAAAATGGAGACTCTAGGAGAGAACTGCACAATGTGGCAGTAGGTTGGGATCAAAATTAAAATAGGTTAAACGTCTTTACCCACAGATATGTTAGACTGGAGACAGATTGATGATGGTTGGTTGCTTGACAAAGAGGAAAGTGTTCAGTGGCTACCCTACAATTTTTGCTGGATGCCCACAATCAGTATGTTGTATAGGCCTGCTCTAGGAGGGTCTCACCCACCAAAGTATTCAGGCTTGAATAGGACCTTGAACCAATGGCCCTAATGAAAGGAAATACCACCAAACCCTTCAAGGTCCCCTGGAATCTTAATGGGCAGGGGCAGCTTGCCTGGCTCTGGGATAATGGGCCAGAGAAACAACATGGCACAGTGGATAAAGAACTGATCTCTGAACCAAGAAGAGCTGGTTTCAAGTTCTACTTTTGACATATACTGACTATTTGATCCTGGGTAGTCTCTTTCCATTACGGTGTTCTGGGTAATGCTGTAATACTGTGGTGCAGACCTGCAGCGGTGCAGTGAGTTTCTTCTTCTGGAAATTATGCCAATCCCTACTAACAGTCTTAATTAGAAAGATTCAATTAGATTTAGCTAACCAGAGGAATCCTATTCTCCATTCTAGACAACAAATGATAAGTTTCAATGTTTCAGGTCAATAATGGCATCATTATTTGTATCAGTAAAAGAAATAGGAGTCAGATTCCATCTCTTTGTAGGCATTAGTCTGTTGTGTTAGCTTTCATGCAGAATTGGGGCTAGGCATATGATTTCATTGGCATAGGGAACCTAATATCAGGAAATACCCTCTCCTGGTTTAGGCTGGTGAATTAGCATGAGAGGTGTCTTGTTTTGTCTCCTCCAAATTCTAAGAATGAAGAAAACCTCAGGGGCATATTAGTGTCAATACTCTTCTTAAAACCAAGCCATAAAAAACTGGGACATTAGAAAAACACAGATGGCATTTATTCCTATATTCCCAATTATATAAGTTTAAACTTTCATTTGTCCCATGTTCCTTTATCCTTGATCTAGACTTGTGATTAAACTGATATAGGAAATTCCTTATCCTAATTGCATATCAGCAAATGTTCTATAACTTACAGTTTTAGAGGACTTCATTGGGGGAGGGGGTGGGGTGGGCAGCACTAAGAAGTGACTTTTTGGAAAAACTTACAAACTGCTTTTATTTGCTTATTACATTTGTCTTTTTCATTATTATTATTTCATTATTATTATTTCATTATTATTTGAAAATCTGAAGGAGATGGACTATCTTAGGGAGATAGATTATGAAAACTTTGCAAAAGCTTTCCTAAGAAGAGATCTCGCTCATTAGATATGTTACAGCTAATAACCTCTCAGACTCAGTTACCTTATTTGTAAAAAACAAACCCCCCCCAAAAACCCCAAACAACAACAATAATAACTGCCTTAACCTTTGGGGTTGTTGTAAGGAACAGATGAGATAATTCACGTGAAAACACTTTGTAAGCTGTAAAATACAAAGGTAATTTGATTAGACTCTCAAAACAAGAAATTCTAAGGAACCTCAGCTAACTTGCCAAATGAATTGGTGAATCCAAAGTCCTGAGACATGCTTATGCTATAATGTAAAATCAGTAATAGTCTCCTCGATGGTTATGGAATTAGTGTCTCTCATTTACTTCAGAACTACCTGAACTTTGAAGACAAAAAGATGAGAATTCAGATAGACCAAAGAAAAAGTGAGGAAAATGCATTTTGAAATGAAGAAGATTTCATAAAGGGAAACAACAACCTATTTCTGGGGTATAAAATTCTATATATTTAGAAGTTTTGAGTTTCAGTTTTGTCATCACATATATAGCTGGAAATTTTATCTTTTAGAATATTTTTGTTACAGTTTTATAAAAAAAAATTAATTTTCATGACTTTCTTTGTTAATCAGACTTTGAGACAAGAAGAATATAAAGAGAAAAGGATAATTTGGTAGCTGTGCTCAAGGAGAGAGCCATCTGTTTTGTTTAGCTCTGACAAACTTTATTTTCTGTGAATAGTATTTACTTCATATTTGTATGTGTACAAAAGGCACAGTCAGATGTTTTCTGAGCAGACTTTGTATTTTAAAATTTCAGAGGCTCTGTTGAGCTTTTGTTTAATAAAATTGCACAGATCATCTCATTAAATTTGTAATTAGTTTTTGAACCTTAGTGTAAGGCTGTCTTGTCCTTGGGGATAGCTTGTGGGGTGTGAAATCAAATCATCCTGACCATCTTCTTTTGGGGGATTTATTGAAAGAAAAGGATAAATCCCACTTGTCTGGAGACCCTGCTTGATGAAAATATCGTTATGTAATTGGAAGAAACACACACTCTGGTTATATATTAGCATTGCCAAAGACCTTTGTTAACACCAAGAGAACATAAACGGACCAAACTGTTGGAAAGACAGCCCACAGACTAGCTGTGTTTAGCTAAGCTAGCCCACGGAGGGTTTCAGTCAGTCAATCCACAAGTATTTACTAAGTGCAGGGAGCTATGCTAAACATGGCAGATACAAAGAAAGAGAAAATCACCATACCTCAAGGAACTCACATTCCAATGGTAGAGACAACAAGTAAATAGTCATGTACATACAAGAAATGTAGAATAGGAGAAAGTTTGATGGGACTGAAGAGAGACAGGAAAGCTAAGAGGTAAATGTGGAGAAGGAGAACATTCTAGGCATGGAAGATAATTAAAGACCCAGAAAAGGAAGCTGGAGTGTTGCACATGAGAAGCAACCTAGGCTGATTGACCAGATTGTAGAGTGCGTGGGAATAAAGAAGGCTGGAAAGGTATGAAGAACTAAAGTCAGTTCATGAAAACCTTTAAATAGAAAGGACTTTCTGGAGATAATAGGAGGCCACTAAGACTCTTTGAGGAGCAGGGGCTGGGGCCACATGGTTAGACTTAAACGTTAGAAAAATCACCTTCGTAGCTGGGTGAAGGGTGAATTGGAGTGGGGAGGGTCTTGGGGGAGAGAGACTAAATGGAGTTCATGATATGGAAATAGAATATTGGGGGTGATTGTTTTCAAGACCTCTGTGCATAGCTGAGGTTAGCTAGAGGAGCAGGTCAAGGGAAGGAAAGAGCATGAAGAATTGGGAAGTTAATGTAGTTGATTTCTTTCAAATGGAATCAATCAATCAATTAATTAATTACTCTAGGCTGGGCACTGCTCTAGATACTTGGTGGGGGGGGATCGGGGAGAGAACTCCGGTCTCCTGTCCTCAAGTGTGGCCCTTTGACTGAATCTCCTGCAGTTGGGGGTAAAAGTACAAAGAATGGAATAATCCCTATCACAAGGAGCTTACATTCTATTGTAGAAGACAAGTATATATAAAAATATATAGTCAAGTCATATAGAAAAGCATTTATTAAGTGCTTATACCAAAGCACTGTGCCAGACAAAAGCAGCTCACAGCCTAATGGGGAACATTGTACAAACATGTACAAATAAGATAAATTGGGGATAACCTCAGAGCACATGTCCAGAAAGTCTTCTTTAGCAGGTGGGTTTTAGCTAGGACCTGAAGGAAGCCAGGAGGTGGAGATGGGGAGGGAGCACATTCAGGCTATAAGGGAGAACCAGTGACAAAGCAGAGAATCTGATGAGGTGTTGTGTTCAAAGAACTGCAAGGAAGACAGCGGTCACTGGCTTGCAGAATACATAGAGGGAAGACTTGGGAAAGGGAAAGGGGAAAAATTATGAAGGTTTTCAGGGTCAAACATAATTTTTAAAATTTGATTATGGAGGTAATAGGAAGGCATTGGAGTTCACTGAATACAGAGTGGTGGATATTGTCAAACCTGAGCCTTAGGAAGACCACTTTGACAATTGGGTAGAGGATGGGGTGGGGTCTGAGGAGACTTGAGGCAGGGGGATGATCCTGGTGGGTATTTCAATAGTGTAGCCATAAGGTAGTGAGAGTCTGGACCAGGATGATAGTAATGCCAGAGGACAGGAGGGGATCTTCTATACAGAAGATGCTGAGGTAGACTGAATCAACAGGACATAGCAGAGGAGTAAATGTGTGTGTGGGAGTGGTGTTGGGGATGAGAGAAAGTGAGGAGTGAGACTGACACCAAGGCTGTCCACCTTGGTGATTGGGGTGAAGCCCCCAACAATAATAGGAAAGTTAGGAAAAGAGAGGGGGGAAGACATGTTTTGGACATGTTGAATTTAAGATGTCTGTGGGACAGATGTCTAGGTAGCACAGTGGAGAGATCTCTTGGCTTGTAGTCAGGAAGACTTGAATTCAAATCCTTACTAGCTGTGTAGACCTGGGGAAGTCATTTAATCCTATTTGCCTCCATTTTCTCCTATGTAAAATGATCTGGAGAAGGAAATGGCAAACCACTCCAGTGTCTTTGCCAAGAAAACCCCAAATGGAGTCATGAAGAGTTGGACATGACTGAAACAATTGAACAACAACAAATTATATATATATATATATATATATATATATATATATAGTGACTTTTTTTGTATTTATTTAGTATTTAACTTTTCCCAGTTACATGTAAAAACAATTTTTAACATTTGTTGTTAAAACTTCAAGTTCCGAATTCCCTTCCTTAGGGAGCAAGCAATTTCATATAGGTTATATATGTACAGTCATGCAAAACATATCCATAATAGTCATGAACAACAAATATGTTAATGCTCTGGTTCTCTTCTGAGCAGAGATGACCTACCAAGTGATGTATATAGAATACAGATGATATAGAAAGTTAAATACTTACTCACTTTAGAGATTATCTCCACAGGTAACTGGCCTATCTCTATTTTACAGTATTTTATAATCTTTAAGTGTACAATTTAAACTTTTTTTTTTTAGGGCAATTGGGATTAAGTAACTTGCCCAAGGTCACACGGCTAGGTTTTGTTTGTGTGTGCACTGAGTGTCTGAGGCCGGATCCAAACTCAGGTCCTTCTGACTCCAGGGCTGACGCTCTACTCACTGTGCCACCTAGCCGCCCCCAATTTAAACTTTTTAATAGAACTGGCAAACTATATTGAAGGATAGTGAATAGAATTAATGAAATTTACCTTCATTTCATAGGTGGGAAAATGGGAAATTCCCTGAATAATCTCTCCTAGGACAACTTTTAAAAATAGAGTGTTGATATTATTTAAGAAACATATCAGATACTGAGCCAGATTTCTGTTTTTTGTGTTTTTTGTTTGTTGGGTTTTCCATGGCTTTATACCATTTATCCCTCCTTAGCTACCTCTGCTCATCTGTAGCTTTCTAATTTTACAATCTAGATAACAGCCAATAAAGGACAACATGGTTGTGACCACACCTTAAATTTCATGGCGGCATTTCAATTGTACACGTATTTATTTCATATTGAACTGTCCCATTTTAAAATTTAGCCTTCGCTACCATTGTAAAGCAACCATACTTATGTAAAGAATCGTGCTCTGGGGCTGGTCCATGAGAGGTTCTTAATAAATGCTTATTAAGTGATTGGTTGATTGATTATGAGATTATAAGATTTTCTATTTAGAAACATTGGATGGGTAGGATTTAATGAAATTGAGACAGTATATTCTAAACCATTTGTTTTTGAACAAGAATTACCTTTCCACTTTATTCAAATTTGTAAACAGGAATAAGTATGTTTCATATGTAATGTGTTTTCTTTTGCCATCTCAGTTTATTTTTAAGCACATTATTTGAAAGAATAAGGTAAAAACTAGATTGCATACTTTCCAAACTAATATGCAGTCCAGGCTCATTTATAATACAAATCATTAGGTTCTTAGGGAATAAATAGAAAATAATCTTTGGAAAAGCAGGTAAGATGAATCATTTAATTAGAATTGCAAAGTTACATTAGCATATATTAGCTAATCTTAGTTCTATAACACAGTAATGAGGGGAAGATTACGCTTGCTGGCCTGAACCACAGTTCTGTTGGCATTCAAAGGCCATCATCAGATGCAGATAATGGAAAGCTAACATCCTGTTTTGTAACACGTTTGTAACATGCTTTCATTTATTTGTTCTTCTGCTGTTGTGTTCCTGTTTACCTTCATTTCATTCTTGTTTTCAGTTGACATATGATCACTAGGGTAGATCCCTGAAGAAATGATTAAAGGTACAATGCTACTCTTTGGCACTGATCACAGTCTTTAAGCAATGATTGGTGGGAACAGATGCTACTCTTACTCCTTCCCCTTTGAGCCTTTAATGGATAGCTGTTGAGATATGTATACATATCTACATGCATATATAAATATATATGTGTGTATACATACATACCCACATACACACACACACATATACATAGATTTCAATAATAGATATCTATCTAGATAGATATGTACCTATATCTCAATGTATCTTTGCTGTACTCTTTTGGATCCCCACAAGATAGATTTGAACCAAACAAAAATATCAAATTTTAAAACAATAATGCTATATCTCAATATAGAATAATATATACATAGATATTTATAATACCCATCCATCTATCTATCTGTCTGTCTGTCTATGTATTTGTCCATCCATCCATCCATCCATCCATCCATCCATCCATCTATCTTTCTATCTCATTGTTCTTAAGTTTCTTAGAGAACACAAAACCAAATGTTCACAAGCCTATGTCATATTAGAATATCGTTGTATCCTGATAAAAGTCTTAGAGAAACAAAAGAGTAAATACCACTTAGGAAATATAATACATGATACTGACCATTACCAACCCCACAGGAACCATCTGCATCATATATTCTACTGCATAATTATCAATTGTTAATTAAATGCTCTAGGGATTTTTTTAGAAATGGAGATATTTAAATAAAAACATTGTTAATAAAATTTTGGTTTTAAAATTTTGATTTACTCTTTAACATTCCTCAAGTAGTATCATTATTTATTGGAGAATTTTATTCAATTACACATGTTCTTCCATAAGTATAATCAGTATGCTTACTAATTCTCCCTTTCTTTCCCCAATGAATATTCATATAAAAATTTTTCTTGAAAACCAGCTAATTAGGCTTTGCTTTCTTTTATAATTATTGATGAAGTAAGAATGATAATATCTATTATCATCCTTTTTTTTTTTTTAGTTTTTGGAGTGGGGACAGCAGAGCAATTGGGATTAAGTGACTTACCCAAGGTCACATGACTAGTAAGTGTTAAGTGTCTGAGGCCAGATTTGAACTCAGGTCCTCCTGACTCCAGGGCCAGTGCTCTATTCACTGTGCCACCTAGCTGCCCCCTCATTTTTTCTTTTTTTTTGTCTTTATTAATTTGCTTACTTTTAGCTTACAAGATTCAATTCCATAATTCCTTGAGTTTCAAATTTTCTTTCCCCCCCCCCTTACCCCTTCCCCCTCAAGGCAGCGTACAATCCAGTATAGGATCTGCAAATACTTTCACACTAGACATTAGTCAGGTTACAAAGGCAGGTTGTACTAGATGGAATGAAAAATGGTAAAGAGGAAATGAAACCAAACAAGAAAAAGAAAAAGATTAATTAGTTTGCTTCCATCAGGATTCAAACTCAGTTCTTTCTAGTTCTTTCCCTGGATGTAGACATCTTTCTCCATCATGAGTCTTTTGGGATTGACTTATATCACTGCATTGCTGAGAAGAGTCCAGTCTGTCATAGTTGGTCATCTGTAATGGAAATGCAAATTTAAAGATCTTCAATGCCCCTAGGCCCTTTGATAGGCTTAAGTGACTCTGAGAACCTTCCTTGATTTGAAAATACACTCTGCCCCCTAAAAGGCTGAATGTGGTCACTTGAAGCCTGTGGCAGGAGGCTTGGTTTTCTGGAATGCCTACACCTTGATGCTGTGTGATTGGGCAGTGGGTCAAGAGGGTGGTGACATTCTCTGACCCAGGAGAAGGCTATATAATCCCTGATGTGAGGCTTTGCTTTGGGGCTCACTTTGAGAAGTGTTGTGTGATTTGACCAGATGAGACTCTGGGAAGTCATTGAGAGCCCCCTGGCTTTGAAAACCCAGATGCTGATGCTTCCCTCTCTGGTAACTGTGATTTGGTATTGATGTAATGGTTGGGCAGTTTGGAAGCCTGTCTGCTTGATCTGTTTGTTTCTCTGTCTTGTAAGTTCTGTCTGTATACTTTGAAGTTCGGGGTGCTGACCTTTTCCCCCTGAACTAGGTAAATGGTATATGTTTGATTGATTGAAGTGAGCTTGTTAACCCATTTTGAGTTGCTTTCCTTTAGAAAAGCAGATCTAAGAGCCTGTGTTGGCAGCCACCCTGGGGATGTTGGGGTGCTTGCTGCTACATCATTACACATATGTTGTGTCTGTGATTGTGTACAAATTTCTCCAGGTTCTACTCTTCTCACTCAGCATCAGTTCATATAAGCCTCTCCAGGTAAATATGAAGTCCATCTGCTCCTCATTTCTTACAGCACAATGGTATTCCATTACATGCATATACCACAACTTGTTCAACCATTCCCCAATTGATGGGCACCTCCTTAATTTACAATTCTTTGCAACCACAAAAAAGAGCTGCTTTTTCAGATTTCAAGGCTCAGGGGGTAATCCTTAGTTGACTAGAGTTTATTCTTTCTTAATAAATAATATAATCAGTTCTTGGATTTTTTTTTCCCATAGCAGTAAAAACTTTACTTCATTTATTTATTACTTTATTCACCCTTATCAGGGAAAGAATAGTCTAAATTATGGAAAATCAGGACTGTATTATTTTTGGAAAATTTCTTATTACTTTTTAAAAATCATGACCTCTTAATATTTATTTGACCTTTTTGATCAGGTAAACTTTTCCCTTCCTTTCTTCCTTCCTTCCTTGTTTCCTTTTTCTTTCCTTCCTTCCTTCCTTCTTTTCTTCCTTCTTTCCTTGTCTCCCTCCCTCTCCTTCCCTCCCACACCTCCCCATAAATAGAATGGGAATCGTGGGAATGTCAGCCTAGCTTTTGCTGAAATTGTCACAATTTCTGGATAAATGAGCCTGAATTATTGAAATTTTGCCATATACTTTTTAAAAGGAAATGTTAAATTCCAGAAGAAATGTTTTAAGTACCATAATAATGAACTCCTTTTACAGAAAATGTTAGAACATGTTTGTTGCCATAGAAGTTCCTCTACAATAACCATGAATCCTTTGTTCTTTTCATGATCATTTCCATACAAATCATCTTTGAAACACTGTGTGGCTTATGATGGAGCCCTGACTTCTTCCCACATTCTGAACAAACAAACAAAATACTGCCTTCTCATGCAGCCCCTCTCCTCTTGGATTCTCTGTAAAGTCAGATATCTTTAGTTTATAACAGTGTAATCACATCATATCTGATCAGGACATAATTTTTTGGTGTGACTCTGACAGTTATGTAGATACAGGTAGGACCTCATGGGAGTGCTTTGAATTATATCAGTGTGTTACCGAATTATAACTTAGGGTAAAAATAAAATTAAGCTCTTGAAATTTGTTTGTAGCCTTACTTTTCCTTAGTGTATAGAAACCATCCTATTGTCAAAAAGAATGGGGGAAAACTTGTCAGTAAATAAGTAATGATTAAGCTCCTTCTCTGTGTCAGGCTAAGAAGGGAAAAGACATTGCCTGCCCTCAAGGAGCTCACAGTCCCATGAGGGGAGACAGCATACCAACAACTAGGTACGAACAAGATGTAGACTGGATAAACTTGTCATATTCAAATGGGGGAAGGCACTAGAATTAACAGGGGGAGGCCTTCCTGAGAAGGAATTTTAGCTGTAGCTTGAAGGAAGCCAGAAGGCAGAGATAAGGAGGGAGGGCCTTCCGGGCATAGGAGAGAGCAAGAGAAAATTTCCAGGGTCAAGAAATGGAGTGTCTTGTTGAGGAAGGTCATGGAGGTCAATGGCACTGGATGGCAGAGTTCTTGGTGAGATATAAGATGTAAGGTGAAAAGGTTTTTGTGCTTGATCCTAGGGGCCATAGACAATCACTGGAGTTTCCTGAGGTGGGGGTGAGGATGGGGGATGGGGAGTGATGTACTCAGACTTGCACTTTAGGAAAATCTCTTTGGCAACTTAATGGAGGATGGTAGCAAGAAGTAACCTTTACTATGCTACTAACTATCTAATGTTCAAAATTTTGATAATTTGCACGGACTAGTGTAAGCCTTCATTTACTCAAAAATTTTTTTCTGAAAAACAAGCATTTTGAAGACTTCTGTGTTCCTCCCATGATCATATTTTTCTGAACCAAAAATTAGAAATGTAATTCCTTTAAACAACCTTAGAAATTAGAAATGTAATTCCTTTAAACAACCTTATTAAAAGGACACTTTATTTTCTGGGCATCAAAAAATACAGGGTGTATGGGAGCCATACATACTCCATAAAAGATTTTTTTAAATATCATAAGTGTGGGGTGGCTAGGTGGCGCAGTTAGTAAGATTGCCAGCCCCAGAGTCGGGAGGAACCGAGATCGGTTCCGGCCTCAATTACTTAGCACCCACATATAAATCAATAGCCGTGTAACCTTGAGCAAGTTACTTAACCCTAATTGCTTTAAAAAAATATTCATAGGCGATAGAAGAAATTTATAAATTCCAAAGTTGGTAGCAATAATTAATAGCATGCATAATTTATAGTGTGTTATTCTTTGGAAAATATTATAACAAACACATATAATTTTGTGTAATAGATTTATTTCTAAAGAGTTGTGTGGTAACTTTTTTCTTTTTTTTTGTCTTTATTAATTTGTTTGTTTACTTTTAGTTTACAAGATTCAATTCCACAATTTTTTGAGTTTCAAATTTTCTTTCCCTCCCTCCCCCCTCCCCCCATGACAGCATAGGATCTGCAAATACTTTCACATTAGACATTAGTCAGGTTAGAAGGCAGGTTGTACCAGATGGAATGAAAAGTGGTAAAGAGGAAATAAAACCAAACAAGAAAAAGAAAAAGATCAAGTAGTTTGCTTCAATCAGGATTCAAACTCAGTTCTTTCTAGTTCTTTCTCTGGGTGTAGACATCTCTCTCCATTATGAGTCTTTTGGGATTGACTTATATTACCGCATTGCTGAGAAGAATCCAGTCTGTCATAGTTGGTCATCACACACATGTTGTGTCTGTGACTGTATACAAATTTCTCCTGGTTCTACTCTTCTCACTCAGCATCAGTTTGTATAAGCCTCTCCAGGTAAATATGAAGTCTGTCTGCTCCTCATTACTTATAACACAGTAGTATTCCATTACATGCATATACCACAACTTGTTAAGCCATTCCCCAATTGATGGACATCCCCTTAATTTCCAATTCTTTGATGTGGTAACTTTTTTGCAAGTCAAGGCATATTTTAAATTCCCAAAGGTAGCTTTGAACTTTATATATTAAATAAAATTTCCACATAGAGCTGTCCAGATGGATTTAGCTACAATTATTTTAATCTTTTCAAATCTATTCATGACACTAATTCCCCAATATTATGATAAATCATTTTATAAAGGAAATAATCACCTCATAATTCACATTTGGTTGAATAACAACTTAGAAAAGCATAGACTCTGAGTTGGAATGAAACTTAGAAGTCAATCAGTCCAACCTACCTTTGAATGAAAGAATCAGTTCTGTAATAGCCAATGTCAGGAACCTCACTACCTCACCAGGTTCCTATCTCATACCAATTTTTTTTTTACCTAGTTGTAATCCTTAGGCATTTCTTCTTTATATTGTCAAAGTGTGCCTCCTTTTCACTGTCAATCATTTATCCTCCTTGTCTCCTATGCAGACTAGCAAAAATGTATTAGTTTCACACAATAGTCCTTAAAATATTTGAAGACATTCTCATATTTCTTCAAGTCTTCTACAGGAAAAACATCTCTATTTCCTTCAACCAGTGCTCACGATATAATGATAACATATTTATATTTAAAACTTTAAAGTTCACTAAGTAACAATCCCTTTCCCCAGAATAGCCCTCTGATGAGAATGGTGCATTAAACATCATCATTTCACAGATGAAGAAACAAGCGCTCAAGAATGGCTAATTGGCAAGTCAGTTAACCTTTGTCAATCCACTGGAGAAGGAAATGGCAAACCACTTCAGTATCTTTGACAAGAAAACCCCAGGGACGTTATGGTGCACAGGGTCATGAAGAGTCAGACACAACTGTACAACATACAATCACATTAGAAGCTTATTAGAGCTCTGTCTCTGTCTCTCTATTTCTGTTTCTGTCTCTCTGTCTCTTGTATTCAGGCTCTTATCAGAGTGTGGTAGTGGTTTTTTTCCTGGTCAGCTATATAATTTCTTATCCTAATTACATTAATTTTGTCATTCCAAAAGTTTTTCCATTTCATGTTCTTGAAGTTGTCTCTTCTATTTTGCCTGTATCTCTTTTTGGTTAAGCATGTGTCCTTACCTACAGTTGTGAAAAGGATATGATGTTTGTTTTCTATTTTTTTATGGTCTGATATTTAATCAGCTCACATTTCCATTTTTTAATTTCTGGTGGTTTATTATGTAAGATGTTCTAAATATAATTTCTGCTAGATTGCTTTCCAATTTTCCTAGTGATTCTTGTCATATAGAAAAATCTTTCCTAGGCAATGTATATTTTGGGGTTTATAGAATACTGGGTTATTCATTTATTTCTGATTCTTTTTGTCTTTATTGTTCCATTACCTCCTTATATTTTGTGTTCTTTAATCTTAGTATTTTATATTTTTCAGATAATCTATTTTTTGAATCCTTAGTTTTGTTGGTCTATAACTGTGCAGAGTAGGTTTTGAAAATTATTTTTATTTTTTCTGTGGTTTCATCTTGCTTGTTTTTAATTTAATAAATTGATTTTTCTCTTTTTGTTATTCATGTTTTTGATATTTCATATTTATGTTAATTATTATAGTACATATTATAACATGTGGGATACTATGGATTTGTCTAATTTATACTATATTTAGGATAAATTTTTCCCTAAATTTTATCAATTTTATTATTTTATTTTGGTTTTCTTTATGTGTTGAATTTGTGATACTTAAAATTGCATATAGTTTATTAATTCTATCTTTTCTATTTTGTTAATTTATGTTTTTAGGAATTTTCCCCCAGAAAACTGCTTTTGCTGCATCACAGAAATTTTGGTAGGCTTTCTCATCATTAGCATTGTCTTTCACATGTTTATTGTTTATATGATTTGTTCTTTGACCTATTAATTACTTACTATTTCATTATTAAGTCCAGTTTGGCCAGTGTGTTTTCTGCATTATTCAATATTTTCATTGTGCTATGATCTATAAAAATGTTGTTATGTATTCCTCCTTTTTGCATGTATTTGAAATTTATTTCGGCCTTAATATATTATATACATGTATATGTATATAAAATTTGGTGCTGAGGAACAAATACATGCTTTAATGATTCCATCCAGAAGTTGACAGTCCTATAGCTCTAAATTCTCCACTATTTGTTAAATTCTCAATTTCTTTTTTCATTTATTTTGATTATAATTTTTCAGTTCTAGAGGAACAATAAAATGTCTTATGATTATTGTGTTACCATGCCTTCAGACCTTTGACAAATGACAAACACCATCTCAGATATATACCAGTTGTGTGACCCTGGGCAAATCACTTGACCTCTCTCTGCCTCAATTTCCTTATCTGTAAAATGAGTATAAGGATAATGTTTATCTCCCGGGTTGTGAGGACAAAATAAGATATTTGCAAAGTATTTTGTGAACCGTTAAGTGCTATATAAATGCTATCTAGTAGTAGTTTAGGTTTTCACTTGTCCTACTTCATCCTTACTTCTATTTCTTTAAATTCTACTTATATCTTTATTCCTTTATGTGCTTCTTTAAAACTCTTTCTGAGTTCTTTCTTGGTGGTGGTGCTTTCATCCCCATTAACTCTTCTCTTTAAATAAAAATAACCTTTCAACATCAAGACATTTGTCTCATTACTTATTTTTTCTTTGGTAATTGTGCACATTTACCTTTTTATGTTTCTGTTGTTTATGACACACAGAAGTCATCTACTCTTTTGTTTTTGGTATCCTTTTTTTTTTCGTTGGGAATTCCTCAAATGCTCATTGTTGAACATCCATCAGTTTTCTTACATCATTAGGTTTAGCTTTAAATTCGCTGTACTACAAGGTATATTTGTAGTGGGGCCACTCAAAATTTCCTTTAAAAGCACTGTGCTTTTTTTTCCCTCTGATTTTTGTTTATTTTTCAAACCAAGAACCACAATACAGTATCATCCAAGAAGCCATCCAAAGAAGTTATCATATATTTAAAATTTTAAATGTCAATGTTAACTTTAATTCATTTCAACTTACATTTTCATACCTTTAGGTGATTGCATTATCTCTATGTTTTTAATTGCCTCATTTTTCCCTCTAACATCTTCAGGACTTTAGGAAAATTGATTCTTTGATGAAAATTACTGTAAGTATTTAGTTGCAAAACAAGATGCATTACAATTTTTGATGAAAATATGCATTTTAATAGGGAGTAATGTGTACAGTTTTTCTTACATGCTCAGCTACAATAATAGAAAATTGGCCTTAAACTTTATTGTACGGTGATGCTAAATTAACAAAAGTACATTTATGATTTTTTTTAAATAGGGAAGGCTTGATGGCCATGTTGGATATATAGCAAGGTAAACAATGACCATGTTGGATATTTAGCAGGGCAAATTATGACCATGTTGGATGTATAGCAAGACAAATGATGACCATGTTGGATATATAGCACGGCAAATGATGACCATGTTGGATATATAGCAAGACAAATGATGACCATGTTGGATATATAGCAGGACAAATGATGACCATGTTGAATATATAGCATGGCAAATTGATAAGGGATGATGTAGCTATTAGCCACATAAACACTTAGACCTTATTTTTGTTTTGAAGTCAAGTATCCTGTAATAGTAAATGATGAATTATTACTTTTATGCTTTAGAGTTTTCTTGATGCAAAATTGAATGTTTCATAGGACATAGTTAACTATTCAAGAAATACATCTTTTATATTCTATAGGTTACTAAAAGAAGGAAGAGTTTTTCATATGGAATTATATTTAATCAACTTAGAAGTTTCTATGTTAACCCATCTATATATTTATAGGACACAGAACATGTTAACACACTTCCTTTCATAAGGATGCCTTTTGTCTCTCCATTATACACATGTGATCTAACTATACACATTAGATCTAACTTCTAAGGAGTTATACTCCTAAGGAATTATTATGCATTGCTTTACATCATAATTTTAAGCCAGTTTTCACTAAACATGAACTGTCTAGTTTTTCCTTTGGTTATTCTTACTCTTTTCAAGAAAAGCATTGGTCATTTTGTATCTTTTCCCACTCTCATTTCAATTCCTGACAATTTTTCTGTATCCTTGCCAGTTAAAAACCAAGTTACTGATTTCTCTTTACCCTACCTTAGCACTGTCAAATTATCCATCATCTAGAGAGAAATTGTGCTAATTTGTCTTTCAATTTTAGTGGGAAAGTATCTAAGCTATTACATAATAAAAAAGGTTTAAGTTTTGCCCCCATATATTATTACTTTTTGCTGTGATTTAAATTTGTATTTTCAGTAAATAACGTTTATCTTGTCTTTTGCCAGGGATGACAAATCTTCTTTAGTTGAATCATTTTCAATATCTAGTAGTCTTATTCTGAACACTCCCCAGAACTGCCACCAACCACTTGAATAGACTATTGCCATTTTAGTTAACAAACAACCTGAATATCATGTTCCTTACTAAGCTTGGCAACTAGAACTTTTCTTTTGAAATTTCCATTCTTTAGGAAGCACATATAATTTTAAGAATTATTTATTATTAAACTATTAATTATTTATTAATTATGTTAATTTATTGTGTATCTTTCACATGTACATTCTCCAATATTGATAGAATACTACCCTTAAAATTCACAAAGCTGGTGGTGAGGTGGATGAGGTTTTAAATTGCTCTCCAAGGATGCATTAACTAGATGATTTTTTTTCTTTTAAAAAGTTAATAAATAATAATGTTTTGTGTCACTGCACCTTCCAAATGACTTCCCCACATGTTCCAGTAGACATCCCACTTTTATAACAATAAGTTCTGTTAAGCAAAACAAATCAATACACTATCAGTGTCTGAAAATGTATGCCTCCTCCTTAATCTAGAGTCCGCTCTCTGCCCGAGGAGATGGCGATTGTACTCCATCAGCTGTCTGAAGTGAAAATCAACCACTGCATTGATAAGAGTTTGGAGTCGGTCAGTGTTGTTTCCCTTTACATTGCAGTTTCTCTTTTCATTATTATTTCATAATGGGTTGGAGAAATGATTGATTTGTTGAGTCATTTCAATCATGCCTGATTCTTAGTGACTCCATTTGCATTTTTCTTGGCAGAGATACTGGAGGGATTTGCCATTTCCTTCTCCAGCTGATTTTACAAATGAGGAAACTGAGGCAAACAGGGTTAAGTGACTTGCCCAGAGTCACATAGCTAGAAAGTGTGTAAGACCAGATTTGAATTCAGGTCTTTCTGACTCTAGGCACAGAGCTCGAACCACGGCACCACCTAGCTGCTCCAAAATGATTGACAGGACTGTGGAATTAGTATTTTCTTTCAGAGGATGAAAAATAGCAAATGCTTTGAATTTCTGAGTTTCTAAAACACATCTCAAGAAAATTCCTATTAAACTAGTACTTGCTTGAACTATATGTAGACCCAGAATAATCCTATAACTGTCGTTTCCGTCACTGTATGAAATGTTATTGACATCTTACACATAGTTAGGGATGTTCAGTCAGTAAGTCAATAAATATTTATTAGGTACCTACCATGTGCTAAGTGCTGGAGATATAACATGTCAATAGCTAGGTAAATAGTGATTTTTCACTTCAATAGGAACAATACAAGGTCCTTATTTTTGCCAACAATCAGAATCTCCAATACTGGTCCAAAGGAAAGCCCAGGATTGCAGAAAGTGTTGCAGAAAACTTAAGGAAGTTTAAACTTCATTGAGATAAGAGGAAGGTAGGAAGTTTGCCATGCTTATAGAGGTATATAGGTAGTGTATTTGATGGAGTGCTGGACATGGAACCCAGGAAGACCTGAATTCAAATCCAGCCCCAGATACTTACTAGTTGTGGGACCCCGTTGTGAGTATAAAATGAAAAAATGTTTGTTGTGAGTATAAAATGAAAAAATGTTTGTAAAACACTTAAAACAATGCCTTAATAAATGCTTGTTTTTTTAAAAAAAAAAGACTGTAGATTCCACTTGGAGAGATGCTTAATTCTTCATGAAGTTAATTCTGAGCTTTCTCGTGATTTCCAAACTCAATTTCAGATTTTAATATTCTTGTGGATATAGAAAAGTAGTTATAATTATGTAGCAAGTTTTTAAATAGAGCAATTTAAAATTCAGATGTATAATGAGTTTAATAAATTAAATGGAGAAAATTATTATTCATAGCATAGTTATCTGTGCTCTGAATAGCAAATTCTAGTGTCCCACCTTTATAGCAATAAAAACAAAAGTGATAGCTACTCTACAGTGAATTTCTGAATGCAACCAGTATGAAAAACTCAAATTGAAAGATGAAAGGATAGTTTTTCCATGTAAACTAATTTAGAGATGCATTCAACTGGATTATTGCTATTTTCCTGGCAATAAGTTTCCTTTCACGTCCCATTTCATTAAGTCCATGATATTGTTTGGGGGTTGTGCATATTTATAGTTTCTCACCTTGTGAATTTGGAAAAATTTTACAGATAGTATTACATAGAAGTGGTGTTGATTTTTGGAAAGATATTTATAGTGCAATGTATTTGTATCATTAAGAGGTTAGTTCTTTTTCCTCCAAATACAATAATTTTAGAAATTTAAGCTATTTACTAGAGAAAAAATAAATAACTAGCTATATGTAAGATTTTATACATATATGTGTTTTGTTTGCACATATGTGCGTATATGTGTGTGTGTGTGTGTGTGTGTGTGTGTGTGTGTGTGTGCGTATTAGATGGAAGTTCATTTTAAAGAAAGCACTAACAACTGGAGGGGAGGAACAAGAAATACATTTTACAGAGGGAAAGCAAAAGGTGGAGGAAAAAAGGAACTAAGAGGGAAGAAATAGAAAGAAAAAAAGGAAGAAAGATGTGGAGCATGTTCTAGACCAGGGCTTCTTAAACTTTTTCTACACAAGACCCCTCTTAGCTTTTATGCAGAATTACTTGGCACTGTGTGGCCAGAGGGCATGCACAGTACAAAGTGTGCATGCTTTGTGTTCAGAACAAAGGCGGCCATGAAGTTGCAGGATGCATCATGGGTAAGCTCTGCCAGAAACAGCTTGGATTCATTATGCTTTTGATTTTGAATTGCTTTTTGATCGTTGGGCTTCCAGAAACCTTTTACTGTTGCCAAATTTTTACGACCCCATATGGGGTTGCAACCCTCTATTTAAGAAGAGCTGTTAAATCTAGGCATAGAGGACGGCCAATGCAAAGGAACTGAGATGAGGGTTGGTACCAGTAGGCAAAACACAGTAAGTAGGCTGTGGAGTGTGTGAGGAAGATTCTTGTGTGTCTTTGGTATAGGAATGAAGCCTCACATTCTCTGCTCTACTAGAGAATTGCCCACAGCAAGTGAGAGGCTAAATGACTTGATTAGGGCCATACAACCTCCATGCCTCTAAACCCAGGTCTCTGCTTTGAGGTCAGCTTGTCATTATGTACTATGACATTACCTCTCAAGATCAATAAATGTTTGAAAAATTAACTGATTCCATTTTCTTTCAAGATAATTGATTGAACTGTAATAGAAGTTAACATCCTTCTCAGTATCTTTGATACCAAATTAGTCAATTTAATGTTATAATCAATTTTATGAAGTATATAACAATTGCCTTGATAGGGACCCATCACCTCTTTTGGTCTATAACAGCTTCCCTCAATTTTTAGCAGAGTGCACATTTACTGACATTTCACAGTCAGTATCAAATTGATGCTGTGGATGTAGCCAAATCTGAGTTCATGTTCATGGAGTGATATCGAAAACATGAAAATGAAATTATTTTAGTTTCGTAATTTATGACAAACATGGAAAAAGTAATATTTAAAACAAAACATCCTACCTTAAACATAGTAATTGTGGATTTTTAATGGAAACACATATTTATACCTGGATTCTCAATCTCCAGGTTATGTGATTACCATTCATATACCATTTCCCCTTTAAAGTCAGTTTTTCCACTAGGAAAAAAAGTAATTAACTTGGCTCTGATTAAATATTTCTATCTGGAAGGAACTACACTAGTCATTGGGGATATGAAAATAAACAAAAGTGGCAGGGATTGATCTCAAAGAGCTTATATTCTGACAGAGAATATGTATGTAGGTAAGATAAGGACCAGAACTGTGATTTCATTGGTATGGAACATGGAGGAAATAAGCATTTATGTAGTGCCTTCTGCATGCTAGGCACTGTGCTACAAGCTTCAGGAACTCTCACATGAGGAAACTCCCTCTACCTAAGCAAATGAATGATTTCTCTTGCACTTAGAGAATTTTTAGAATTTGGAGAGGTTAAATGATTTACTCAGAGCCACATAGCCAGTATATATCAGAAGTCGAAGCTGAACCTAGACCCTCCTAGATTCTAGGCCACTATACCATATATCATCCATTAATAAATAAATACCAAATAATACAAGGAATGAAAGAATACTGTTATGAAAACTGTTCTCCTGGTACCTGGCTACATTACCCTGTAATCCCAGAGCTGTCCTTTGCATGCATGTTATATTGTTTTGGGGGCAAGGGAGGGAAATTTGAAATGTTTAATCTAGTCATCAGGGCAGAGTCCAAGAGATAATTGTCATCAGAGATTAAAATTTCCATAGGAATTCATTGCTTGGAAATTCTTGCTACCGTGACTGAGGATCCTAAGAAATAATTACTCGCATTGTGAGGTAGCAATAGTTAGTGGAGTATACTTCTTTTTCCCTTAACTGTTTGATCGTCAGATATTGATCAATGGAACAAAGTGATTGAGCAACTAGGAACACCATGCCCAGAATTCATGAAGAAATTGCAACCCACAGTAAGAAACTACGTGGAGAATCGGCCCAAGTATGCAGGGCTCACTTTCCCCAAGCTCTTTCCAGATTCCCTTTTCCCTGCTGACTCCGAGCACAATAAACTTAAAGGTAAGTTAAGCAAAGGTGCTTTGTGCCATAGTGTGAAGGAAAAGTTCAGCGAGATGGAATTAATGACTAGCTCTTGGTTGGACCAGTCTTTTCTTTAAATTTTCCATATAGGGGGTGGGACGGTAAGCATTCTCTTTGGGGCATGCATGAAAGAAGGGAAATAAATGACTTCTTTTATTTGATATTCAAAATGTACGACACATTCATGTTTAACTTTAGGAGGGAAAAATTAGCCTTCTGTGAATCAATAATTGCTCTTTTTGTCTGCTACTCTGAGCTCATGCTTTCCCTCCCTTTCTCTTTTATGATGACTGACATTTATATAATAAGGTTGCAAAGTATTTGCATAGATTATATTATTTGATTTAAAAGAAATTAATGGGGGTCTCTGAGAAGGACGAAGGCAGAGCAACTGGAATTAAATAACTTGCCCATGGTCACACAGCTAATGTCAAATGTCTGAGGCTAAATTTGAACTCAGGTCCTCCTGACTCCAGGGCTAGTGCTCTATTCACTGTACCACCTAGCTGCCCCTGATTATATTATTTGAGCCTTACAACAACCATGTGATATAGTTACTATGATTAGTATTGTTCCCGTTTTACAAATGAGGAAACTGAGATTTAAAGGAGTAAGTGACTAGCCCATAGTCCCACATCTTTAAGAGGTGGAATATGAATCCAGGTAATCTTGTGGTCTTTCCTCTCCCCTCCCCTCCCCTCCCCTCCCCTCCCCTCCCCTCCTCTCCTCTCCTCTCCTCTCCCTCTCCTCCTCTTCTCTTCTCTCTCTCCCCTCCTCTTTTCCCCTCCCTCCCTCCTTCCCCCCTCTCTTCTCTTTCTCCTTCTTTCTCTCCCTCCCTCTTTCTCTGAAATACATTTACATGCAATCATTCGCACAGGGGAAAAGCTTTCCAATAAAAATTTTCAGCTTGAAAAGTTTCCAATATTTTATCAGTTTTTAAGGTACTTGAGTATCTGTGAGTTTATCTCACTTGTATAGTTTTAGACTATTAGAACTACCTGTGAATGAAAGTAGTGAATAAAATATCAATTTCAGGAGCAAACTAATGGCAACTAAAAACATAGTTTCGCCTTTAATGGTGAATTTTTATTTTTATTTTTTTTGCTTTTTGGAGGGCAATTGGGGTTAAGTAACTTGCCCAAGGTCACATGGCTAGGTTTTTGTTTGTGTGTGCGTTAAGTGTCTGAGGCCGGATCTGAACTCAGGTCCTTCTGACTCCAGGGCTGACGCTCTACTCATTTCGCCATCTAGCCGCCCTTTAATGGTGGATTCTTACTGCATGAAATTATGCTGAAATCTATTAGCATCAAATCTCCTGAGAATCTTAACTACCTCAACAAAATCCTCAATTTCAGTTTTTAAGGGGGTTTACCTGCTTCTTCTATTAAAAGTCAAAGAAATACTGTACTAAATGAAAGAAAGCATGCCTAATCCTTGTTTATGAATTTCGCTTACGTGGCTATGAGCCAGTGCCCTAGATTTAATGCTGACTTCGATGGGGCAGTGAGACAATGACAATATTTGTTTCCTCCATAGCAAACTTTATTTAACAAAAAGTTTAAAATCGGCTAAACTGTTGAAGAAAAAAATTACAGGAAATCCAATATTAGACATATATTTAAAGGGCATATTCTATTTCCTTTCATTTTTTTCCAGGATATTTTTCAGAATGATTCTAAATCGTAATTTCTGTTTTTAATGTACTGTATCTGAGAGAGTAGAAATATTCTAATGATAATGAATGTAGAAGGTAAAAGACAGCTTTATGTTAGTTTGTAGTTGAAGACATTGTAGAACTTATTAAAAAATATATATTGCAGTTATAGATCTCTTGAGAGTTAGGGTGCTGTGAGAAAGATTCCAGAGTCAAAAGGTATTTCCATTTATTTTTTAGATTTTGATGACTGGGATAGTTGTGACATCTCTAACACCTCTCTCCTTTAATCTTTACTTTCTTTATCTGTAAAATGAGATTGGATTAAATTATCTCCAAAACTTTTTCCAGTTCTAAGTCCTATGATCATGAATTAATTAAAAGCGAAAAGGTATAAAGTACCTACTGTGTACATAGTGTAGTGCTAGACCATAAGGGAGATTGAAATTTTATCTAAGACTTGGTCCCTACCATCCTAGAACTGACAGTCTGGAACTGAGAAATCACATACACACATGATACACAATAATACATGATATTTGTTTTAGAGAAATACAACAATGAAATAGTGTTCAGTTCAGAATAGACAAGAAAGGGCCAAGTCATTACCAATGGAAAGAAGCAACAGCATTTAAAAAAAAAAAAAGGAGGTGGTATTTTGGCTGAACTTAAAAGAGGAGCGAAAACATTTAATTTTTCAGTCACAATGATGATTTTTTCTACTATTAATAGATTAGTAGAACAATAAATACTTCCTTATCTTCTTTTTCTGAGTAATCTCTAATAATGTTCATTCCATTATTCAAAAGCACCAACTTTCTTCTTAGGTAGAGATTTGTTATTAATTAAATAAGCAGCACAACATCTTTTTATTTGTTTTAATTAGAAGATTCTGGTTTCTTTCCTTATAAATTGATCCTTATAAAATATTCCACTATGCAAAAGTCAAATGTGGTTCAGTACTGCCTCCAAGTGGTGTCAGTCTCAAATAGAAACAGAACCCTACAACCCTGTATTAACTTAGAAAAGCACAAATTTACATTATCTATATCATGGTGTATTTTTATTTATTTTGTTAAACATTTCATATATTTTAATCTGGTCTGGGTTGATCCTTGGGCAGTGAATTGGACATCTCTGATTTAGATACTCTGGTAGCCAACCCTGTGCTTTATGCCTATGTTTCTTTACCCCATTATGTTGTTTTGTGAAATTTCACAAAATAATATTTTATGTTTAATGTTCTTAACTGCACAGTTTTCCAAAGAAGGGGAGTGAATGAAAGATAAAGGGCCAGAGGTGGTACAACACAATGGAAAGACTAGTTCTGGAGTAAGGGGACTTAGGTTCAGACCTCTCTCTTACCCTTGGACTTCACTAACCTCTGGGATCTTGGAAAAGTCTCATTAACTCTCTAGAAATAATTTTTTCATCTTTAAAATGAGGTGTTTAGACTAAAGTGTTTAAGAGGTCCCTTTCAAGTTCAAATCTATGATCCTGTGTTATCCAAAAAAGGAGTGGGAATCCTTAATTTTCAAACTGGCATCTCTGGCTTTGATTAGCTACCTCATGGCCCAGGTCATAGCATTTCAGCCATCCACCTCTCTTTCCTGCCAAGTAAAATGGAAAAACCAAATGTCCTTCAATGGACAAAAAGATACATGTATTTTTTTAAAGGATTAAAGCCAATGATAATTTTCTCATCGTGCCATTAGAAAAACAATTTTACTGCATATAAACATAATTATAAAATGTATCACTTATAATCACAGAGTTAAGTAAGTGATAATGATATTTTTCATAGAAACAAGTGATTTTAGAATAGTAATTTTCATAGAATCAAGATATGTTAGGTATCTTTCTGCTATTATCTTCACTATTCCTATTAACACAAGAAAAAAGAAGATACACTTAGTATCTAGTATCTAGCTTCAGTAGCTGAGTTGGCTAGAGTGGGCCCTAAGTAAAACTATAGGAATGAAATACAGTTCTTAATCCATATGTATGTAACAATGCATACACCTCAACAAACAATTACCTGAACTAGATGAATCTCCATATTCTAAGATTTGTTTATAATTTCAAAGGAGGGAAGTCTCGTGGTATGTTAGCCCCCCAGAATCCTGAATAAAACAAACTCTGGAGAAACATGGAAATAGATAATTCATTTTGTTTTCTAGAAGGTCAAAAACTTGAATCAGTGTTTGAAATGAAGATCTATATTTGGTCCGCACAAGTAAGTATTTTTTTCTCTTCCCTCATACTACCTTCGCTCCACCCCATCACTTAGAATTTTGCTTTTGGGGGGCATCTAGGTGGTGCAGTGAATAGAACACTGGCCCTGGAGTCAGGAGGACCTGAGTTCAAATCCAGCCTCAGACACTTAACACTTACTAGCCACGTGACGTTGGGCAAGTCACTTAACCCTAATTGCCCTGCCTTCCCCCCTCCAAAAAAAAATTGCTTTTTTTTTGTAATTTCAGCCAGCCAAGCCAGAGACCTTTTGTCAAAGATGTTAGTGATTGATCCAGCCAAAAGGATATCAGTGGATGATGCCTTACAGCATCCATACATCAACGTCTGGTATGATCCTGCAGAAGTAGAGGCGGTAAGACAGTTTTCTCATTTTCCACCTATAGATGGAACATAGCCATGTTTTACCAAGCTGTGAAAATTAGAGAGTAACCACAGACCAAATGAAACAAACTAGATTTTTTCCCTCCATTTCTTTAATCCAGTTAATATTTGTTATCTTTTCTCTAACTTTCAAATTGTTTTATATTCTCTGTGTTCCTCGTGTCATGCTTTCTTGAGGAAGAAGAATTATTATTACAAGATTATTGTATTATTAATTATACATTATATTTATTAATACATCATTTATATAACATATATAAATATATTCTATTAATTATATCTTCTATTATTATTCCAAGAAACATAATGTACAAAATCTTTAGTCTCTTCCTGTATATATTTAAGTCGATTATATCATTCCTGCTGCTACCTTAACAGGGGAGAAAACAACACATAGAATTGGTTGCTTTGTTACCATTTCATTTAAAAGTACATCTGACACCCACACCAATAACTCATAACATTGGTGCATTGTAACTCCCATTGCTTTCATCATTAACTAGTGAAGATTTGTGTTGCCAGGAAACCATATTCAAATGATATCTTACTTTGTTTCAGGTATGAGGAGGGGGGGAGGAATTTTTTCCATTTAAATTAGCTTTAACATCACAGTCAGTGGAATATCGCTGTTTTTAGCAATATATTTAAATTATTTCTTTCAACACTAATTGATGCTATTGAATGGTCTCAGCTCATTAATAGAAGCTAACTTTGCCTAATGGCAATTGGTTACATAATTATATGACTGAGTAAATCCATGTTATGGGGACATAGTTCCACAGAAATGATTTTATAAACAGGACAGCAAAAATTGATACTAGTAGTTAAATAAGTTAGCACTACTTACTGTAGCAGTGGAATGAAAGCCCCCTGTGAAGACTTAAGAGATGATCCATTTTCCCTACTCATTTCATTTCCCTCGCTTGGCTATAGTTGCTTCTTCTGATGAGTGATTAATTGTGTAGCAGCCCTGCATTTAGAAGGAGGCAAAAATACATATGACCTGGATGTCCAAAGGAGCTTTATTAAAAGATGTTTTGACAACTAGCTAGAGATGTGACTAGATTACTGGTGGTTTTCCAAATCTGTGACCAGATTGTTGTGGCATGGCAGCTGACAGCCCAAGTTTGGTTTTCCATCTCTGACTAGTTAACTCGCTCTTGTTTGGGAGTTCTGAGGCAGTGATTGTTGGAGTAAGGTCTTGTCTGCTGCCTATATTCTGAATCTACCCTTTTGGATTTCTGCATGAAGTAATTGATCGAGGGCTATAGAGTGAACTGTTCCCTGATTTAACCAAAGTTAGCTAGCAAAAAGGGCATGGAGGGTCTTATCTGTGATGCCAAGATGTTTGGATCAAGGTAGACACTTTATCTGTGAGGACATTATGAAAGGAGAGGTTTGCCATCTAGTCTGGTTTTAGGAGTGAAAACAAAAAGCAAAGGACATATCATGATATATTCACATTGATTATCTGACAGGTGCCAAGAAAATGACCTTGTGTTCTTTTCTTGGCTGAGAGGTCAAAGCATTATAGATGTGCTTTCCTTGATATTCTACATGTGAAATATTAAATTAGATTCTGTGGGGGAAAGGGGAAGACACTTTTTTTTTGGTGAGGCAATGGAGTTAAGTAACTTGCCCAGGGTCACAGAGCTAGTGTCTAGTGTCTGAGGTCGAATTTGAACTCAGGTTCTCCTGACTCCAGGGTCTGTGTTCTATACACCACACCACCTAACTGCCCCAGGAAAGAAACTTCCAAAAAGAGGATAAAAGATTTTCTAATTAATACAGTTATGTAAAACTGTATGTGTATATGTTTGTGTGTGTGTTCAATAGCAAGAAGTTGGCTGACCACAATCCTCCTGGGATTTATAGTTTTTCCCAATTTAGTAAGAGAGGAAGCTTGACATAGTTAATACTCAGATGAGGGGCAGGGTGGGGGTGCAGGCAGAAACTTCAGAGTTTGAAGACTCGAGAGGAAACAAGGAAAGAGAAGGGAGAAGTGGGGGTCATCTCATGGCAGCAACATGACCAAGATGGTAGCCAGTGTCTTTCACACTTTAGACCAGGAAAGATGACTTTCCAAATGGATAGACTGGGGGAGGCTAGGTGGCGCAGAGAGTAGAGTGCCGGCCTTGGAGTCAGAAGGACCTGAGTTTGGATCTGGCCTCAGACACTTAACACACACAAACAAAAAACCTAGCTGTGTGACCTTGGGGCAAGTTACTTAACCCCAATCACCCTCCAAAAAAAAAAAAGCAAATGGATAGGCTGGAAGATGTGTGTGTTTTTAAAATTATAAGTGCTTACTCCAGTAATAGGTATACTGAAAGAAATAAGCCTGCCAGAGGAACAAATAGATGGGCTGTTTCCTGCCCCAGTCTTACTTCCTCTTGTATTTTTATAAATTTATTCTGGTAAAAAAATATATTTCCCAGATTTAACATTTTTCATAAACACTTGCAGCAAAACCTGTCCTTATGGTGGCAGGAACAGAACATCTCAAAATCGAAAGTAAATTTGAAACCACTTGATTTCTGGTCCCATATAAAAATAGGATATTAGAATAACTTTTAAGAAAAAAAAGTTGACAAATAGATTTAAAATGGTATGAGTTGTTTAGGTATTAAGTAAAATCATCAATTTTAATTTGTGTGATCATCTGTATTAGTTTAGTGTATACAACTGCTGAGAGAGGCTTATTTTATACTCTGCTACTTTATTGGAATGATCTTAATTAATCTAATTTCCTTAATTAACTAATTTCCTTCTTGCCTATGCTTAGTACTGCTATTTTTTTTTTTTTTTTTTTTGCTTTTTGGAGGGCAGTTGGGGTTAAGTAACTTGCCCAAGGTCACACGGCTAGGTTTTATTTTTGTTTGTGTGCATTAAGTGTCTGAGGCTGGATCCGAACTCAGGTCCTTCTGACTCCAGGGCCAACGCTCTACTCACTGCACCACCTAGCCGCCCCAGTACTGCTATTTCTTTATCTTGCTTTATTGAAAGAGAATTTCTAGAATTATATGAAATAATAGTGGTCACAATGAACATCCTTGTTTTGCCCTTGATCTTATTAAAAAGGCTTCTAACATTTCTCCATTCCAGATAATCCTAGCTCCTGATTTTAAAAAAGTATTTAAAATATCAAGGAATGGTTCATTTTTTAATAAGATTTTTATGTTTTTAACATGAATAAATTGTATTTTTGTCAAAGGCCTTTTCTGGATCTATTGATATAATCTTATATTTTCATTGTTTTGTTACTAATGTGTCCATTATAATATTCCTAATTTTGAACCAGTCTTATATTCCAGGTATAAATTCAAGTAGGTCTAGTATGTAATATTTTATTATGTTGCCCTTTCCTCTTTCATAATATCTTGTTAAATATTTTTGCATCAACATTCCTTAGAGACAGTGTTCTGTAGTGGAGATTTTTAATCATTTTTGTGTCATAGATCTCTTGACACTCTTGTGGAGTTTATAGACTACTTCTCAAAAATGTTCTCTCTAAATTATTGAAAAAGAAAAATATGTTTAAATGCACTATAAAAATACTTTTGGAAACTAATCAATAAAATCTTGGTTAAGAACTGCTGGTCTATAATTTCTTCCTCTTTTCTACCTCTCTCTGGTTTGAGTGTCAGGATCATATTTGTCTCATGGAAGGAGTTTGGTACAATGGCTTTTTTTCTATTTTTGAAAACAATTTATATAGTGGCAAAAATAATTTTCTTTGAATATTTGATTGAATTAATTTCTAATTCTACTTGGGCCTTGTTTTTTCCCTTTAGTTTCTCTTTATCTATAGTTAATTTCCCTTTTTGTTTTTGGTAATTTAGTTTGCTCTCTCCTCCTCCTTTTAGAATAGATTAATTCTCTGTTAGGATCTTTTTTCAAAGATCCCATTTCATTCATTAGTTCAATGGACTTTTTAGTTTTATTTTGAAGTTTTCTATTTTATGATTATTTGATTATTTTATATTTGATTGTTTTGTTAGTTTTTCAAGACTTTTTGAAGGTGTTTAATTCATTGATTTCCTATTTCTATTTGTTGTTGATGATGATGAAACAGTTTAGAGATACGAATTTTCTCCGTAAGGAAACCTTGGAGTTTTGGTGTTTCCCATTTTCAAAAAATAAAAAGTTGTTTCTTCTACGATTTGTACTTTGACTTATACATTGTTTAGAACTATGTTATTTAGATTCTCTTCAAGTTTGAATGCTTTCTTTAAATGCCCCTTATTGATAATTTTTATTTAGTTGCATTCTATATAGGATAGTGTTAATATTTCTACTTTTTTGTTTTTTTATGAGATTTTCTTAATGTCATTATATATGAGAAGTTATTATAAAAGTTCCATTCAAAGCTGAGAAATATCTATATATCTTTTGATTTCCATTCAGTAGTTACCAGAGATCTATCATATATAAGTTTTCTAGAATTCTATACAAATTATTAACTTCAGGGGCAGCTAGGTGGCGCAGTGAGTAGAGTGTCGGCCCTGGAGTCAGAAGGCCCTGAGTTCGGATCCAGCCTTAGACACTTAACGCACACAAAAACCTAGCCGTGTGACCTTGGGCAAGTTACTTAACCCCAATTGCCCTCCAAAAGGCAAAAAAAAAAAAAATTATTAACTTCCATTGTTTATTTTTTAATTTTTCAATTTATCTAGATCTGAAAAGGACATGTGGAGGTCTTCAGTTATAGTTTTGTTATTTTTTCTTGTTGTTAGATTAGTGTTTCTTTTCAATGTTTCAAAACTATACCATTTGGTTATAGTACTGATGAGTGCTGATAACTTTTCATTAACTATGGTGCTTTTAAGCACAATATAATTTCCCTGTTTATGTCTTTTTACTGTATTTATTTTTATTGTTCCCTTGTCTAGACTTATGATCAGCTTTTTTTTTGTTCACCTGAACCATGATAAATTATGCTCCAGTCCCTCATTTTCAGTATGTATGAATCTTTGTTTATATGTGCGTTTCTTATAAGCACCATTTTTTTTTTTAAGCAATTGGGGTTAAGTAACTTGCTCAAGGTTACACGGCTAGACATTATTTATGCGTGGGTGCTCATTTTCTGAGGCCGGATTTGATTTCGGGTCATCCCAACCCCGAGGCCGGCGCTCTTACTCACTGCGCCACCTAGCCGCCCATTTAGGGCAATTGGGGTGAAGTAAGTTGCCCAAGGTTACACGGCTAGGTTTTTGTTTGTGTGGATTAAGTGTCTGAGGCCGGCTCCGAACTCAGGTCCTTCTGATTCCAGGGCCGGCGCTCTATTCACTGAGCCACCTAGCCGCCCCAATAATAAATATTATTAATATATGAATCCTTTTTCTTTGATCTCTTGGATCTTGCTACCTAGTAGTAGTATTGCTGAGTCAAAGGACATGCACTATTTAATAGCTTTCCAGAATGGTTGGACTAGTTCATATCACTAATGCATTAGTGTACCTATTTTCCCACTTCTCCTCCAGTATTTGTCATTTTTCTTTTCTGTCATCTTAGCTAATTTGATGAGTCTGAGGTGATACCTCCAGCTGTTTTAATTTACATTTCTCTAAATTACTAGTGATTTAGAGCATTTTTATATGACTATTGGTAGCTTTGATTTTTTTTTCTCTGAAAACTGCCTCTTCATAACCCTTGACCATTTCATTCTCTACACATTTGAGAAATAAGACCTTTATCAGAGAAATTTTCTACTAAGATATTTTCCCAGTTACTTGCTTTACTTTTCAACTTTATATAATAAAAATGAACCTCTCTATCTCTTTCTTGGTCATGAATTCTTCCCCTATTCAGATATGTCATAGGTAATTTCTTTATCATTACACTAATTTTCTCATATCTCTCTTTATGTCTAAATCCCATACCCATTTTTGAGTTTATCTTGGTAAACGGTCTGAGATGTTGGTCTATGCCTGGTTTCAGTTTCCCCAGTAGATTTTGTCAAACAGTGTGTTCTATAAATTTGCTATAACTGGAGCATATTACTTTGAATCCAGTCCAAAATGAGTGCCTCAGCATGCCAGTCAAGACTAGATTTGAATGTCTTATGAATTTGCAAATAGGACTTTACTATTTTTAGTGGTGCATATATCTCAGATTTGTAGAAGGGTACTTCTTGTAAGCCTGGTCAGATATTATTTTGGACCTCTAATGTTAAGGAAAAACATCAAGTACCTTATCATATAGTAGTCACACTTTTGAAAATACTGAGATTATATCTAGTTCTGAGATTTTTATTTGGAGAGAGGTGTCACAATATGTGACGTCATTGGGCTAAGTATCTTCTTCATGAAGAAATATTCTATCAACATAGACCAACAATTCCTCTATAGCTTATAGTTTCAGCTGTTTAGGGAAATGGGAAGTAAACTGACTTACTCAAGAGAATTTAGCCAGAGGTGGGACTAGAACTCAGGTCTTCACAAAAGGTCAGCGCCCTATCCACTATCTCTCATTATCCCCCATTTAGCATTTAACACAACACTAAGCACCTAATGATCATTGGCTAATAATAAACAAAGTAAGGGCTCATATGAGGAACCAAGGATGTCATTCAACCAATTTCTTGTTGACTTAAGAATCAAAGGAACTCTTCCTAAGTTCACATTTTGGGGAAAATCTTCAGAGAGAAGGCTGAGTCCATCTCCCCCCACCAACATCTTAATCTTGTATGTTAATTCCCAGCACAATTTCTTTTATTTTCTTTACTGACCCCTACTCTAATTACTCTAAGGCAGGATTCAATATATTTTTGTTGTATCTATAAAATATTTTACACTTTGACTGTGCTCTAAGTGAAATTACAGGTTCAGAACAGACCAGTAGGCATCAGTATCCATATTATATTCATTCTATTCTGTACCAAGATATGAAAATAAATGGGAAAATCCTCCTATATTGTTATTTTATGTCATGTGTGCATATTGTTTTTAGTAGGGAAAATACTTATATTTATTTCTATTCTATAGCCTCCTCCACAGATATATGATAAACAGCTGGATGAAAGAGAACATACCATTGAAGAATGGAAAGGTAAATATATTGACAAAGTAAAGTAAAAGTCTTTTTTGTTGTTGTTGTTTTGTTAAAAATGAGAATGTGAAATCTCTAAAAACTCAGAAAATACATGGAAACATTTCCTACTTGATATAATAGTAATTAGCAATGAAATTGTCTGATTCTATCCAATCTAATGGTCTCTATATCTTCAACTGTTCTTATATTCTAATATTAATGCCACCCTTCTACAAGGAAGAACAAGATACAAGAGGAAGCAAATATTTATTAATTAGCTACTATGTGCAAGGCACTGTGACAAAATAAATAACAGTCTCTTCCCTCAAGGAGCTTACATTTGACTGGGTGGTACAATCTGAAAATAGATAAATCAAGATAAGCTATTTTCTCTTCCATGTTATGGGTTTCTGAGGGATTTGGAGAATTTTTTCAGTCTTCAAGACCCATCAAAACTCCACAACTAGCTAAATTTTAAGAACTTGAATTGATTGTTAAGATGGAAAGTAGAAGGTAGAAATTTTCAGCACAAAGCCCAGTTATCATCCCAACCACTCTTGTGCCCTCTGCAGAATAAATAAATAGAAAACAAATAAACAAGAACCTGATTTTGTCATCACAGCTTTCAGCATCTCCTCTTTTTGATGCCACCCCCCACTGGTGATATTTCTTTCCCCACTCTCACCTTCCTTTTTCCTTACCCTGCTCTTCTTTTGCTGTCCTGTGTAGTGATTTGGTAAGAGAATGCGCCACCACCCACTCTCCCTCCACCACATGAGTTTCAGGTTTTATTATTACTATAAATAAAATGCTTGAGGCTGGCTTTTTATTTTCCAAAAAAAAGGTAGGAAAGGACCAGATTGTTAAAAGTGTTAAATGCCAGATGGAGGAGTTTATATGCACATGTAATCATAAGTGATATGTGGTGGAGAAATCTTGGATTAAAACTACTTCCATCAACACAAAAATGCATCTAGGGTCTGAATAGAATGGGTTCTATGGAAAGAGCCTGCATAAATCAAGAATTAGCAAATTTTAATAAAAAATTTAGCTAAACTTTTTGATTACCTGCTTCAGACATTATTGATTTGGTAGGAATGGTTAATGGATTGAGGACTACGTGGTCATGAATGAATTAAGCACCTTATAAGTTCTTAGAATTCAAGTATCTCCCATTTTCTGTTAAACACTATTGCCTAGGAGCTTATTTAAGAATATGAAGAAATGCAGATGCATGGATATGATGGATCAGTTGAATGTAGCTGAAAAAGCTGAAGAGTTTACATTTGATTTTGATGAGCTATATATAAGTTCTTTCATAGATGTGTTTGCTGCAAAGAAAGCAAGTCTGTGCAGGATTGGTTTGCCTGAAAACTCCATCTCATCATCCAATTTTCTTCTGACTTTATATGCTTCCTTTTAATTATATTGTCAGGTCCAAGGAAGATCACTTTATCTTTGTCTTCTCAAGAAAGTAGGGTCTGATGGGCAGGCAGAGAGGAAAGAAGAAATTTTTCATCTTTGTTTGTTCATCAAGGGCAAAAGAGAATTTGGAGAAGTCTCTTTAGCTTGTCAGATTGCTGAGAACTGAGAGGTTGCTGATGAAACCTGGCTCCAGGAAGTGGTCCATCCAGACTTGCTGCTGAACATTGAACTCTGAGACCCCATACCCTGTCTCTCTTACTAATGAAGAACACCCAGGAAAGAAATAGAATATTCTTTTACTAGTTGAAAGATTATCTTAGCAGATGAATTTAGAGTGAACTGGAAGAAATTAGAAATGAGATTGTCTCTAAACAGAACTGATTATGGAAATGTAGAATTGGGAAAACTAGATAGAGGGAATAGAGAGAGAAGTGATGAATTCGATAATAGGCAAATATTGGTATCCATTTGGGAATCAAGTTTTTGATGTTTCAAGTGTTGTCAAGACATACAGGGAGGTATTATGTAGACAGCTGGAGATATGTTGACTGACTGAGATAAAGAGAAGGTAAGGTCAGAGATGGAGCTTGGGAGGACACATGGATATTGAAACTATAAGGCTTTTCTCTTTATAGAAGAAGATACCTTTCCTCCCTGTGCCAATATCTACTACCTGAAGTTGCTGAACATAGAATCTCAGAATTCCAAAAGACCTCAGAGGTCATTTAATCCAATCTTCTACAACCTCTATGGACCAAATAACATGCTTCTATCTTCATGATATATTCCCTGATACCCCAGATATATGTAATCTCTTCTTCCTTTTGAAGGTTCATAACACTTAAACATTCTTCTTTGCATTATTTTGTTAGATAAATCCTCTGTGGAATATTTATGTGAAAATATGGAGGATTTATGTAAATTAAGATTTACTCAGCATGAGAGAATATGAAAGGGTTTCAATTTATATTGATAGTGGAAGTATTTGTACTGAAGAAATCAAGAAGTATTATTAGCGTTTTTTTTCTTCCTATTTTTCTTCCCTGTAAGCTCCTTGAAGTAAGAGATCATAGCTTTTTCTTAATATTATCCACAAATCACCAGTTTAAGTCCCTTGCACATAATAGACTCTTGATAAATAATACTTCATTGAATAAGTTGAGTGAATGAGTTAATGTTGAAAAGCAAAAGGTCAAGGACTGAACTCTTAAAGAGATATAATGTAGATTATATAGTATATTACATTATATAGTCTATTATATAGTATAGATTATAGTAAGGATATGTGTCCAAATATATAAGCTCAGTAGGGCTGGTAAAGTATAGGAAGAAAATGATGAAATAAGACAAGAAGAAATGCTGCTCAATTTTATTTTACCCCATCACATCAAAAATGTCATTTGTCATTGAATAATGAATTTCTCTGAAGCCTGAACCAAAAAGCAATTACCCTGACAATTATTTCTTGCAGAGCTGATCTATAAGGAAGTAATGAATTCTGAAGAAAAGACTAAAAATGGAGTAGTAAAAGGACAACCTTCTCCTTCAGGTACTCAGGCCCAGTGTATAATTAATTGTTTTGTATGTTGTCTGCCATTGGCAAGTGCTTGTGAAAAACAGAATTCATAGCACCTTAACTAACTGGACTCATGATCATGGTGCCCTCATAATTATTTTAATTGGGGTGTTTGTTTTGTATTGGGTTCTAATGTTTAAAAAAAAGCAACAATTTGAATAGTCATTTAAAAACCTTTCAATGTCACCTACTACCTCTCTAAAATCATATTATATATTACATGTGTTATATAAAATGTATATTTTCTATATCATTAAAATAGATTTGTGTTACAATTATTTATATAATAACTGCTCTGAGCTACCTCTCCCATTCAGCACTCACAGGTTGTAGGTTTTAGTCCCCAGAGGGGTGCCTGCTACCCAGTTTGGGTGGATGGATCTGTACTCCTGAAATTATTACTTATGAGACCCACTTAGTGAACTTACTTTTTTCCAGTAGACATATTTTTTCCAAAGCAAAAGCATTTGCTCAAAAGGCATTGTAAGATTAATATACACAAAATGTCCCCTCTCCACACTCCCCATTTCCCCAGCAACCTGAGAAGCCCTCTTTCCAAAACACAGCATCCATGCGATAAATGAGCATACACTCAGAGTTTGGTGGTGGTGGGACATACATGTAGGGAACATATGTGACTGAGAAAATATTCCCCAATATCTACAGGCCCCAATATCTTTTTTTTGTCAAGTCCCCATGCTGTTGTCCACCAGGCACAGTGTCTCCGCTCTGCATCTGGGTTATCGGGTCTGTGCCTTTCCTTATCCATAGTTTGATTATTAATTATCAGGGCTAGGTTTCTCTTTAATCCTTAGTCAGCTGTTTTCTTGCTACCAGAAGCTGCTTCCTACATGGAAACATGTCTATATCTCCATAGAGTATGTGTCTTGTCCTTGCTGGATGAATTTCAGCTGTGTCTCCTCTAGACTTAGCTTCTGGAAAGGCCTTCAAGGTCATGCCCAATCTTTGGACAGCTGTGTTTTCAATTCAATCAAAGAACTCCTTCATACTTCATAAAGTTATGACAGGGGATAGACAGACCTTTGTACTTCATTAGTGTACTGATGCCTTATTAGTTCTATTACCTGTCCTTCACTTTGTAAGATTACATCAGCTGTGGGAAGAAGGGGACCAACCCATGCTCCCCCACTACATTTATGTCAAATGCTGTATTTTATGTTGGATGGATGGCCAAATAATTTTCAAGTTGCCACTTTTTTTAAGTGAGTGCTATTATTTATACCCGCTGTGAAGTATCATAAGAAGGGAGATGTATGCTTCCAAGATGTTTTCATCATCATGTGAGAGAAGAAGAAGGTCAAGGTGAAGAGAGGTTCCTTATGTGGGGGAGGGGCTCTAGATACTTTCCTTTGCAGATGTCACTGCAGAGCCTCCTGGAAGACATTTGTAAGCACTTGGAGAAATCTGGCCTGACCATCCATATGGGAAAGATCGAGAAGATCAAGAATGCTTATTTACCAGATTACAACAGATTGTCAGGGAACAATGACAGTCAAAGACAAAACTTCAGAATGCTCAGATTTTAGATTTAGGAGGGAGAATAGAGATAATCTAGGCATAGACCTGTAGGCCATAGAGGTAGCACCGACAGAAGACTTATGGTCAACATCTGTTTTGAGTTGAGGAAACAGACTTGGGTAGAGAGGCCCTTCAGTGAATCACTCAGTCACACAGTGTCAGAGGCAAAATTCGAACCAAGAGTCTCTGACTCCAGAATCAAAGGGTCATCATTCCAGAGCTGGAAGGGTCCTCAGAAGCCATCTGGTGTTACCCACCTTATTGAGGGGATAAATGAACTAAGTTTAGCCCAGGATGGTTTAGTGACTTATCCAATGAAGTATACCTGAATCTTCTGACTCTGGATCATTGGTTCTGGATTTGACACTAAATGCCTGTTCTTTCCACCATTCTTGACAACCTGGTTCATCACCATTATTTTACAAATGAGGAAAGTGAGAACCAGAGAAAAGAAATTGCTCATCCATCCAGTGGTCACATAGTAAATGAAAATGCTAACAGTTGAATTCAAGTCTTCTGACCCCAAAACTCATTTTCTTTCTACTCCTTCATGCTTCTCTGACCACAGAGATATAAGTTCATCCAGTTAAGCATTGTTTCCAGAGGACATGGTGATTATATCTGGATTTTGGCCCTGGTTTTTAAATATAACTAGGAAAAACTTAATGTACCTCTGCTGAGTAGTAGATGGTTTCTGAGATTTATGGGTAAAATGACTGTGTATTCTGAAAAAAAAGTCAACCTAAATAAATTGCATTTCTCTCACTATCAGACTTCACTTGTATAATGATTTAATTGTAAATGACAACATAGTCACTTGTTTTCTGAATTGATTTACATTAATTACCCATTGTAATTCAAATTATACAAAGAGAATTTGTTTTTAACACTATTTCTACCTAAAAAGGAAAAAAAAATTCCTCACTTATTACAGGACATTTGCTCCTTTCTTGCTCACGTCCTTTTTATTGCACTGTCTTAAGTTCATTCAAGTGGAACAACATTTTAAAATCATTTAAGCAATTTATTTCTTCCTGAAATAATGGATTTTTCACCATAATTATTAATTTTCAGCTCAGAAACTTGTGTAAATAGTGTACTATCTTATACCAAATATATTCCTTTTTCTATAAGGTTGAACATGATCAGAATCTGTAGCTGGATAACCTGACCAAATTTATAACAAATTTTAGTAAGTAAAATGATAATTCTTATGTTGCTTACTTGAGTATTTGACCCCATAGAACCATAAACCTGTTGTAACCTATGGTCCAAATTCCATTCTCCCTTTCCCTTGCCCCCAAGACTCTGGGCTTGCAGAGAACAGGTTTGTTCATAAGAGTCTAACCCCAACAGGCCAGTTTTTCCTCTTTTTCTCATTGTCCTGGGGTCCTCCAAAAAAATCTTTAAATATGCTTGTGGTATAGTTCCTGCCTTTGTTCAGTCATGTCCAGTTCTTCAGGACCCCATCTGGGGTTTTTTTGGCAAAGATCCTGGAGTGGTTTGCCTTTTCGTTCTCCAGCTCATTTTACAGATAAGGAAATTGGGTCAAACAGGGTGAAATGCCTTGCCCAGAGTCACATAGCTATTAAACGTCTGAGGCTAGATTTGAATTTAGGTCTTCCTGACTCTAGGCCCAGCTCTCCATCCACTGTGCCACTGAGCTATGCAAGTCCTGTCTAGGTTTTCCTAAATGTGGGTAATAGGTTCCCAATGTCCCTTCAAGTACTCAGTGTACAATATGGGTATTAGCCATTTTTCAACCACCACAGAAAATCCATAAGATCCAAAGGACTTACTAGGCCCTATGAACAAATGCAAGAATATACATTCCTCAAATGCCTCATTAGATTTTTCCCAGAAGGTGAAGACACCTTGGAACACTACTGAGAAAACACTTTTATTCCCCTTGTACCCACTAAGTAACTCATGTCAATATCAGGGTTTGGCAAGGTCCAGATGTTCTATCTCCCATGATATGACTCCAGTCCTCTAGCTGTTGAAGTCATATTGGTTTTCTAAGGAGTACTCTGTTAAGGAAATCTCCATCTTTGAAATCTTCTGGTTAATCATTGAATTCAGAAACTTCTGAACTTAGTGTAGCCTATTTAGACTATCAGGAAGACCTTATCTCTCTCTGGACTTCACTTGAAAGTTGGTTCCCCAGAGCAGGTCACTGCTCCCCCTCTGGGCTTTGAAGGTAACCATGAGGGACTGAGGGTAGCTTTCTAATGTTGTTGGCTCAATCTCCCATTCCAGTATGTTTTATCACTTACTTGTTATTTCTTCAAGATTATCTAACTAGTACCTATTAATATTACCTTTACCTCCTAAGGTAAGACTAAGACTGACCTAGTGATTAATGCCTCACTATCATTTAACTAATTAATTAATAATCAATTAGTTTTTACAAAAGTATATTTAATGAAAATATACAACAGGAACAGAAATTACAAAGCATTTCCCCCTACACCACGGAGCACACTTCCTTCTCTGTGTCCTCATTCCTTGGGGTATAAGAGCAGGACTATGACCTTTGGGTTCCAGCCCAGCAGTGGATTATTCTGGTAGCGAAGACACCATGTCTTGCCAGCTAAGAGATGACTCTCTCAGCTATGCTATATTTGTGGAAGTAAACTTGATGGAGCAAATACTTCATAGTAACTGCTTTATGCATAGAGTGAGTGTATGCATATCCATAGTACACAGCTATCAATCATAAGCAACAAAGAATAGCTAGTTTTCTATAGCCTTAATACTATCAGTAATTATACATATATGTGTATCTATCTATCTATCTATCTATCTATCTATCTATCTATCTATATATAATTGTATGTATATATTTGAATGTTCACATATACAATGTCCTGCCTCAGATACTTAGCTGTATGACCCTGGGAAAGTCACTACTTCTCAGCCTCAGTTTCTTAATCTGTGAAATGGGTATGAAAATAATAGCACCTACCTCACAAGGTTGTTGCAGAGAACAAATATGTGTAAAATGTTTTGGAAATCTTAAAGTACTAAATAAATGTTAGTTATTTATTAAAATTTACCGACCAGCATTAATTAGCATTTACCCCCAAAATGAACAAAATGATTAACAGACATTGCTATGGCATGTAAATAGCCCAAAATATAAAATATAGGCAGTTGGACTATACCCAGTTCTGGGTCCAAGCCCCTCCAACTGAAAAATAAAAACAAACATGCTCAAAGAGTTAACAAGTGCTAGGATAAATATGCAAATTGTATGCAAATCACACTTTAGACAGTCACTTTCTAGTATTGTGGTCTAGATACATGTATATTTGTCAGATCCACCAGTAACATCATAAATTCATCTAGGGATTGGTCTAATGTGTTTAGTTTCTCTATCCCTGGTTGATATCTTCATTCCTACACCTGAGTTAGTGTATGGTATGGGCTGACCATCAGGGTCATTATGGTTTTGTTTACACCTCGTCTGACAGTAGGGGCCGACTTTGTGCTCTATGTTATCTGTCCTCTGGGAATTTCTAAAGTAGAAGTTCTGGGCAATAAAAGGGGGTTCCTTCCAGGTCCAAGCCCCTTGCTTTATAAAAGGTCACATAGTCTCCATCAGTGGGGACCTCACTGTCAACACCCTTCCCTTGGTTGAGAGTTTATGTACAATCAATGGACAGTTTATTTTGCTCAGTATTCAGTAAAGTGAAAGTCTATCATTTCACTTGGTTATTGAAAGATTCAAGGAACTCTGCTATGGGAGATAAGTGGATGTGTTGAATAATCTTTAAAAAGCCTCTTTGATTCACCTGTGCTGTTTCATAAACAGCCAAGATGACCAGTCTCTCACCAACATTGTATGGGTCAGCTTCCATCTCACAGTTTCACAGCAGAACTCTAGATCTCCTTGAAGGGCTTAGTATTGTACTGTTGAATCACATCTACTTCTGTTTCTGCCAGAGATCTTCTCTATTAAAACTATAGCTTATTGGTAGACCTTTTTCAGCTGTTTACTCAAGTGAGATTATATAATGCTTTTGAGTAGTTACTTCATCTGAAGTTCCAAAATACAAGTCTTCAGTTCTTAGGTAAACATAAGCAAGTATGGTTTAAAGCATTCTGGTAGAATTGTATGCATATACCATATGTGACATGTTTGAATCCATTAAGCTTTTTGTTCTGGTTTGAGAGGCCCCAGAATGTTTAACAATGGTCAGTTGAAATGTTTAGGCTGTTGGTTTCCTTGTGAATGGTAAGGAGTAGTTCTAGACTTTTTAAAATGGTTAGTCAGCATTAACAAATTATTTATATTTTTCTAGATATGGAAATTCAATACAAATTTCAAAGACTTGCCGGAACTTATTATATTCACCAAACATAAAGCATGAATTGGTAATGGCTTTCTTTGTACACATCTAGCACAAATTTCACATTTTTTTGTGACATCTGTAGCCATATTGGGTTGGCAAAAATCTGTTAGTTTTTATTTTGTTTTGTTTTGTTTTACCAACCCTAGAGTACTTCTTGACCTATACAAAGTCATTATGCAAGATATTAATGGCAATTGGGTGGGTAAGGTCTTTATAGTGCCAGCTGCTTACTTGTACATGTAAGAATCTGCCACAGTCTGCTACAATACTCCATTCTGCAACTATAATTCCTGCCATTATCTTAACAGTAAGGTGCCTTCTGCTGACTAGCAGACTAAGGGTTTTGGATCATTTCCTGGCTCTTTGGTTTGTATCACCTGGTTCGTTAGTCTTCTGCAGACAATGAGAACCAAGGATGAATGGATCAATGAGAAAAAGGTTTACATATGTATTTGATGAACTGGTGGAAGTCCCAAGCTCTCAGCTGTATTTCCACTTCATTTCACTCTAACTCCTTGGATGTCACAGATTGCTCTCTCACCTTCCAGTATCATTACACCACCAGTGTCTGGTAATATTATGGATGAATAATCTGCATCTATATTTATCTTCCTAGACCTGTAGTATAATTGGCTAATGATGGTACCCATTTCTGGCAAGTAGCATTGAACTTGACATGGGTCAAAATAAATCAAGGGTTAAGTCAGTCCATAGTTGTAATTTTTTATTCTAAGAACTTTTCAGTGGTAGTCCACTTCAAAGCCAAGAACTCAAGTTTGTGCATAGGGTAACGAGTCTCACTGTCAGTAAACCTTCTGATGGATGCAATTGGTCTTTGATGATTACCTCTCAGTACTGGATGGCTCCCAAACATTCCAGGCTGGCATCTAAGAGAACAAAAGACTTGCATGGGTTTACATAAGCCACTACTGAAGCTTGAATAAGAAAATTGCTTAATTGAAGGCTTTCTTACATCATTAGACTCTCTCTCTCTCTCTCTCTCTCTCTCTCTCTCTCTCTCTCTCTCTCTCTCTCTCTCCCATATATATATGTATATGTATACACACACACACACACACATATGTCCAAAATGATTTGCAGGTTTTAAATCAATTTCATCTTTTCTACCTTTCTGGTAGAAATCTCTGGTGTTAAGTCTCTTCAATCATATTTGAATGAGTTAAGTAGTTCAATGGTTTAGCAATAGCAATAAATTCTTAACAAATTCATACTACCAAATCCCAGAAGAGTTCTTAAGTTTCTAAGATTTTGTAAGAGTAAGAGGTATTTATGCTTTCTCTAGATGCATGCTCACACCTTGTTGGTATATGAAAATATATATGTATATATGATATATACATGATACATATGTCTCACATACTTAAAAAAATCTGCAGAATTGACACTTATTGATATACAGCTTTAGACCAGCTTCCTCCAGCCAATACAAAACTTTCATCAATCTCTCCTCATGTTCTTGTACTGTCTTACCAGAGAGAATGACTTCATCAACATACACAAACATTTCTAAGTTGTTTATGTCTCCAGTTACTTTTTCCACTGGCCTTTGGAAAGAGTGCTGCCAAGCTGCTCAGATATAAAATCCAACTAGATAGATGAAAGAAATCTTTCCTTTGTCTTCCTCAGACAGAGGACTATGCACTATACACGGCCAGTTCTGAGGACCATTGGCTGCCAGCTGACAATCCAGTACATTTTGAGCCCGTGGCGTAGTGTCCATTCATTGCCTTTGTTCACACTCTCTTAGCCTACCCACACTCATATCTTTCCATTGTTTTTAGGACCCCCACTGTGAGTGACTGGCATGTCAGCATTGATTGACACCAATCTGAAACTTTTCAAAATTTTAACAGCATATGGCAGACAAGAAGCTGGTAAATTAGATTTTTGAGCTCCTTGAGGGCAGGGACTGATTTTGCATTTCTTTGTATTCTCGGTGCTTAGAATACTGTCTAACACATAGTAGGCACTTAATAAACACTCCTCGCCTTGACCTGACACTTCGATAATTCAAGTAGACTAGGTCAAAACTTACAGGAGGAAAGAGCCAAGAGGTACCAGTGAACATCAACCATCACAGAAGCCCTGCCCATCTCTAGACTAGGGCCTGAGAGATTTGATGTTAGTGGCACCCTAGTACCAAAAGAGGAAAATGATGGATTGAGGTGGAAACACAACAAGTGGAAGGTGTGTTCTCATTGTATAAGTGAGATATGGAATATGCTCAGGGTACAATCCACAGAATTATGATCTTGCCCATTCCTGACCATTCAGAGAAAGATCCAAGAGATCTTTGGATAGAAGACCACAGAAATCACTTCAAAGAAATGATGTTAATGGCTGTGATGAGGCTAATGGCTGTGATGAGGTTAATGGCTTTTGAGGGTATAGTCACATTTCTAAGAGTTTTATTTTTAATTCTGCAGATCAGAATTTTCAAGTATGACTAGAAAAACTCCCTGAGTTGTTTCATCTCCCTCAATATTAATGGCCTTACATGCACAGACCCCTGAGTCTTTAACTTTTCTGTGCAGTATCCTTAAAAGGTACTTATTCTTAAGGTCTGTGTCTGTTCCTAATATTAGTAGATTTTCAGTTGTAAATATATGACAATACAACTTGACTGTTTCAGTTCCCACTTTTTGTAGAGATTATGCGTGTGTCAACATCAAATATTAACATATCAAAGCAAGCAATACATGTGCACTATCATAGCAAATAATACTCTATAATGAAAATGGTACCAATTACTTTTTCCACATGCCAACATATAGCAAATAATTACATATATGTTGGGCATTAGAAACTTGCTTATAAACATATAGCACAACAATAAAATTCATTAGTGGACAAGTCACATGACAATGTTTTTCATGCTAATATCAGGTAGCATATGAAGCCAAACTAGTCTGGATAAGCTCTTTACATCTCCACAAAATAAAAGATATAAAAATACTGGAAATAAACAAAGTTTACATGAAATATTTCCTGGGAAACAATTCCAGGATTCAGTGTACTAAATTACATCTGTATGGAAAACTACTGAAATTAGAAAAAACTAAACAGAAAATTTAGTATCAAATGGCTTCATTCAGTGGGGCTTGAATTTTTACCACTTAAAAATCAGACTGAAAATCTTTTCCTTCAAAATTGCCCTTTTAAAAAAATTACTACCCAATAAAGTCAGGCCAGTACTCTTTCTACTATATTACATTGCCTCTAGCAATCCAGCAGTATGCAACAAAAGTTGCATAAAAAATAATGTGAATAAACACTAAACAATTTTCATCAAAAATATAAAAGAAGTCTTTGTTCAATGATTTTTATAGTGTCACATGTAATTATACAAAAACTGGAAATCCTCCTAATTTCCAAGAATGGGGAAAGTTTCAATAGTGTCATTATTAGTATAATGGACCACTATAATGCAATGAGATTGCATGTAAGAAATACAAAGAAATCTGGAAAGACTTTTATGAAACAATTTGAAGAGAAAAAAATTAAGGAGGAAGAATGGCATACACATGGGATGTATGAATGAAATGAATGAGAATGGACAAAGAATCCTGATGGTTTTAGAAGTAACTGAAACTTGTAGATTTAGTTAACTGAAAAAAGTTTAATATAGTTATTTAAATATTTATATTTAAATATAAATAAATATTAAGCCAGTATAGTCATTTATACTAATATTCAATATTGTTTCTTTTAAAACAATTTCTTAAAATCCTGTGTTGACACATTTTAAATGGGCCTCAACAGAAATCCTACTCTGATATCTGATTGTGGCATGGGGGTAATCATTGGTTCTTGAAAGCTGTACCAGCAGTGTGCAGACTCTAAAGGTTTCTACCAAATGGAAAAACCAAGTAGAGATTCAGTGATGGTACATGTTCACTGTTCAGAGATCAGCCTAGTAAATAAAGAGGGGCTTATCATAAGAAGGTTGACCATTATATTTGATATAGCAAACAGTGAAATTGATTTCTTCAGTTATGGGTGCAGAATATGGGAAAAGGGGTGCTGATGGTGTTAATCAGATATTATATCAGATCCAGCTATATATCTATTGAATTTCTTATTATAAATGATATCAGAAGAGAAAGAATTTGCTGCTAAATGGAAGGACAAAACAAACATTCTCAGAGAGGAAAAAAATGAATGGATAGATGTGGTTTTGTTGTGGCCACAAGAAAAACCATTTCATGGGACAGTTGGTCTTGCCTTGATCTGAAAATGATAAATCTTAGGGAACAAACAGGCCATTTTGAAGATAATTATGAGATTATATGCCAACATCTGCAGAGGGTAAAGGAGAGAAATTCTTTGAAGAATTTGATAAGGTCCTCCAAACTAAGTGGACATGATATATCCTTGGCTATTGTGACTTCAGGGCCAATGGCAGGAACATGGGAAGGCAGGGTAAACCATATTAAAAAACAGAATTTGAAATATTGAAATTGATGAGACCAAAAGCCTCAGACAACGTAGGCCTGTACATAATGAATACTTTCTCCAAGAAGAGTCATAAAGCATTGAATGAACATAGTAAAAAACAAAAATCACACTAAAAAGTGAAATTAGCTCTATCTTAATAGATAGAGTACAACTGGTTAATGACATTTGTTAAAACTAAAAAAAAAAAAAACAGGAAAAAATAGACATTTATTTTGACATTACCACTTCTTGGAGAAATTTAGTTAATATTGTCTGATGAACAAGGAATCCAAAAGGACTTTAGGAATTTAGTCACCAAATGCATAATATCCAGTCCAGTTAGTGAGACATGGCAGCCAAGGGCAACACCAATTTAGATTTCAGATTCATTTGTAAAACATTGTGGAAGGAGGAAGATAACAGATGTCTGCAAGCAGCATGACCTCATCAGTGCATACACTTGAAGGGAAATGGAGCCCCAGAGACTACAACAAGAAACCTAGCTGAACAAGGTCATCCTGAAAGAATTGTTCTGATTCTCTCTGTCTCTGTCTCTCTTCAGTATCCTCATCCTCTCCTCCCTCCTTCATCTCCTCCATTCCCTTTCTTCCATGTAATTGTTGTGATGGTTTTGGAGGGCTTAGCAATTGTTGCCAGAGGAGCCTTCTATTCCATACATGTGCTCTTCTTTAGCCTGTTACTTCCTCTCTCATATGGAACTTTGCTTATGTAGCTCCTTTCCCCAGAGAGCTATCTCATCAGTCCCTGGAAGCTTTCAGGATGGGCTGCATTTGCTAGAAACTTTATACTTGTCTCAACAAGACCCCATCATTCTCTATAAACCCCGTGGTCCTCAAATGTTTTGTGGCTGGACTGTCTTATGGCTGGGGTATAAACCCATTGTTGGAGATTTAGAGGGGTCTGTTCTTAGTCTCCGTATGGGGATCATCATGCATCCTTGTTAAAAGACTTAAAATTCCAGTTTCCCATATGCCAAGGGAAGAATGACCAGAGAAATGAAATTGGGAGCGCTGATACAAGGGAGCAACATTGAACTCTTCCCACTCTCATCGTGATCGTAGCTTTCTCTTGTCATGTCTCTTCACTTCTGTGGTTTTATCCCAAAGATCTTTTTAATTCTCCCACCTTCACTTGTGTGAGCTAAATGTGCCAAATAAAGAATTCGTGCATCACTTACTGCTCTGGCTCTTTTGAGAACCCTCCCAAGTCCTTAAATCTAGTGCAACAGGGATAAATGAGTTATTTCTTCTTGTTATGGACTTGATACTTTTTGTTAAATGTTCCCATTCCATCTTCAATAAGTTAATAAACATATTTGGCCATATTTTTGTTAATCATTTTCTTGAGGTTCTCAAAGTTATTAACAATTATTCTGATTTCTGTGTTCCATGGAGCTATTCTTTATTGCAGTTGAATAGGATAAGAATTTCTTAAAGGCAGATGGTAAATCAAAAGTAATGCTAAATTTGGAATATAGGCTTCCTGGTGGCTAGCCATACTAAATGGGCAAGTCTGTCTAGACAAAAATGTATAAATAATCACAAAGTATTCTATCTTTTCTTCCACCCATTCTTGCTATGTAATCTCATGTTCTTGGATATGCACTTCTTTTTTATAGGTGGGAAGTTATGGGAATAATTTTTTTGGGGAGGGATAGGAAACAGTTATTTTTGCAGCATCTTGATGGACTAATCCACCCCCATCTTATATCAGAAAGTCCCAGTTCCTGTTGAAAGAGAAATAAAATATCACAAACTCTGCAATGACATGATAAAGAACACAGTACCATCTACTCTATTAAAAACATTTGTTGTCCTTGGATAAGGGACCTCAAAACTTTGGCTAAAAGAACTTCTTTCAAGTATTTGGTTTCTTCTCTTTGTCTCCTGCCCTTGAACATGGATATTTTCTTGTCAAAAATCCTGTGAACTATATTCCAGATACTACCTTTTTCTCCCTTGGCTGATTTCCTTTTTTTTTTTTTTTGTCTATGCCTCTTTCCTGTGAAATGCTTTACTTATATCCTAGATTGTCACAGAATGCAAATGATTGAATACTCCAAGTTTATTAAAACCAATTTTGTATACTAGGAACCTGAAGCTGCTATTTATCAAGAGTAGCCTACCTTTTTTGCCTTCAGTTTGGCCTCCTATCTTTGACCCACAGTCAATGGAGCCTTGCTAATGGGTACACTTCTCCCAAGAGACCTCATTTCTTTTGGTTGAGAGAATTCCCTGATAACTTGGTGTTAGAAGTGGATGACTCTGATTTCCTCTGAGTTAATGGAATGATTGGACACCTGGGCAGCTATAGTGTGCCCAAGGTAAAATATTTACCTATATTAATAGTCTCTCAAGTGGCTCTTACTGTCCACCTCCAACTCACTGGACAGTAAGAGCCACTTCCCCCAAATTACTGTTGTCTGAAGAAGGTGAGAGTAAAACATATATAAAAGGTTTAAAAAGAGTGATGATTTAATTGTTTGTGGATTATGACTTTAAAGGAAGGTCATTTCTTTCCTGGAGTTGTCTTGGTAACAAATCATTGACCAAGGTTGGTACTATCCATTTAGGCAGCCAAACCTACTTTCAACGATTTCTTTTGGGGAAGATAGAACACAAGGGTCTTCTGATACCTTGTGCCTCAGTGAGAGGGAGACATTTTTTGGTCAGGTAAACACTGGAGCTAGGACTAGCATGAACTTCATGCTTCTTGATGTCAAGAAAAATCTTTCCTCAGTGAAATTAACAGAAGAAGCTATTTGGTTGGGATGCAAGAATGTATGAATGATGGCTAGTGAATGCACGAGTACATATATAAGCTTAATCCTATCTTGAGGCAAAATCCTGCCCTGTCCTGCCCTGAGGATAACCTAGATCCTTGGATTTATTTCTTCTGCAGCAAATCCTACCCTCAGTATTTTTGTAATTTTGCTTCAATAGGTAGCAGCCTGTGAATATCCTCTGTCTAGCTTGTGGATAACCTGGACAAGATGGGAAACCAACAAAGCTACCATAGCCCAGGATTGCCTCTTGCTTCTTTTCCTTGCCTTAGAATCTCCCTCTGAAAAGTGTAGTGAGGCTCCTTGAGATTCCAGATTTAGTCATGTTTGTGTTCATTTTCTTAGCACAGGTGCAGCAGTGAACAGCAGCGAGAGTCTCCCTCCATCCTCTTCTGTCAACGACATCTCCTCCATGTCCACTGACCAGACCCTGGCATCTGACACCGATAGTAGCTTGGAGACCTCGGCAGGACCACTTGGTTGTTGCAGGTGACTAGCCGCCTGCCTGCGAAACCCAGCGTTCTTCAGAAGATGAGGAAACTGAAAAGATGCACAAGCATGCGTGTGGGATGTGATAATGAAGAGAAAATGGGAAGGAAGAGAACGAAATCTAAAATTGAAACCGATCTTTCAGCTTGCTTCTTCTGCAGAGTCATGTATTGCAACTCAGCCCAAGTGTATATTTAACTTATAATCGCTCTGCTTTCTTCTTCCAGTGATGCTTAGTGCAGAAAAACAACACACACACACACACACACACACACACACACACACACACACACAATTTAAGAAGCCTTTTCCCATAAAGTCTACATGAATGGCTACCAAACCAGCAGCCTGCACCCACCCTTTCACTGGCATGGCAAGGTGTGCAGTGGCCCTTGCATGTGTGTGTCTGTCTTGCATCTACCTGCTCCTTTTGGCCTAGTCAGATGGATGTAGATACAGATCCACATGTGTCTCTCTATACACAGCACGGCATTTACATAGAGATGATAGTGTTTAGTACTATCCAGATACAGTACACACTGTATTACTCAGTGGTCCATTTCATGTGAACTCTTACTATGACATAAACACATCTGTAATATCTTGCCAGCATATAAGCTGTTTAGTTTGTTAATTAAGTTGTATGTCTTATAAGAAGCTTTGTAAAAGGGGAAAAAATTGTGAGTGAGCACTCTCAGATATTTAAAGATAATGTAGCATCCAAATTTGAGCTGATTAAAATGTTATCTGTATACCAGTTTGTAGAGAGGATATATGTGATGCTGTTTTATAGGGGGAACAATGTCATGAAAGTGTGAAAACGGACCAGGCTGGAAAGGTGTGCAAGCATCATAGAGGGAAAATAGCCTAGAGAGAAGCTGAGGTTTTCCTCCTAGAGGGGACAGGTCTGTATCCCAGGGCATGAGCCTCTCAACTAGGATTAATGGGAGGACATTTTCTAGTGTTCGTATCTATTGACTAATGTGTGTGTCGTGAAGCTCCTGCTTAATTGGAATCATCAGTGCATGCACGTTGGCAGCAACACTGTCCATGAGAAAAAAAAAATGGGTCTTCTTCATGGCATTTCACTGTAAGAAGTTCACTATTGCCACGACTGATCCTTTTCTCAACAACCTCAGATCTTCTCTATTTTGTTTTCCATATGAATGAGCTGCTGCCCACATCCAGTCAGTGATGTACCAAACTGGGATTTCTATTTTATCAAAAACAACAAATAATCCTTGTCCCTTTGAGAACAACAAATTAAGGTGAAATCTGAGAAATGTAGCATGTCCCTACAGATATGTGCATGACACCTCCCACAAAGATGTAAGTGAATCTCCGTGAGCTGTTTTGTGATTCCCCCACCCCAGCCTTTTTTTCTCAACAGCTTTTATAATTTTGACCTATCCACTTAATAATGAAAGGCACAACTGGTTGTGGGTCTTGGTAATAATGATGAGTTTGTAGTAACTTAGCAAAGAAATTACGGCTGCAGAATAGTTATAGCAATACAAATCCCTTTTAAAAGCCATGGACTATCAGTGTTGGAGTTAAGCAACATCACCTTATGTTAACTGTAAAAGTATTTCGAGGGATTCTGCAAAGTTTACTAAATGTCATGAAGGCAATAACAGTGAGGACTTCTTAGCAATAACAGGGACCAGTTACAGTCTTTCCTTTTTATTCACGTAGGCAAGGGAATCACCAGAGTTACCATGTACCTTGAGCATTTTGGTGCTCATTTGTGTGGTGATAGATTTATAACTAGAGGAAGTTATAAACTCTTGGGATAACCAAAAGACAGCTTGCTTTGGGTGATTTCCAAAAGCAATCATTTTAAGAAATGGAAAAACAATAGTAAAGGAGAAAAATCCACAAAACTGCCTTAAAAACAAATGGGAATAAAGAAGCTATCGTTTTTCTTAAGCAATAGTCCACCGGGGAGTCCTTGCCCTTGAAATAATAACAGCCAGTGGGCCTGATGGTATTTAAGAACTAGGCTACAACCTTTCCTACAGATTCAAAATGGTCTCAGAAGCTTCTGCTACTGTCATTCTGTGTTAGTTTATCAAATATGCCCTCTCTTGCATTCTGTCTACCCAACTCTACAATTTCCCATTTTCTTTCCTTTCCCCCTTCCTCCATCTCTTCTCCTTTTCCACCCATTTTCATGTTTAATACCTATGACTTGTGCATCCCGATTCTCTTACCTTGACATTTCTTTCATAAGATCCAAGGTGAAGACTGTAAGTAGCTTTGGGGAGGGGAAGTGAGTCTCCAGAGAGACATCCATGGGCAATTCACAGTGGACCACTCAGGGAAGCACTAACCTTCTTTATACAATATGGTCATCTCTCCTGAGAGTGCAAAAGTGATGGTGGTTTTTTCACTCAGGTTAAAGCAAGTAGAACAAGTCTGCTCTTTCCTCTGCTAGTGTTCCCCACGCCCCCAGTGCCAATCAGGCATCTCCTGTTTTGACAGAATCTGAAGCTGCTTGCCTCTAGACCTGTCTCCTCTGTGGAAGCACGACAATGAACCCAGAGTTGCTGTGTTTGTAAGACTGAAGCCACCTACTATTAGGCTACCCCATCTTTTAAGTTCTGCTAGCTAATTCAGGTTAGATGATGTGGCACAATGGCATTATAAATCTTCCTTCTCCCTCAGTTGACCACCATTTGCTTTCATCTATTTTAATATCACCAAGATGTAATTCATTGTTATTCAGAGATTTGTGAGAAGATATGCTATTTCATGCTTTACCAAATTCTCTGCTGCTTTACCTAAGAAACATCATTTCCCCTCTCCACATACCCATTACTCCAAAAGGAAGTTGTTCTCTTATTCTCGACACACTCATTGGTCCTGATGATATCAGACCACCTGAATGTATAACCAAAGAAGAAGGTCATGGCTGTGGTGGAGGTCTAGCCTTGGAACCTACAGCTGGCACAATGAAGAAAGAAAAACCCAGCCTTCTTCTAGTGCCTTTAGAGGATTCTGTTTTACTTTACCCCATTATGAAGTGGAGTCATACTTAAGAGTATTGCCAATACTTCCTGGGAGGGAGAAAAAGATGTAAAGTCATAGGGAAGAGTTAAATTTTCATGATTGTCTGGCAAACCCATTTCGTTAGTAATTTTGGGGGTATGTTATGCTTATGTACTATGTATAGCATTGCGCTAATATTTATGGGGTGAATTTTTGGCCTTGCATCACAATTTCCCATTGTAGAAAAATGAGTTCATGATATTTATTAACCCTGCGTCTTTAAGAATCTGATGGTTGAATTTGTCAAGATATTCTTCATTGTGTGAACAGGGTATGACCAACCCCCATTAGGCAAAGAATGACCAGATGTAAACTAGGCTGCTTCTTTGAATATTTACTCCATTTCTTATGTCAGAAGTAGAAAAATTTTAGCTAGGGCTATGTCACCTTTACATCTAAGTCAAAATACAGCCCTGTGTATATGAAATGCATGTATTCTATTTTGGCCTGTCAGAAAAAAACCTGTTTGCAAGTACTTTTTATTTTATTTTGTGAGGTCAACTTAAATATTAATTACAATAACTGGATTATTTATAGTCAATACAATCAAGAACTGTTTTTAATCACTTAAAAAAGCAAAAACAAAAAATGGAAATTTAAATCTTAAAGGAGCTGAACTTTTTGATAGGAATGTTATTTGCTCTTTTTGAAAAAGACATTTTTCTCCTCTTCAAGGACCAATTCAAACTACACACACTAGTTGGGGCTTTTTTGTTCCAGTTACATGGGGTCTGAAAAAAAGAAAACTCCCTACTTGGCCCACTGTACTTTTTAGTTCTGGTAGCTCAACATTGTGTAGTGATGTCATCCTACCAAGCAGGTGAAATCCTTTCTGGAAGAGAAGACATTTGCAATGTAAATAGCTATATTGATTTTTCTTTCCTGTAATTAAAATATAAGAATATACTCTTTCTTTTGGAGCCAAGCCAGATCACTGACAGTCTAAACTTGTTGGACCTGGGTTCATTTCCTTGGCCAATCATGTTCCAATGGAAGTCCTCAATTTATACATAGAATACTGTATATTTAACCTCTTGGGCATATGGGACTTACGGTCAGTATATCCTAATAGTAATGAAATTTTCATCTTTCCATGTCCATATTATTACAGCAAGACTCAACTTGAACCTGCCTGTAATGCCATACTCTCGGATGTAAAAGTACACTAATAATGATTGAGAACTTTCATGTAGTGGTGTTGGGGGAAAATAAACATTAATTTCAAAGTTCTAGATCAACACTGGAAATGAGAAAGGGATATATGCTCACATCATTGCAAAGTCTCAATTGTGAGAGCTTGTTACCTTTAGCATGAGAAAAAAGGAAATCCATGTTGATGAAGGATTTGACTCCTTTTTGCATTCTGTGTTCACTGTTTTCAATACCTATGGGCAGCACATGAGGACCAGGTGGGACTTTTGGGTTTCTGCAACTCTTTGTATTTTGAGACAAAAGTCAGGAGGAATTTGCTCCCCCTGACATCAAAACCCAAACCAAAAGCTTGCTGGACTTGCCTTGTGAAGATTTTGTCTTTTTTTTCCTATTTTTCATGTCATGCTAGCTCTGAAATTGGTGGCTTTGTTTCATTTCAGCACCCAGTGCTGATCATTTGAATTGTACCTGTCAAGGTTGCCAGGAGGAAAATGAAGACTGAGGGACGAGATGAATGGATGGTTTACCAGCAGGAAAGGTCTTTAAACATGTGACCAGGACCTTAGAGAAACAGACACCTTTAACTGTTGAGAGATAGTAATATTTAGGTGTGACAGCTTTTTCCTTCTTAATGTAACCCAGGGTTTGACTGATTTCCTCAGCAGACAAGGGATAAAGTAGAAAACCAAACTGCATCATGGGAACTATAGCCCCAGACAGACAACTTCTCTTTCTGCCCTAATGAAGAGAAGTAAGACTGTCGTGTGAGCCAGGATGGGGTGCAGCCTCTCAGGGACTTTTTGACTAGGCCAACAGCAGAAAGAGCTCAGTGTTGAGGGGCACTCAGGGGATGAATGATGGAGGGGCCTGCTGTGGCCAAAGCCTGCTTCAAGAGCCCAATGCTGTGGGGTGGGCCAAACTCTTCCTCTTTTCTTTAAGGCTGTTTATAACTTCGGGTTTAGTTTGGGTCTTTGAAAGCATGTCACCCTTGAAATAAAACTATGATGGATTATAGTTTTATAGGATAAAGAAATCCTGGAGTAAATGCTAACCGCCTACTTGTGGAGGTGGAGACAGAGGTGGGGTGTGTGAAGGAAAAGCATTTCCCCTGCAGTCTCTTTCAGAGAAGCAGTTCAGCCCCATCCCCACAGAATACTTTGAGTGGGCAAAGAAATGAGCCAGGGCACTGGAGCTCATGTACATGCCATTGTCAACCTCTTTGCAGATTTGATTCAGAGCTCACTCTCTCCTGAGCCTTTCTTCCTCCTGCTCTCCCTTTCCCCCATCCCTCGTCATACTTAAACCTTTCCTGTTGCCATCCTGTTCAAAGACTGACATAGTCTCTCCCACTCCCAGGGTAGGGAGAGCACATTAGCTTCTGAGCCCATAATTCACAGACTTGTTTCCTATCTTTTCCCTGGCCCTCAGGAGAAATCAGCCAGAACACCCAATTACATAAATAAGACATTTATATCAGAATATATTCTCATTATATCTATCTGCATTTCTGTCTGGGAAGTAACATGGAAGTAATATATAAAATAAATATTTAAAAAATGAACTCATAGCTTTTAATGAGGAAGGTTAGGTGGGTGGAATGGTGTGAATTTTTGTCAATTATAATCTTAGCGATGATTAAACACCAGAATGATTTACATCATTCCGAAGAGGAAATAAGGAAAAAAGTGCAGTCACAAGCATGAGAAGCCATGTTTGCCCAAACAGCCAATCTGTGCTCCCCAAAGGTATTTACAAACAACATAAAGAGAATTCTATGACTTGCTGACAAGGCTACAGATGTTATTAGTGGGGGTTTCCAGTTATTTCTTAGATTAAAACAAAAACAAAACAACCACTACTTTGGTAAACCTGATGGATAAGCTCTCATATTCAGTTTTGCTTTTTTCTTTACTTATTAAAGAGAATGATTTCTTTTCCTGGACACAAACTTATTTTCTAACTTAGTCTGTAGGTTTCTGTTGCCTTAAGAAAATTAAAAATCCCAGGAAAGGTAACAATTAAAGCTGAGAAGAGTTGGAGGCCTGTACCAATGGTGGCAGATTGGGGCAGTGGCTGTAACATATACATATACACAGGTACCTAGTTTCTAGTCCTGCCTCTGACATTTGTGTGATCTTGGGCAAGTCATTCCATGAACCTTAGTCTCTCTAAATGAGGGCACTGGATGAGATATTTGAGATTGCTTCTAGGTCTACACTCATGCCTGCCTCTATGATCTTATGAATTCCCTTTCCACAGTTGGTGAAAATTTAGCCTGGATGTTGCCTGACTACTTGGCGCTCTCTGAGGGCTATTTAATGAATAAGGTAAAGCATGGTTGCTTGGGCACCCCAACTTCTATAGAAAGCTCACCTTGAAATGAAGCTTAATCTAATACAAGTATACTTTTACTTAGCACAAAAGATGAATTCCTGAAAATTGTATGTAAATCAGTTTTTAACAAATAAATCTAATTTAATATTCACAAAAGGGAACTGAATTATTTTGGAAAGTGAATAACCACTTAATTTATTTGTTCAGTAAATCTGATTTTTCATATATTGGGATTTGCCTAATTATAGGTTGTATTATTTATAAGACCTGTGGCCCATGGTCTTTAGGCACCATTTAAGACAACTCCTTCCTTTTAAAAGCCCTTTAAATTAGCCACAGAGTCTTCAAATTTAATGATCACATTAGAAATAGAGTTTAGCAGAAAGAGAAATGAACTTGGAAGTCAGACCTGGTTCTATTCCTCACCCTGATGTAACTGTGACAAGTGATTTCACAGTGCTGAGTCTCACTTTGCTTCCTTGAGGAATGAAGAAATTGAACTAGATGAACTCTAACTCGAAAATTCTTATCTTTCTTTTAACTGTGTTTTTTAATTTAAAATTACTAATTTCTTGAAGTGTTTTCTTTTCTTAATAAGTGCTTCCACTCTTATTAAAAGCTAATAAGAGGGAGGGCTATCTTACTTGTTTTCTAATTGCCACCTATTATTCAGTTTATTCTCCTGAAAGATGACTGCAGAAAGTCAAGACAGTGGAGAAGAGTGCAGAAAAGCTATTTCAAAAACATCTTATCAAATGGCAGCTGGTTGTCTTAGAATTTTATTTTGTTCAGACTTGTGACTTACTTAATCGGTGTTGGGGAACTCTTGGACAAGAAATTCCCGTTAACCACGTAAATCTTCAGCTGTGGTGCAATTTAGTGTCTCAGAAAATTTCCTGGGAAATAGAGGTAGTGAATTGCCCATAGCCAGTATTTTTCAGAAGCAAGACTTTCATGCCCATCATCCTGGCACAAAGTAAGCACTTAATGCTATCTATCTATCTATCTATCTATCTATCTATCTATCTATCTATCTAAGCATTAAAACCAGCTCCCTATCTACTATATCATGACCCGTTCCCTCTTTTAGGAAAAAACAATGCACAAAGATACCCATGTTCTTGGTTCCATCCTGGTTCTAAAAACCTCTAACTATACCAGAGCAAGAAGGACAGAGGAGGAGGTGGAGCTATCAATGCTGGGCTTACAATTTTCCCCATTCAGCATTCCAAATGACAAAGGAGTACAAGAGTGGCTTATCTGTCACTCAGTCTCTGGTTTTTCCAAGCTAGAAATTTAGAACTACATTTGTAGACTTTAAAAAAAAAATCTTTGAAAAGTATATGTTAAATGGAAGCATTTGCATTTCTTTCGTTATTTTATAACTTATTTGAATCAGTAATGTGAATGAAATGAGTAGGTTCTCAACAATCTTTTTTAAACAAAGGCATTTAATTCCAAGAAATCTGCCATTTTCAGGGTTTTTTTCCTCTTTTCTAGGAGTATATAAGCATGTTCACATTATCAGCACATTTATCAAAGCCTCGAATGTTTGCCATGACCCTCTAGATAATAACTGCGAATAAACAGAATGGATATTTCCATTACTCCATCATGTGAAATTTGTTTTGATACGGTCAGAGGAATTTGAATACTGGAAAACGAGCTGAATTTTAGTTTGGGGCAGGAAGGAGGGTTCACAGGCTCTAAATCAGGCATTGGTTTCAATGACTAATATGAAGACAGATGAACTGATAAATAATTTATGAAATTATGAAATGGGGGCAGGCACACCAGTCTTTGACTCACCAGGAAAGACCATGAATGGCAGCAGGAAATTGGGGCAGCAATCACAATTTAATAACCACAGTGGATGTGAGGGCAAACAGTACAGAGCAGAGAGACAAGCAGTGAAAGTCTAGGAGAGATACAGAGGCAGATGGTGGCTGGGGAATGGGATGGGGCATTGAAAGAAGGCAGACAGTATTGGGGAAATGAATGAGGAGGGAGAGAGCCAGAGAATATCATTTACATAATCATGGTTTAGAGTTGGGAGTCCTCGACCCAATGGACCCTAAGGAGATGGAAGAGGGCAGGTGGGAGAGGAGGGCAGGAGTTTGAGGTCTCATTTTATAGATTTTTGGGGAGGAGGAAACAGACCAACTGTTCATTAACATATCCAAATCACCTCAAAGTTATCAATATAACTTCATATCACATAAGTTTTTACATTTTCCTGGCCTGGACCTTGGGATTAGAATTTGTTAGAATTTGTCTAAACTTTACATGTCATGGGACTTAACAGTGGCATCTTCTTCAACAGTTATTTTCAGGATGTGAAGTTTGGTTAATATAGGATACAATTTGCAAATTATGCTCTTTTGATCTTTGGGACAGTTTGTACATGATTTACAGGTTTCCCTTTACCATCTTATTTTATACTATTGCCCCCTTTATACTTACAAAAACGTTTGGCTACTTATAAACTTACTATACTGACTACAAGGAAGGAAAGGGAGGAAGAAAAGAAAGGGTGCTCAGGGGACTAGAACAAGATGAAATTTTACCCAACATTCCTCTGTACTTTGCCACCACCCTCTCTTTACCTTAATTCAGTAATTTAGAGAGAGGAGTAGGGATAGGACCTGAGACTGCATTGGTATGAGAAATGTCTAAATAAGGAACCAGCCCCCTCTTCTCACCAATGCAAGTGAGCACTTTCTCTGTGGCTTAGTCTAAGATGTCAAAGTGAGACTTGAAACCAGGCCTTCCTTGATCTCTACTTACTGTTATGTTGTCTCTCTCGTAAGAACAAAACCTAAATATCATCAAACAGGGCACTCATTTGTTTACCATTACCTATAGTATCAACTATGGTGCAGTCCAGATTTAGGGTGAATCCCTATAGTGTTGTGGAAAGACCATTAGATGTGGAGTGAGACGACCTAAGGTTGAACCACAACTTTGTTGCTTAAAACTTATATGATCTTTGGAAAGTTGCTTAACCTACCTGTCCCTTAGTTTACTCATCTTTAAAAACTGGGGGTTTAATTAGATGATTTTAAGGTAACATCCAGGAGAGTTTCCCAAGCCTTCTTAGAGTTTCCCTGATATTTTTAGGCCTGGGCACCAGATCTTCCGCAACACTTGGGCACTTCTTTTTCCAAACAAGAATTAGACAAGTAATCATAATGGCTAGACAAATTCATACCTAGAAGTGTATTAATGACAGAGTTCACTCAATATATGTTCATTGATTATGACAGTGATGATATATAAAATTTGTGAATTTTTTTGCCTGAATCTATGATTTTATCCATGTTAGAACTATGGAAAATGCTTCTGCTTACACAGAATGAGATATTAGTCAGATAACATTTGTAAAGCACTTTGCAGACCTCAAAGTACTATGTAAATGCTAGCTGTTATCTTTAGTTAGTTATTTAGAATAGTCTTATTCTAGGCGAGAAGGGAAAGAAAATACTTCTTTGGTATATATTTATAATTTCAAGAAATATGGTATCCAGGATAATTATTTTTGGTTACAGTTTCTAGGGAGTCTGATTATTCTTAAATGACCTCCCTTGGAATATTTTTCCTGGTCAGTTGTTTTTGGTAGATATATTGCATTTTTTATTTTTTTTTCAAACTTTTTATTTTGTTCTCATGTATCAGAATCAACCAAGTGGTGCAATGGCTAAAGTATTGCATTTAGAGTGAGGAAAATCTGAATTCAAGTCCTGCCTCTGACATTTACTTACTCTGACTATGACTTTGGGAAATTAATTTGATCTTTGCCACAGTTTTCTCATCTATAAAATGGAGATATCTATGTCATAGATTTGTTGTGAGGACAAAATGAGAACATAAAGCACTTTGCAAACTTCACTGCAAAGTACTTCCAGGGTAAAATAAAAAATAGACTCTATTGATCACATTCCAAGAGAAACCCTCAAAATGAAAATTCCAAGGGATACCATAGCTAAAATCCAAACCTCCTAGGTCAAATAAAAAAACACTTCAAGCAGCCAGAAATAAAAGATTCAAATACTGAGAAGTCAGTTAGAGCCACACAAGATTTGACAGCAAACACTTAAAGTAGAGGAAACCCTGGAATATAATATTTAAAGGCAAAAGATAAAGGCATGCAAAATTGCAAAATTTGCAAAATTATCATGCAAAATTGAGGATAATAGTATAGGGGGAAATGTACCTGATGAAAAAATATATAAACAGTAGCCAAGAGAAACATATAATTTGAAAGAGCCTATCTGAAATGTTCATTCCAATGGGGGAAAAGAAACAACTTTAATTTTAGAACTTTAATGTCTTCAAGAGCTACTGAAGGAGTTAAATAACACAGAGGATATGGAGTGGGTTTATTCTATTTTTATGGTCCTAAAAGATGAAAGAAAAGTGAAGGGGAAAAAAAGGATACACCAGGGAAGAAAGGCATAAGAAAAGAATGAAACTTAAAATTTCTTAAAATCAAGATATGAAAGAAGATTATACAAACATGGAAGACAGGGTAGAGAAAACAGGAACCACATGAACACACACACACACACACAAACACAAACACAAACACACAGAAAGAGTTTGATGTAGAAATATATTCAGTTCAACAGAGAAATAGGCAGTGACAGGGAGAGGGTTGGTTAAGAAAGAGGGTAATATCAGGAAAGGAATAAATACAAACAAATAAGCTTCACCTTTGAAGGGTGAATCAGGAAGTTTGTAATATGATCATTACCTATCAGGATCCTCTTCCCTCTTTTCTTTCCGACCTCCCACCAGAGTTTAGGCTACTTTTTTCCCCTAAAAGGCAAGAAGCTGCCACCAAGACATGAGTAAAGATTTTTTTTAAATTATTCTGTTTGGACTCCTAGGAAGAGGGTGGATGTGGTGGGTAAGCCAAAAGTAAATAGTCAGATGGAATTTTGCTATGGAGAGCCATGTTGGCTCTGTTGGACAGTCTCCAGGGATTTGTCAGGCTGTTGTTTGAACTTTTCTTGCCACCTCCTCAGTTCTCTGGTTGTGAAAGCCCACTTACCCTCTGTTTCCTTCTTGGAAGAAATCATAATATATCATCAGGACAGTAATGCAGAACAATTCTTGCAGAGAATGTTGGGGAAGGCTGTTACCAAGGGTGAAGAAAATGCCATTTCCAGCATTCCTTGGTTATTGTTGACCATCCTAGACTGCTAGCATAATAAAACTGAAAGTAAATTAGCCCAGCACATTCAATGACCAGGAAAAGAGCTTTCAGTTTTTAAGGACTGTGCAAGAGAATGGAGAAGCAATTAATGGATTTAGTTAGTACCAGTGGAAGTAAAAGGGTCTGTGCTACTGGAGACAGGGGCCACCCATGGACTGCTGGTGGGAAGTATAATCTCTAATATATTAATAATATCTAATAATATCTAATATATTTTGCTGCATCATGCTGAGATTAGAGCCGACTGAGAGCATGAGAAAAGAGACTTGGAAAGCCTCACTGGTGGTAAGAAAGGTCACGGTTCATCCTACAATTTTCCTTTGGAGTATGATTTCTTCCAAGGAGGGAAATTGGGCTTTTGCCACTAAAGAACTGAGGAGGTGGCAAGAGGAGTTAAAATAATAACCTGACAAATCACTGAAGGCTGCTCCATTGCTGACTAAGTGGTCCAGTGGTGCTAATGTGTTTCTCTCCATAGCAGAATTCCATCTGCTTGGAATGACTTCTGATGATTTATTTTTACAGAGTAGGCTCAGAGCCCTGGGAGTGGCAGCACTTTCTAGGCCACTGGCCCTGCTTCCAGCCCATTTCTCTGAGCCAGGCAAATCAGATCAGTATCACCATGTTGGCCACTACCTTCCCTTATATCCAGATGGAGACAGCCCAGGATCCTGAACCATGGGAACATCAGTGCCCCCCAAAACCACCAGACTTGCTTCCAGGTTGTAATGGAAATGCAGATTTGAAGATCTTCCCCGCCCCTAGGCCCTTTGGTTGGCTTAAGTGACTCTGAGAACCTTCTTTAATTTGAAAATATACTCTGCCCCCTAATAGGCTGAATGTGGTCACATGGAGCCTGTGGTAGGAGGCTTGGTTTTCAGGAATGACCACACCTTGATTCTGTGTGACAGGACAGTGGGTCAAGAGGGTGGTTACATTCTCTGACCCAGGAGAAGGCTATATAGACCCTGATGGGAGGCTTTGCTTTGGGGCTCACATTGGGAAGTGTGTGATTTCACCAGATGAGACTCTGGGCAGCTGTTTAAAACCACCTGGCTTTGAAAACCCAGATGTTGATGCTTCCCTCTCTGGTAACTGTGATTTGGTATTGATATAATGGTTGGATAGTCTGTTTGATCTGTCTGTGTACTCTGAAGTTTGGGGTGCTGACCTTTTCCCCCTGAACTAGGTAAACGATCTATGATCTATGTTTGATTGATTAAAGTAAGCTTGTTACCCAATTTTGAGTTGCTTTCCTTTACAAAAGCAGATCTAAGAACCTGTGTTGGCAGCCACTCTGGGGATGCTGGGGTGCTTGCTGCTACACAGGTTAACCCCCACATTGAACTGGCAACATTTGATTGATTAAAGTAAGCTTGTTAACCAATTCTGAGTTGCTTTCCTTTACAAAAGCAGATCTAAGAACCTGTGTTGGCAGCCACTCTGGGGATGCTGGGGTGCTTGCTGCTACACAGGTTAATCCCCACATTGAACTGGCAACACCTTTCAGACCATTAGTGTTCTAGATCAGCCCTCACAGCCATCAAATGGGGAAGCAACCCCTTTAGAAAAGGGGCCAGCTATCCTCACCAACTGCAAACCAATATACTGGGTAAGTGAGATAGCCAGCTAAAGCAGCAAGGCATCCTAAGGAGAGATGGGAGGCAGAGTGCATCAGGCAAATTAGATCATCATGACCTTGACCACAGTCTCCCCTGAGATGCTGATGGAGATAGCTCAGGACACCAAACCCCAGAGCCTTGGAAATAACAACGCTTCCAGTCCAGTACCTGTACCCAACCTGGTTAACTCTGAAAGGATTGCAGCATGGTGGCACTTTCAGGTATTATACCCACAGCTTCTAAAGGCTGCTCCCCAATGGAAGTTATTGCTATTAAAGTCCTTGGCATTAAAGTGGTCTAACACCAAAAGTTGGTGTTTTATCAGTGGAAATGACATTTAAAAAGAGGCATTACCACCTGCTTTTCTGCTGCACCTTAAGAACGATTGGATTTTTTCATATGATTCGCAGCTGATACCAGATGATATGTATCATCTGTCCCATCAGAATGTGAGCCTCTTGAGATCTGGGATTGTCTTACTTTTCTATTACTTGACACATGGACAATGATGGAGATGAAGGAAGCCACACTATTCCATTAGACCAACTCCTTTTAACTATCCTAAGTGGAAAGCAGAGGACATCTGGTGGTTTATGTTATACTACAAGGAAGTGAATAAAGTCACTTCAGCCGTCATGATCTCATCGATGTGGAAGACCAGGTAGCCTAGGTCTACAGTGAGCACTGTGGGGTCACCCACCTCACTCATGCTTTTTTCTAAATTCCCAGGGCTAACATTAGTCAAAACCAGCTCAATTTCTTCAGAGAAAATGTCCTTGCTCTCATTTTTCAGGGCTGCCCCAATCTCATACTGCCATAGCCTAGTAGGCAGAGATGAGAAGGGTTTCCTTTTCTAAGGATGTTGGTCTAGGGCACCACACTGACGCTAAGATGTCATAATGTTGACAAGGTAAGGTGAGGTAAGCCATGGTGGCTGAGGGGTAAAGGGTGGAAAACCAACTCTAAGAAAATCCCAAGTCTAGACAGCTTAGGCAAGTTTGGGGTAAAATACAGTGGGAGAAAACTCAGATGAATTCAAGTATAGACCAAAATAAGCTCAGAGGACATATGGACATAGGAGGGTTTGGAAAACCCATATTCACTGCAAGTGAGGCCCACAATAGGCTACAGATCCAAAAAATAGAAAAATAAGCATCTGGGCAGTCTTTTCCTTGTGCTTTTATGACCCTATGGGACCCATGTTCTTGTAGGTTTGCGTCCTTAAAAGCTAGGCTAAGCAGTTGGGTTAAGTGACCATTTAATATCTAGAACTATAGATTCACCAAAGTGATTTATACTCATTATACCACTTTTGAAAAATAATTGTTTGACCTATTGGGATACAGTAGTAACTGAACTGATAAATATAATATCATACAATTACTTTTTTCTACAATTGATTATTATAAATTGGCTGATACACACTGGCCCCTCTAAAAAGATGGGCTGGATAAAGGAAACCTCTGTCATTAAATGGAAATGGTACAGTCAATATTGTACTCATCCAGGTCCCTCAAGTCTTAGTGCCCTTCAAAAACATGCCAGAAGCTGAGGCCAGTGCCAGTCGTATGGGTTTGAAACCAAAGGACATATGAAGCATTCAATGACTAATTATGAAAAAGGAAACTGTGTATTTTGTGGGGTTTTTAATAAGTACTAATATCTTATAAATTTATTTGTAGAGTTGCCTGGGCACAGTGTGCCTGGGTTCTGGTCTGACCCTGTTTCCCTGTTGGGATGTTGGGGATGACTTCACTGGGCTCTGACATGCTTTGGCATGGCCATCTGTGCTTGCTGGGTGCAGGTCTGGCTGTATTTCCAGCATCTCTATTAGGGCTGCTTGGCTTTTGGTGCTGAGATGCCTGGGCCAAGGGCATTCATTATACTGTCTGGGTTCTAATCTAGCCCTGTTTTCTGCTATGCCTCTAGCAGGCTGCAGTTTTGCTGACCTACTGGTCTACTTCAAGCTCTCCACCCTGGGCGGTGGTTTGGCCTTGTTTTCTGGTCTTCGTCTGGGTTTTGGTTTCTTCCTGTCTGGGCTCGTCTGCTCTATATTTCCACATGATACTGAGTCTTTTTATGCAGTGCTTGACTGGGTGGAGAAACTTTGTTTTTATCATTGTTTAGAAGCTTTTCCAGGGGTGTTTGTGGAGAGATTTGAGCACTACAGGCCCTAATACAGTGCTATCTCCCCACATATCCTCAAGTTAGCAGCTCATTTATAACACTTAATTTCTATATGAAGTTAATTTCTTAATTTCATAAATTAACCACTTAACTTCTATGGGATTATAACCTCTATTTTTTATTCCATTCATATCTCATTTTTGACATTAATAATTTAAATCAGATTGGAGTTTGGGTTTTTTTTTTGTTTTGTTTTTTTGTTTTTGCCTTTTTTTGGAGGGGGAAGGCAGGACAATTGGGGTTAAGTGACTTGCCCAAGGTCACATGGCTAGTTTTTTGTGTTAAGTATCTGAGGTCGGATTTGCACTCAGGGCCTCCTGACTCCAGGGCCAGTGCTCTATTCACTGTGCCACCTAGCCACCCCTGATTGGAGTTATTCTTAACTGTATACCTTATTCTCAATAGAATTCTTTCTTTAAGCATTTTACTTTGATCTTTGCTCTAACAAGTTGATAAATGGATTTGACACAGATTATTTAACAATGACTCCTACATTTGTAATGAGTCATTTCTTGGCCTTGACAATATACTCATTGTTTTTATCATATTCTTAGGTGTTTGCTGTGGGTAGTATCTATTGATTTTTTTCTGGAAGAAAGTACTCATGATATACAAGTCTGAGACTGCCACATGCTAGTCTGACTTTTTCATTCCTTATTTTTGAGTCATATCTCTCAACACTGTTTTTGCCATCTTTGCACTGGAAATCACAGAGTATCAAAATACATGTTGACTTAATTTGGATTTTATTGAGCTCGGGGTAAACTTCCTTTATCTCTTTACCCTCTATAATAGAGGTCTGTGTATAACTGCCAACTATTTTATTTTTTCTTTATGTGTTTGTCATTCATTAAAGGCATACTGTCCAGCACCAGGCAGGAGATAATCCTGATATACTCTGCCTTGGTCAGAGTGTGTCTGGAATATTTTGTTCAGTCCTGGTTCCTACATTTTAAGAAGAACATTGATAGACTGGAGGAGCAATGACAATAGTCAGTGATTTTGAATTCATGCTGTATGAGTTTGGTTGGAACTGGGAATGTTTTGCCTGGTAAGAGAAGGCGGCATAAAAAATGTAACTATTCTGGCACTTAGGGCAAATTACCTCGGGGCCTGAACAACAGCACAGGAAGGCCCCAGGAGAGATGGTCTGATTGCTGATGAAAAGGTTACCTTGTTTTCCATCCCTCCTCCAACTTCCTGGGATGTGTGTCTATGCCCCTGCTCCCTTACCCTCTCCTGGGGCATCTTTTTCCTCCTCCAAATCTGGCAGAGATGTAGGGTGGCAGAACAAAGGGGAAGGGGGGAGAGATTAAGTGCCTCCTCTGTGCCTGTGTTAAGGGCTTTCTACAAACTTGTTCCTGGTGACAATCCTGTGAGGTAGGTACTATTATTATCCTCATTATACAGTTAAGGAAATTGAGGAAAACAGAGGTTAAGTGACTTGCCCAGGGTCACACAGTTAGTAACTATCTAAAGCCACATTTGAACTCAGAGAACTGAGAAATCTGGGGACATCGTCACTACAGCTCTATAGAGAGAAAACATCCTCCACTCTAAAATACTGGCATCTAGAGAAAGGCCTCAGCTGCCCTTTTTTTGACCTCCCCCAATGATAGCTTTGCGGGGTATAAGGACTATTTTCAAGGATTTAAGTCTATTGGGGATAGGTATTCAGGTAGGACTGAGTTATATAGCTCAGTTGGTGATGAGACAGTTTTTAATAATCACTACCCATACTCCTGACTTTAGTTATCCATCTTCAAATCCTTTCAATGTTTACAAAGGAGCCCTCATCCAGAATACTGTGTTCAGTTCTGGGCAGTGAGTAAGCAGTTAGGGGATGGTAACTAGGATGGTGAAAGACATTAAATCAAGAGACCAGGGAAGGATGTTTTCGTTTGGGGAAGAGAAGACCTAGTGGGGGGATGGTAATTGTTTCAAAATCATTGGAAGGGATTCAACGCATTCTGTTTGGCTTAGCAGGTAAAGGCATGGACCATGCGTGACTTTCTGTATCTCCTTTCTCTTTCACAAATAGGTCAGCAGCTCATTCAAAATTGGCTTATTTGTTACAGTAGCATAATGTTCTTTGAGCATTAGAGTGCCTTGCACACAGCAGGCATTCAGTAAATTTCTGGTGTCTGGGGCTCCAAAGGGCTGATTATTATGTCATTTGAACTAGCTGAGTTCTCCCCAATGGCCTTCTCCACAATGACCTAGAAAAATACACCAGATTTACTCTCAATTGGGAAATTCAAGAAAAAATCACGAGTCATTTTTCCAGCCCAGGCCTGCACAGGGAGAGAGGTATGTGGACACGGGGGATGGGATATAGCCAGGGAAAGCTGGGGGGCTTTCCAGTGCAGAGACTGTTAAGAGGACTGAGGTAGAGCACCAGGGCAATGCCAGGACCCAGACTCACCCCCAAAAACCTGATCTTGTGCAGGAACAGATGCCAGCAGATGCAGCCCTGTCACTCACTACACCGTTCTGGGTCACAAATCCAGGGCCAAATGAGGAAGGGACCCTCACATAGGGGTGATATTCAGGGGTGAGGTGTCTGGGTACTGAGCAAGGAACAAGTTCAGAAGCAAAAAGCAACTGTTTGGCTCTATGCCCCAAGGAGTGTAGAGAGGTCTCAGCTCCAGCCTGAGGGCAATAGTGGAATAATCAGGGTAGAAGATCCTGACCAAAGGGGATCCTACATTTCTACCACTCTGAACCTGCAGAGCTTTCCAGATGGCTGATAAAGGCTGAGTCCAGTAGCAGTCTTCTGGAACTCCAATCAGGGGCAAGTCCAAAGTTATGTTGTTCAAACCAAACCTAGATCAGTAACTGTAGAATTCAGACTGGGAGAGCAATGGTCAGATTTCACTAAAGATTCTGGAATAATACAATACTCAGCAATCATAGAAAACAGTAGAACCAACAAAGAAGATACATGTTTAGACAGTCTCCACAGAAGTCCAAAGAATCCAGTCCAAACAAAGTCTGAAGTAAAGAAGCAGGCTGGAAGGAGGGGTAAATTTACAAAAGAACCCTGCTGTAAAGAGCTATTGTAGAGAGAGTGATGTTCAAGTAACAAATTCAGAAGGAAATGACTACAACATATCCACAAAGTCTCAAAGGAAAAACAGCTTGTGCTGCATTCAGTGACAATTCTTGAAAAAGATGAAGATAGAATTTCAAATTTCAAATTCCCTTTTCTCTGAAATAGTTAAGAGAGGGAGGAATATATACACAGCTGGACAGAAAAATGCATTTCATTAAATAGGGAAATAGGAGGGAAAGAATGGAAGGGGGAAGGAACTAAGAGGGAAGGTAGATTAAGGGAGGAATTAGCGATGAGCAAACAAAGCTCCAACTAAGGAGGGGAAATGGAAAAAAGGAGTTTAAAAAAAAAAAGACATAAATATGAGAATCTATTCTTGGGCTCTGGGTGAGGGAAAAACCAGATTACACCAAACCTATAGCACACTGATTACCGAACTCATTCTCTGTCACTTACCTTTTCTACTTTTTATAAAGAGGGGGCAGGAAATAATATAGAAAGTATAAGAAAATAGGATGAAGCAAAATGCACAATTAATGACCATAACTATGAACATCAATGTGATAAGATTACCTATAAAATGGGAAAGAATTAGAAAGCAGGATCCAAAAACAGGTTGTTTATAAGAAACATACTTGAAATGTAAAGATTCATAGACTTAAAAATAAAGGCGAGAACAAGCTGTTATGACTCAGCTGAAATTAAAAAGGCAGAGGTAGCAATCATAATCTCAGAAAAGGCGACAGTAAAAATAAGACTTAATTAAAAGAGAAAAAGGAACTACATTTTGCTGAAAAGGGCAATTTGTAATAAATTAATATCAATTCTAAAAACATATGTACCAAAATGATTATAGCAATTAAATACACAAAGGAAGAAAGATTTATAAAGAAAAAGAGACAGTAAAATTGTGAGTAGGGGACCTAGATAAATCTAACCAAAAAGCTTAATTAATAAGTGCAGAGAAGCTGGGGTATTAAAAACATCTTTTACAATATAATAAAAATTAAATTCAATAGGAGGCCACTGAAGAAACAATTAAAAGTCATTGGAGACTAAATAATGTAATACTTATGAATGAATTGAGTGAAAAAACAAATCATAAAAACAATAAACAATTTCATTAAAGATAAGGGCAGCAATGAGACAACATATGAAAAGTTTGGGGTGCAGCCAAAGCAGTCCTTAGGGGCTATTTTATATCTTTTTAAAATTTTATTTTCTATATTTTCTATCTCTAAACATTTTCACCAATAAAGTAGATCAACAAATTAGGTTGGTAACTTTTAAAAACCCCTAGAAACCAATAAATTAAATTATATAAGAAATTCTTAAAAAAGAAGGGAATCCTGAAAATCTAAAAAGAGATTAACAAAGACGAAGGCAAAAAAACAATTCTCCATTAAATTAATTAATGAAACTAGAAGCTACCTTTTGTAAAAATCAATATCGATAAACCAGCCAATTCCATTTTTAAAAAGGAAGAAATCAAATTGTTAGTATCAAAAATGAAAAAGATAAATTCATAATCAGCAAAAAAGAAATTTTAAAAAATCATTAGAAATTGCTTTGCCCAAGCATAATGCTGTTTAAACAGACAAAAATGTGCAAAGCGATAGATATGGAAATAGAGGACTTAAATACCCTGATCTCAGAAAAAGAAAACAAGCCAAAAAAAGAAAAAAAAACAGTAGAAAACAACGACAATAGCGACAACAATGACAGCCCTGAACCAGAAGGATTTATAAGTGAATTCTATCAAGTATATATAAAGAACAATTAATCTCAAAGCTATAAAAGTTGTTTGAAAAAATAGTAAAAGGAACCTTACAAAATTCCTTCTATGACACAAATATAGTCTTGATACCTAAACCAGGGACAGTTAAAACAGAGAAACTATAGACCAAAATCCCTATGCAGAAGGGGTAGCGAGGTGGGGCAGTGGATAGTGCTCTGGGCTTTCAGAAAAGAAGACCTTAGTTCAAATCCAGCCTTCAACATTTACTAGCTGTGTAATTCTGGGTAAGTCACTTAGCCTCTGGCTGCCTCAATTTTCCCAATTATAAAAGGAGAATAATAAAAGCTATATAATATTAAAACACAAAAATATTAAAACTAACAGATCTTTCCTTAATAATTATGATATACAAATATCATATTATATTGAATACATAATAATTATAACATTGTAATTACAATTACATCATAATTATGATAATTGTCATGATCATAACATTGTTATAACATTAATATTACACAATTAATATATACAACAAAAAGCATCAGTATCAATAATGGGGATAAATTTAGAGGCTTTTCCAATACTAACAGAGATGAAGCAAGGGTGCCTACTATCACTATTACTATTTGATAGAGTATCAGAAATGCCAGTTATATTGATAAGATAAGAAAAAGAAACAGAAGAATTAGACATAAAGGAAAACCCCCAAATTATCACTTTTTTTTGCAGATGATATTGTGATTTAGAGATCCCTAGACAGCTGACTAAAAAATAATTTTAAAAATGAACAACTTTAGCAAGATTGATATAAAATAAACCCACATAAACCATCAGCATTTCTGTATATTACTGACAAAATCCAGCAAGAAGAGAGAGAAATTCTATTTAACATAACTACATGGAGTAAAAAATATTTGGGATCTACTTGCCAAGATACACACAGGAATTATATGAATATACAATTATATTCTATATTGTGTATAATTATTATATCATATTTATGTCTTGTATAAGATATAATATTAATGTAAAGCACTGTTTATAAAAATATAGACAGATCTACATAATTAGAGAAATATGAATTGTTCATGGGTAGATTGAATCAAAACAATAAAAAATGACACTACTACCCAAATTAAGTTGCTTATTAAGTTTCATACCAAACTACTAAAGGATTACTTTATAGAGCTGGAAAAAAAATAATTTAAAAATTATCTGGTAAAATAAAAAATTCAGAATCTCCAGGGAAATGATGACTAAAAATGTGGGGGAAAAGAAGACCTAACAGTACCAGATTTCAAATTGTAATACAAAGCAGCAATTGTGAAAAATGGAGAGGCTGATCAGTGGACTATATTAGATACACAATATACAGAACTAATGAGCCCCCAGTAGTCTGGAGTGTGATAAAGCAAAGATTCCAGTTACTGGTACCTGTTAATCAACAAAAGTTGTTGGGAAAATTTGGAAGTAAACTGGCAGAAACTAGGTATATACTAGAATTTACACCATATACCAAGATAAGCTCTAAATACATCGGTAACTTAGACACAAAAGGTTAAATGAGAGGAACAAAGAAGAAATTACTTATCAGGTGGTCACAGAATTTAATATAAACAATTTGACATATAAAATTGAAAAATTTGTGAACAAACAAAACCAATGATGCTAAAATTATAAGAAAAACAGGAAACTGGGTTGGGGGAATCTTTGTTGTTTCTCTGATACAATGATCATTTCTCAAATGTATAAGAAACTGAGTCAAATTTATAAGAATAAGAGCCATTCCTCAAATTATAAATGACATGAGAAATATGAGAAATAATTCCCCAAAGGATAAAAGGATACGAACAGGCAGTTTTCTGATAATAATAATAAAAAAATTCAAGTTATTGTCATGTGAGAAACTGCTCTAAATCACCAATAATTGGAAAAATGCAAATTAAAACAACTCTTAAGATTCTACCTCATACCTGTCAAATTGACAAAACAGACAAAAAAAAAAAAGGAAAATTATAAATGCTAGAGGGGTTGTAGGAAAACAGGTATCTTGATGCATTTTTGATAGAGTTGTGAACTGGTCCAGTCACTTTGGAAAGCATTTGGAAACCATGCCTCAAAACATTATTGAACTGTGACACAGCTATACCATTTGACACAGCTATACCATTACCAGGACTATACTCCAAAGAGCTCAGAGAAAGAGGAAAAAGACTCATACTATAAACACATTTGTAGAAGCTTTTTTTGTGGTGGCAAAGAAGAAATTGATGGAGTGCCATCAGCTGGAGACAATTTATGGAAATGGTGAGACAGACAATTTCAGAAAAACCTGAGAAGACTTATGAACTGATGATGCAGAAAAATTAATAGAACCAAGAGAAAAATGTATACAATAACAACATTATAAAGGCAAACCACTTTGAATGGCATGGGAACTTTCATTGATGCAACTAACAATAATTCCAGAAGATTCATGATAAAACATGCTACTTAACACTTAACAGAGAGAAGACTGATAATATAGACTTAGACATATATTTTTTGACATTTGAGAACTTGTTTTGCTTTACTATAAATCTTTTCAAAAGGAGTTTTTTTTCTTCTCTTTCTCTGTAGAGGATAGGTAGGTGGGAGGAAGAGGTGAAATTTTGTTGATTTTTTAAAAAATTAATTTAAAAATTAAGAGAATCCCATAATTTTTAATATAGCCTTTATTTTTTGATATATAAGTTTTATTTTTATAAAAGTATTTACAGTATTTTTTGTTCCTGGTCAAACAGGGCAACCATAAATTATCACTTGATTTTTAATCACTTATATTGTAGGCATATGAACATACACGATATAATTTTCTTATCTTCATTTCCCAGCAAGACGAAGAACAAAAACTTCTGAATCATAAAACAAATCAATGAAACATAATACCAAAAGTAGTGCATTGGAAGAAAGCTTGATAGAAAATTCAATTGATTTGTCAGCTTAAATACAACTTTCATTTCTAGATGACTTCAAAAAATGACTATATACACATATTTCAGATTTTAATTCTTGACAGTGGCTTGTTGGAGTGTTCAGGAGAACAGCCCAGCTTTGATTAGTTTGCTTCGAAAGGACAGATGATTTAATAGACTATACTTTTTTCTCTTTCCAGGATTTATAGTGCTGAGTGCTTTTATCAGTCAGGTTACCAGAATATAATACAGTCTACTCCCCCGCCGCCACCTCCTGCACTGGCCAACCTCAGCCGCTACCAGCCGACCGACACACGGGGGCTCGTCCCTACCCCTGCCCTGACTGTGGTAAGTGTTTCACCCAGAACTCCAACCTACAGCAGCATCTGCAGCAGCATGACCGCTCTACAGCCTTCTCCCGGGCCTCACGCCTCCAGGCTCGTCTAGCCACTGTCCAGAACCTGTACAGGAAGAGGGCAGCTGGCAGTGGGACACTAGGCCGGACCGGGCAACGGCACCCCCAGCGGGGCCACACGAGGCAGGATGAACCCAAACCCCAGCCCAGACCTGCTGCAGCCCCCAACCCACCAGCCCCAGCCCCGCAGCAGACCATCATGTGCACAGAGCTGGGTGAGACCATTGCCATCATCGAGACTTCGCAGCCCCTTGCCCTTGTGGACATACTGCAGCTATGCCAGGTAGCACTGGGAGCTGGGGGGATTGCTACACCTAGACGCTGCTTTTGTGTGACAGGCTAAGACAGGGTGGGGCCGGGTTCTTAATAAATGAGTTTTCATTTAAAAAAAAAATACAGTCTACTATTCCCATTGCAACCCTTCAAAGAGTGCCAGCCCAAGCAACAAAGTTCATTGGATCCATATAGTGTTGTCTCTTTCAGTTCTATGGGACTCCACTCTTAGTTCCCCAAATGTAGAAAAAAACTGCTCCATTTCTTTCTGTAATAGATCATTTCTTTTCTCTGCATCTTCTTTTGCTCTCTCAGCATTTCTTATTTTGATCTCCACCATTGTGAACTTTTTTTTCTCTTGATCTAGTTCTTCATGGAGGGCCACTATTTCCGTTTCCAAGGTCAAGTTTCGTTGCTTCAGACTGCAAGGGAAGGTGAAAAGGCACAGAACATACTCAGTAAAAATAGAGAAGGGATCAAAGATCTTGGACAAATAATACCAACGCTTAATCTTCCCCTCCCCTCATTTTCCAGAAGAAAAAGGTTTACGTGTCTTGCTTCTGGTGATACAGCAGTTCCAGAACCGTAAACTCAAGCCATCTGAATTCTTTCTCATTATTAGATAAGAAATCAGACTGACCTATTTTTTATCTGCAGAACTAATTTACAAAGTGCTTTGTCATTATTATCATTGTTCTAAACTCTCTGTAGAGCAGAGCACTTATGTAAAGATGGAATGACAGTCCATTTCATGGGTGGGAACCCATGGCCTTAAGGCCACATATGACCCTCTAGATCCTCAAGGGTGTGGCCCTCTGACTGATTCGAAACTTCACAGAACAAATTCAACTAATCCAATCCCACCCCTGCTATAGACAGACCAACATCAAACAGCCAGCTACTTGTAAGTCAGAAGAAGATACTGCAGTTATCTTCAGCTGGATTGTAAGGCTTCCCAGGCTGGTGAAATTTTAAGTTTTTTTCTTTAGGAAATGAAAAGGATAAAGTATGATTGAGTAGAACTGAAGGGTATACTTGCTAAATTTAAAGGAAAAATAACAGGGATGCCATTTGATACTGGAGTCCTTAAATTCATTGTCAGTTCATCACCCAGTTCCAATCATCAAAAAGTTAATGTCAACAAGTAGCTTTTAATCCCTGACAGAAGAGATCCTCTTAAGTCCTCTAGCCTAACTATCATCTCCAATAGCATACAGGATTCTTGAGTTGAGCAAACAAACCAATGGTAAATGAAGAACTCTAGAACTATTCCCACATATACTACTGTCCTAAATTTAGTCCTTCCTCTTCTGGGGATATCTTTTCCATTTATGACTCTCTGTGTATGTGTTCTTATTCAGAATTATGGCAGGTCTTCTCTACAAAAAACTTGTATCATGTACACAGGAGGTATCTATTGATCACGAAAACAAAAGGTAAAATTTCTTTACTTCCCCCATCCAGAGTCTTGTGATCCCTAAGACCAGTAAGAGAAGAAAAAAGAAATATAATAAAATAAGGGGCCTGAGAGCTCCCTTCCATTTTGCAAATGTTGAAACTGAATTTTGATAAATTAAATTTTTTATTCGAGCTCTCACAGCTACTTATTCTTAGAAATGGGATTCAGGTGAAACCCTGATTTGAAGTTTTTTCCATTACATTCAGAGGTTCATATAATGGAGCAAACTTGCTGAGCCAAAGTTTTCTTTCCTATAAAATGGTGATAATAATATCTGAAGTACCTACCTCACAGGATTGTTATGAGACTCAAATAATATATTATTAAACTTTGCAAACTTTAAAGCGCTATTATTACCATAACCAAAATTAACATGATGCATTGCAATAATCTCAGTCTTCTTATCCCAGGCCCAATTTTTTGGGAACGTTTGGCCAATTTTTCTCTTCCAATTCTATTTTCCCAGTTAAAGTACTATTCAACTCTTCAGATGAGTGTTTCCATAAAGGAATTCCTTCCTGGCATTTCTTAGGAAATTTATATATTTCTCAGAACCATGAGAAAAAAACCAGTAGAGAAATAAGGAAAAAGTATGATCGTTAAAGGCTAAAAATCAATATAAAGACCTGCCTATTTTAAAGTCAAAACCAAGAGAAAGAAACTCTACCTTATACACATGGTTAAAGGTTAAGGCTGACATTTCTGGAAATCAGGACAAGAACACATTGGAGAGAAGTGGTCATCACCTAATCAGTCAGTCTGGCTTATAATGGTTGCAAGTGTTTTAAGTATGTGCTCATGGCCCTGTTTGCTCCTAATGGTGAGTCATTCTTACAAATAGCAAATGAATAAGTTCTTAAGTGCATAGTGTACTTCATACAAATTGTAGTGTTAAAAGATTAACACATTTTGGAAGCAAAAGAAGTCTTTTAAATTAGCAGTTCTGATATGTGATTCTGTATGGTGCTGTTAACTTTGCTAGGAGATTTTAATATTAAGTTATCTGAATATAACCTGAGAATTTTCGAGTGTTTAAATATTCACCACTGGCTGCATTTATTTATAAATATGCTAAATTCAATACTTTTATCTATTAAATGATTTTAGATATTCATGATAATTAGTATGAAGAATGTTGGAAATATAATATTAAATACATTAAAAAAAAAAACAGAAGAAATCAGTCTGTTGCCAGAAATCAATCTGTTCATTGCCAGTACTATATTGATTCATACTAATAGTAAGCCATGCAATCATTTTTATAAATTTGATTTTTACCAAAAAACCAAAAAACCTTTAAAATTTTTAATATACTATCAAAATACCGATTTACTATTTTTTATGGTAACACATTATTTAAAACATAAAATGTTATGAAAATACAGAGTAACTTATAATTTCAGGAATTCCTGAGAAATCCCAGAAATACTTGGTTTTTGGTTCCCAAATCCCAATGATTAATATCTGTCAGGAATTCGGAAACACTAACCCAGATCTACTGGGAACATGCCTAGTCAGATTAGGAAGATCATTCTTTATGTTCCTTAGTCAAACAATTTTCTCTTAGAAAGTTCTTAACATTAATTGCTTTATGAAATATGTAGCAACTATTATAGCTTTAAGAAATTAGGATCCAGAATGCTTTAACTCAAATAATTTTATCATTGTTCCCAACTATTTCTTAGAAGAATTAACCAAAGGCTGGCGATCACCTGGGTCATATGATAAAATTTCAAAGAATGTGTAACTATTTCACGACACAATTTCTCTTCATTCTTTCTTTCACTTCTTGCTACTGCCTGTCAACTTTCTGCCTCCCTACATAGTCCCTTCAACACTTATCACTCCAACTTCCTCCCTGGAATCATTGCTTGCTTTACATCTACAAACATCTGATACCCCTTACCTCTTTATCCTGGATTCATATTCTATTTTCAGTTTATTTATCTCCTGTTTTAGGCTAGAAACAAGGTTGTGCAGGGCTCTGGGGGTGCCAACAAAGGTTTCCATGTTGTCTGTACTGGGATCTCCCACACTCCTCTTCTCAATTTTGTTTTCATAATCTCCAGGGTATGAGGACTCCTCAAGGGAAGATCTTTCCAACACAGGATCTTCAAGGTTTGTACTACAGATGTCATGGTCTGGAGAGAAGGTGGAATTATCAGAAAGGGATATTTCCCCCAAGGAGGTAGACCAGGTAGCACTGTCCAGGCTCTGTTTGTCCTCTGAGCTCACCGTAGAGAATGGCTGGTGGACGTTGTCATAGGTGGAAAGCCTGTTAGCTTGGTCCAAGTCTCCTACTACTGGGTCTTTCTGTTTGTTATCCCTGAGTGTCACATAGCCATTGGTCATCCAACTGCTGCCATGGCTGTTCGCTGCACTTCCAATAGTGTCTGTGCTCAGAATGCCCATGCGGACTCCTCCACTCTGCACACTGCATGTTCCCATTTTGGTACCCGCCCCTTTAAGGGAAGACGTTCTCCTGGCCTGTAAACTTCCACTGGAAGAGAACTGAGTTTTCTCATTACTTTCTGTATTGGTGCTGCTAAAGGACCCGTTGGTAACTATGCCACTGCCTTTATTAAAGGCAGGGTTTTTTTTAACTGTGAGAGCAGGACTCCTGGAGACATCAAATTTGTGTACATTATTTGGAGGCCCATTGGCCAGGGTCACTGGCAAAGTTATGAGGGACCCATTGTCCATGCTAATTCTCTGAGAAGACTCAAGCTTATCCCAAGAGCACCTTAGGCTTGCTGTGTCCTTGGTGTTATTGTTCTCTTCATTCTGTAGCTGATCAGTCATTGATTTTTTTTGAATTTTATTGTTAGTGTTGCATATGGCCTCTGGTTGCTTGGTCTGAAGCTCTACATCTCTGGGGAAGAGTTGCTTCTGTTTGCCAATCATCACTGACATCAACTGTTGGACTGCAGTCATGCCTGGAAGAAAATTCGAAATGTGCTCCTATGAGTAAAATAGTTTAGAATGAGTAATTAACCTTTCCTATGCTGAGTGTCATTCACTCACTGTTAAAATTATGAAGCCCAGGAACTTAGTTGTTAAAGAAAAGGAGAAAATGTTTATCCAGATAGATCTGGAAGCCATGTTCACTTTGATATTTGAAGGGGAGTCATCATCTCAACATTTCAAGACTGAAACAAAATAGATGTCCATTGATCGGGGAATGGGTAAGCAAATGGGAGTGCATTAAGTGTAATGGAATATTTTTGTGCTGTAAGAAGTACAGAGGAGCATGGAAAAATTAATCCACTGATGCCACGTGAAACAAGTAGAGTCAGAAATGACATACAAAAGGATAAGATCAATGTAACTGGAAAGAACGACAAAAAACTGTTATATATAAACTGTATATATATATATATATATATATATATATATATGTATGTATGTATGTATGTATGTATGTATGTATATGGAAGAGACAGCAGAAAATACTTCCCACCACTCTCCACTCCTCCACACGTGCAGGACACTGACCATAAAGTCAGGGTTGTTTTTTTCTTCATGTACTGATTAGTTTTTTCTCATTTTTCCCCTTCCTTTCTTTCTCTTTTTCTTTTCTTTTTCCTTTAAAAATATCTTTGTTATAAGGTAAGACTCCCTGGGAAAAGAATTGGAGAAGAATACAGGTAGAAATTCAGGCTTCTTTTGAATAAAGAGTCCTGTTATTTTGAAAGAAAGGTTATTTCCATCTTAATAAATTTGTCACATTAGGGAACAAGCAAAAAAAAATGTGCTAAATGCAGATTTTGCCTCTGTACAGGTATTCACTTTATAGAGTTGATTTTTAAAATAGATTTTTATTGGTATCTTATACTATGCTATACATAGGACATGGGAGATGTTCCCACATACTTTAAATAATGTTAAATATACAAAAAAAAGGTGTCAATTGAATAGAACTATAGCAGATAAATACAATGGGATATTTACAAGTAGTAAAAAAAAAATGATGAGTTATATGAACTGATGAAGCATTTATCAGCTGGCCTGGGTTATTTCAAACAGATTTGGAGACTGTGGAGGTACCACCTCATACCAGTTTGGTGGCTCAATCTGGGCCACATAGGTCAATTTTAAGGGTCTAGTCTAGGTCATTTCAAGGTTTAAGGGCTTGGATTGGTCTACCACAGGCAAACTTAAGGCCATACTCAGTCAACTTTAGGCATGTTTTTGGTACCATCCCTGACCTTCTACAGGCAGGCTCAAGTTACCCAAGGTCAGAGTTAACTTGGGCCGGCTCCAGGGGATACCCAGGCCATCTCAGCCTGTGCTGGGCTAACTCAGGAGGTCACAATTTGCAATAAATATTAAAAATCTCTGCCTAAAGGAAATCTCTAGAGATAGCCAAAATTGAGTCATCCGTGAAGCAAAGGATAGGAGGGAGCCAAGCTAGAATGCTCCAGGCAACTTTTCTTCTAGACAAGGCACAGAAACCATGCCAGAATATTGAGTTGTAGATGGGGTTCTGCCTCAGAGGTTGGGGATGTCTTAGACCAGGATATTGTGGGTAAAATAGGACTGTTTGAGAAGGAGAAGGAGGAGAAAGCCAAGGCTGGGCCTTCCCAAGAAAATATACAATGTTAGCAGCTTCAAAGTTTGACCAAGAAGAGCCAGACTAAAAGTCTATATGCTGAGTATCTCCAAGACACAGAATTTAGGTGAGCATTTGTAGAACAAAGTAGCTCCAACACCAGGGTCATGCTCCCATGTCTAAAAAGGAACATCAGAGGACTCATTGCTAATACTCTCCAATGCATACACCAGGAAGAAGAAGGCTATGGCGATGTCAACCCTTTGCTCCCTCTCCCCTCATATCCAAACTATTTCTGAATCTTATCAATTTTACCTTGGCAACAACAAACTCCCAGAGCTCCCTATCACTTCCAGGATCAAATATAAAATCCTTTCCTTGAAACCCAAAGCCTTCCACCATGAAGCTACTCTCTCCGATCTTTCTAGTCTTATAGCTTGCTCTTCTCCATGTACCATGTGATCCAGTGACTCTGGCTTCTTTGCTAGTCCTTTCACAAGACACTCCATCTCCAAACTCCAAGTATTTTCTCTGGTTGTTCCCCAATCAGGACATTCTCTCTCCTCATTTCCTTTTTCCCTGGCTTCCTTCAGAAAACCCTAGCTAAAAGCCCACCCTTTATGAGAAACTTTTTCTGATTAGTCCCTTCTTAATATTAGTCCCTTCTCTCTGCTGATCATTTCCAATTTGTATTTTCTATATCTTGTCTGTACATAGCTGTTTTCATGTTGTCACCTCTATTAGACTGTGAGCTCTTTGAAAGGAGAGATTTTTTTATTTTAATTTTTTTGCCTTTCTCTGTAACCTTAGTACTTAACATAGCACACACTAGGTATAGAGTAAATGTTTCTTGATTAACTGACTAATAGAGACTCCAACTTTTATGTATATTACTCTCCTCATATTCTACAATGAACATGGAAATGTTTGTTTTATTTTGTGTTTGTTGTTAAGAATTTTTTAAAAAGTTAAAAAAAGAAAAAAATTAAAGCTAAAAAAATCCCTGTTAACTATAATGAAAACACACACACACACAAATACCCCACAAAAAAACCCCTCCTTTTAGCTTCTACAAAAATATTAGGAAACATTATTTCTCCAATCTAAAATACCCCACATCTTCCCATTTAGGAAAGTGGGAAGAACAAAAGCTAAGACCTTCCTTTGAAATGAAGTAGGGGTGAGAGCCAAACATCTCCTCTAGAAATCTTGATAATATCATTGCTTCCCTATCTACTTGAAGTGATTGACTCATGACCCCACCTAAGAAATGTCCTTTTCTGCATTCAAAGGTAAAATGTGGATCATAGGAAGGTACTTTTTTCTGTCTTTGAGGGAAGTGTTCCAGGAAAGGAATTGAGTAGCTAAGAAATATTAACAGTAAACCTTTTTTTTTTTGCTTTTGCTTTTCAGAGTGACATGTCCAAAGTCACATGGCTAGTAAGTGTGTCAAGGGTCTGAGGCCGGATTTGAACTCAGGTCCCCCTGACTCCAGGATTAGTGCTCTATTCACTGCACCACCTAACCACCCCAACAAAACATATTTTGATATATGATGTTTCCCTTGTTCAAGATTTCTAGAGATGTTACCTAAAATTTTCTAGAGGCAGAGTGTAATGTTAGAGGGTAGGGGGGACTATGCCAATTTGTACATCTCCCTCTCCAAGCTAGAAATGGCTTGTTTATATATTAATATTAAATTTAATATTGTTTCTAGAAGACTTGAACCTAAGTCAGATTACATTATTGTACTGAATTCTTTTTTCCTTTGGTACTGACTTATTCTGATTGGCTCCAAAGGGCAGAACTAAAAATAAGGAATGGAAGTTGGAGAGATTGAGTTTCTAGACAGAAACTCCCTTTCATGGCCACTCATCCCCTTTATCTGCTGCATTCCCTATCTATAAGATATGGTCAGGGTCAGCTAAAATGCTACATTTAGCATTTGCATGTCCAGCACCTAGTGTTAGTCTCTGAAAATAGTAAGCCCATTATAAATAAATGCTTGTTGAATGATTAATCAGTTGTTTCTACCCTAATTAGGCCATATCTGAAATACCTTGTTCAGGTTATCACATTATAAAAGGAACAAGAACAAGCTAGATCACATTGAAAGGCAGGTAAAGAAGTTGGTGGGAAGAGTGAAGACCATGCCATATGAGGATCAGTTTAAGAAATTGCAAATGTCTAGCCTGAATAAGAGAAACCTATGGGGTCCAAAATTGTCTAATCTGCAAGAAAAACAACTGAGGCAGAGCTCTAAGTCAACAACCATTTATAAAAGAGACCAGTGCCCCCTTCAATGATTTGGACCTCAGATCTTCCTCCTGATCTGAGATGCCCCCTGTCTCCAGGGCCTTTCTCGTGGCTTGATACCCAGACACCCAGAAAAGGTAAAGTAAAACACAGAGTCTTATTGGTTGATAGATCTTGCTCGTTATCCTCTAGGAGGGCCAGAAATGATGCATCAGTGTGGATGGTCACAGGATGGGCAAGACAAGGGTCAGCTCCACTGACTAAGTGGTCATAAGATGGCCCCTCCTCATGTTGGGCAACAGGTGTGGTCCAGAGATACAAAAATAAGTTGGGGGACTTTCTGTATCACATCAAGACATCCTACCCATACTGGGTTTGGTTACTTACTCAGTACCCAAAAGGTACTAGTCAGCATTCTTGTGGTTAAGCAAGTCAACTTTCTAACAGGTTCATGAACAACGAACAGTAAACTTATAGCTTGTCGTTTAAAGTTTGAGACCTATTATAAGACTCTATCTTATCTAATAATCCCTAGAGACAGCATATGTAAAATATGTATTAATCCATATATATATATATAATTCTGATGCTAATATTATTTAACTAGACTGAATAAATATATTTTACTAGATGACTGGATCACTAATAATTGCTAACAATCATCACCTCTGTGGAATCACACTGAACTGATTAATACTTATTGGAATAAAATAGGGATCTAATCAATCATTCCTCTGAAGGGCTACCAAGAGGCATGACAGTTGTCTTTAAGAATTTGAAGGGCCAGGGGTGGCTAGGTGGTGCATTGAATAGAGCACTGGCCCTGGAGTCAGGAGGACCTGAGTTCAAATCCAGCCTCAAACACTTAACACATAAATTAGCCGTGTGACCTTGGCAAGTCACTTAACCCCAATTACCCTCCAAAAAGCAAAAAAAAAAAAAAGAATTTGAAGGGCCAGGGCAGAGTCAAGATGGCAGCATAGAAGCAGGAAAACTCTGTAAGCTCTCCCCATAAATACCTCAAATATCTATAAAATATGACTCTAAACAAACTTTAGAGCTACAGAACCCACAAAGTGACAGAGAGAAACAAATCTCCTGTTGAAGGAAGCCTGGCAGGCCAGCAGGAAGGGTCTGTTGCAGCATGTTGGGAACCAAGCCCAGCCCCATGTGCACCCCGGTTTTAGCCCCAGGGTGGCCCCGACCAGCAGCAGTTGGAGCAGACTTTGGGAGAGTGGATCACCAGCAGCTGTGGTGGTTTCTAGAAATATCAACCCATGAATGCCAAAGACAAAGTAAAGGGTCAGTGTGGAACTCTGTTGGAACTTGGGGGGTCAGAGTGTGGTCCAGCCTCTGCCCCAGGAGTGAGAAGCAGTGGAAATGCTGTGGCCATGCAGCCACCACCATGTGGCTGCTTCCAAGCTCCTGGCCTGCAGATCCTAGGGGGACCAAGCAACCATTCAGAGGGTAATCACTCTTGCTTTAACCTGCCTAGATCTGAATCGCAGTGTTGGGTGGTGGTCCTGAGGTGTGTGATCAGTGAGCCAGAGCTTGTGGGGTCTGTAGAGAGGGCACCCTCCTAATAACTCTGACAGCTGCGAAAAACCCCAGTGATTTGGGACAAAGCTCTCCTCTCTGGAAGCAGAGTTCTACTGTGGCAAATAGTTCAAAAGTCAAGTAATTGAGTGGCAACACGAGCAAGCAAAGGAAACAAAGCAAGCAGAGCGGTCAAACCCTAGATTCCTTTCTGGGGGGACAAAGAGGATCAAAGCATGGAATGGGAGGAAGACAATGAAGTCAGTTTTGCTGGGTAGATGATTCTTGGTTTTAATCCCAGCTCCTTTGACCTCTGGAATATCATAATCCAGGCCCTTTGATCCATTAATGTAGAAGGTGCTAGATCTTGTGTTATCCTGATTGTGTTTCCACAATATTCAAATTGTTTCTTCTTGGGGTAAACAAGGAAAAGCAATCATAAGGAACTTATCAAAGTTGATCTATTTACATGCCTACATGGAAAAACAATAATTGTAACTTATGAAATTTTTCTCAGTATGAAGGTAGTTGAAGGGAATATACATATATGTGTGTATATATATATGTATACATCCATATATATGTCTGTATAGGAGGGTATAATATATGTGTATGAATACATTTGTGCATGTGTGTATTTGTGTACAGGTATGCATAGACAGAGGGCACAAAGGAAGGGATAGTATTTAAAAATAAAATTAAGAGGTGAGAGAGGAATATAATGAGAGGAGATAGGGAGAGACAAAAATAGGGTAAATTATTTCATATTAAAGAGGCAAGAGAAAACTTTTCAATGGAGGGGAAGAACAGGAAGGCAAAAGGGAATGGGTCAACCTTACTCTCACTGAATTTGGCTTAAGGAGGGAATAACATACACACTAAATTGGGCATCTTACCCTACAGAAAAGTAGGGAGGAAGGGGATAAGAAAGGGGATGATAGAAGGGAGGGCAGATTGGGGAGGGAGGTAGTTAGAGGCACAGACTTTTGAAAAGGGACAGGATCAAAGTAGAAAATAGAACAAGTTGTGGGCAGGATAGGATGGAGGAAATATAGTCGGTCTTTCACAATATATCCACTATGGAAATGTTTTGCATAACTACATATGTACAACCTATATTGAATTGCTTATCTTCCCATTAAGAGTGGGTGACAAGGGAAGAAGGGAAAGAATCTGTAATTCAAAGTTTTAAAAAAAAATATTATTTTTACGTGTAACTGGGAAATAAGATATACAGGCACTGAGGTATGGAGATTCATTTTGCCCAACTGGAAAGTCAGAGGGAGGATGAAGGAGGATAAAGGAGAGAGAAGATTGGGGGAGGGGGTATTCAGTGGCATCGCTGTTTTGGGGCGGTGGGTAAGGGAAAGATGGGGAGAAAATTTGTAACTCAAAATCTTGTGGAAATGAATGTTATAAACTAAAAATAAACAAAATTTAATTTAAAAAAAAGAATTTGAAAGGCAAGATGAGAAGAGGGATCAGACTTGTTCTGATTGGCTCCAAAGGGCGGAACTAAAAATGAGAAATGGAAGTTAGAGAGACTCAATATTTGGAGAGATCACAGTATGAGGGAAAGCTTCCTAACAATTAGAGGTATCCAAAACAGAATGGGCTACCTTGGGAGATAGCCATCTGTCATCACTTGAAATCATCAAGAGGAGGCTGGATGACCATCAGTTGAGGATTTTATAGGAGTTTCTTTTAGGCAGCCAAGTGTTGGAGTGGACAGAGAGCTGGCCTTGGGATCAGAAAAACCAGCCTCAGATATTTACCAACTGGGTGACTTTGGGCAAAGTCACTTCACTCCTGTGTGCCTCAGTTTCCTCATCTGTAAAATGGGTATAACAAAAGCAACTACTACCCAGGGGCAGTATGAGGATCAAATAAAACACTTTGCAAATCTTAGAGCATTATGTAAATGCTAGCAATTATTACTCAATTAAGACACCATCTGATATCCTTCTGAACCATGAGATGGCAGTTCTCTATAAATTATGGTATACCAAATTTCTTAACTGCCTAACTCCCAAAGAATTATTTGTCCATCTAGAAAATCAGAGTCAATAAATGGAATAGCTTTTGATTCCTTCACAAATTATAGAGGACAAAACTTATCCAGAATGTTGCAACTATGTTTGTCCAAAGTTGTTTCTTGCTTTAGAAATGGGGGGGACTTATCTTTTACTCACCCTCCATAATGGTCCTAGAGTCTTCTACTTTGGGACGCAGGACACTGGAACCAAAGACAGTGGCCAGGTTCTGCATACTCGTTTTGTTAGCACTTGAGTGGGACTGTACTTCATTCAAGAAACTGTTTGATGTCATAAAAGAAGCAGAATACAGAGGGATTGATATTGTCAGTGGAAGATCATGGGAACGTGAACCAAATACCCATTACCTCTGGCCTTTTTCTATCTCCATGTTATTCACAGATGGAGCACTAGGAGGAGTATAGTATTATGTGATGACTGAGTTATTGGAGAATTTAAATCAACAGTGCCAGACTGTGACTGTACTAGCTTGATGAGGCCATACCAACCCGCTTAGCCAACTGGGCTCAGTAGTTTGGCATGGAGTCAGAAAGAGCAGGGCTTCATTAAATCAGATCTCTGATGCATGCTGACTCAGGGATAGTCACAAATTCTCTGTACCCTAGAAGACTCTTGGGGACTGGAAGCTACAGGACAATTCCAGTAAGCGATGGCAGAAAGCCTTTCTTCTTCAAAGTACACTATTCTAGAGAAAATAATAGATCCAGTCCAAAACAAACACAAACCAACAACCCCACCATCCTCTAACTCCCCACATGTGAAGTAGCCAGGGGGTAAAACCTTTGCCATTTGTCTTTCTGCTTGCAAATGCTTGGTTTTGGTTTTGTCCCCCATTGCATCTTTCATCTACTCCCTTCCTCCCTTACTTTCCAAATTGTTGTTAGTTAATGCAGAAGCTCTAACCAATTATTTTGCCCTTGATGATGTGTGAAGAAAATGCACTAAGCTGATGTTAAATAAAATAGACATAATATATCCACATTCAGGTTTTTAGAAAAGTGTCCATTTTCATGTATTTGCTACTATTTAGGGAAACCTAATATAAATAGCAAACCTAATGCCAGACTAGACTTGAAAGTAGTCATTTTTTCTCCAAAAGCAGAGGTTAAAAGTCAGCTTAAATCTATTTATGAGCAACTAGGTGGTGCAGTGCATAGAGAATCAGGAAGACTCATCAGACACATACTAGCTCTGTGACCTTAGGCAAGTCACTTAACCCCTTTTGCCTCAGTTTTTTATCTGTAAAATGAATAGAAGGAGGAAATGGCAAACTAGTCCAGTACATTTGCCAAGAAAACCCCAGATGGGGTCTCAAAGAATTGGATGTGACTGAAAAGGCTCAACAACAATTAAGTCCACTTAACAATAATAAAAATGGGTAAAACAAGATTCTTCTGCTGGAAAGACAAAGAACCTTTGCTTTTACTTTTACTTTTTCATAAAAGCCAGAGCACTAATTGCATACTGCACAGATGTTTCCATTAATCTGATATTTTATTAATAAAAGATGTATAGTGAAGATATACTAACACAATCTTATTTATTATAATTTATTATTTTAAAGATCTTATTTATATCTTTATGTAAAGATCTCATTTATTATTATTATTTGTGGAATTTCCTCCCCCTAAATTTCAGATATAATCTGCCTATTGACTGCTATGACTGAAGAAATGTGATGATTATGGATATCCAGGGCAAATCCTGCTCTCCCACATCTGATAATCAAGCCATACTCTGAGCATCTTTTCATGTATTTTAGTCTACAATGCAATTGCCTTTTCCTAACACAAGTGATATGCTTCTGAAAAATCAATTAAAAAAACTGAGATTTTCTTAAAAATAAAAACTAAATTGTAGTTTTAAAAATGTGATAGTAAGGCATTATTTAAGAAAATACTCCAGTGAAGTGTTGTTTTTTTTCCTTCCCTTGGGGTAGGGATTGAACCGCAAGGAGGTCTAGCTTCTGACACCAACAGCATTTGAGGGTAAGTTTAACTGGGGTCAGGAAGTGGGAGTGGAGGATATACCTGTCAAACAAGAAAGCAGGTTTCCTAGGTGTGTTCAGGAAAGACAGAAACCTGCCATGGATCTGAAGCACAAAAGTTTGCTGGATCTTGATTTTTTTTTTTTTTTTTACTATGAATACAGATCAGCAAAGTAGGGCCTAATGATGCTCCTGACCTTTAAGTAGAAGAAATCAGACACATTACCACAGGGCTAACTGGTTTATAATGGTCAACCATTCACAACATCATTGCTTTTCTGATTCTTGGATGTCTGTTCTTCCTTTCAGAAACAAAATTTATCAAGCACTGGATTGCTGACCCACTAATAGGGAATGTAAGCTTGGTTTAGATTTAGAACATTGTGAGATATATTAATTTTACTCTCCTGATAATGGGTCCTACCATACAATCTTATTCCGTACAAGGGAATCACAAGTGCAGACATCTGCTATATGTGCTTAGCTCAGGAGCTAAGCAACCATCTATGGGTTAAAACTGAACACCTTTGAAGTTAGAATACTTCTTCCAGTCCTTGGAGGGCCAAGGAGAGCAGTGGCCTGAGATGAATGCTCAAGGCCTGTCACCTAGAGGGCTGGAAGGCCATCTCTCTCTGCGCAGAGCCGTGCTACTGGGATAGCTGGTGCTACTCAATTTCTAATCCTTGATCTAACTGTCCTGTCACTTTCCATTTACCTTTGTAGAATGTTCTTACATTGTGAGATGTACATTATATGTACCAAACCCTAGCTTTAAAATGACAACAGAAAGGAGTATTCCCTCTTATAATATCTTATATCTAATAAACATAATACATCCTATGTTATATATAATATCTCGTAATATCTCTTTTTTCAGCTAGAGATGAACTATTGAATTCCTTTCTATCAATGTACCTTTATTTAGAAATGACTCATGGTAAGGCTGCATGTAACCAGCTCCTTATATAAGCCCAGGAAGAGTGAATAAAAGACATGAAAGCTGGAAGCTGGAAGGGGCTTTAGGGAACATCTAATCCAATCTCCTTATTTTACAGATGAGACAAGTGAAAATTCTCAGAGGTCAGGTTATTTACTCCAATTCACACAGTATATTCATGATAGGACTGGCAAAGTAAATTGATGACCAGGCTAATGTTTATTACCTTTTTTAAAAGGTAATAATAAAATAAAAGGTAAAAAAACCCCTTTTTTACCTGCATAAGTACTTGAGGAGATTATAATTAACCACGGGCAAATTTTTCAGCTGCTTCACTAGTTCCTTAACCCCCTGTGTAAGAAAGAAAAAGGGGAAAAATTATCTATTTTTCCAGAAAAAAATACATATGTCATACATACTTATATTAAAATTTGTGGAGAATAAGTGTACTCTGTTTTTATTTCATTTCCAGAAGGATCCATTTTGAAAAAATTGGGTGTCACTATAGACATTACTGCAGTTTAAGCCACGGCTTCAGATAAGCTCAGAAGGAATAAAAACAAACGAAGATAAACTCAATGTGGAGGGGAAAAGACGCTTTGAGGGAATAAGTAGATTGCATGTTAGCACCTTACAGAAACTAGTGCAGATGAATTATTTGACTAGCAAGCATGACCTGTGAGCAAGAAGGTTTATAGTCAGCCTGTCTCCCCTCTGAGGCTGCCTACATACAATCAGAGATAAGACTATGTTAGGCAGGATCATTCTATTGTTGCTACAGAGCAGATTTGGGGTTTTTCTGTTTGTTTTGTTTTTTGGGGGGAAGAGGGACTATACAGAGTCCACAGAGATAACTTCATACTGATCCGGCTCTGGTGGCTTTTTCTCTGTTGTGTGTATGAGAGTACCCTTTTTAGAGTTCAACAAACTTAAAGATTGTAACTGGAAAGAAGAGTCATTTTTAGGTGTAATTGAATCATTCCACAGCCGGTAGGAGATCTGAGGTTTTGAGTAGTTCATTTACACATGAAAAGTCCATCAGAGATAATGGATTTGCCCTCCCAGCGCAGATTACCTCCATTCCTTTTTTCTAGTTATCATTTATATAGCCCGACACAACACTATGCCTTTAAAGAAGAGTAAAACAAAAACTAAGTAGCTCTGAACTCCAGAGATGTTTTGGCAATTACTGGACAAATGGCTCTTGGCTGTTTATAGCTTAGCCTCAAAAGAGGAAGATTTAGGAAAACGAATTGGACGGTTGAGGGCACAGTGTCGGGCCTGGAGTCAGGAAGACTCATATTCTTGAATTAAAATCTGGCCTCAGATATTTGCTTAATAGTTATGTGACCCTGGGCAAATCACTTCACCCTATTTACTTCAATTTCCTCATCTGTACAAGGAGCTGGAGAAGGAAATGGCAAACCATTCCAATATCCTTGCCAAGAAAACCCCAAATGGGATCATGGAAGACGCAGACATGACTAATCAACTAAATATTTCTTTTCAGTTCCCTAAATTTTTTAATCTTAGGGTCATCCTCAATTCCTCACTCTCATTCAACCCACATATCCAATTGGTTGCTAAATCTTTGTTTCTACTGCCTCAATCTCTCTCACATTGTCCTTTTCTCTCCATTTGCAAAGCCAACCCCTTGCTGAGTCCCTTATCACCTTCCCCCGCTCCTAATTATTGAGATAATTTTCTAATTGGCCTCCTTGCATTCAACATCTTCCATTTTCCATTCCTTCCTTCTCATAGCAGCCTAGGTGATTTTCCTAAAACAAGATTGGTCACCTTAACCCATTTCCTACTCAATGAACTTCTGTGACTTTCTATCACCTCTAGAATCAAATATAAAGGCCTATGTGGCTATCTCTCTGGCATTATTATTCATTCCTCTTCTTCCTGTTCTCTAGAATCCAAACTGGCTATCTTAGTGTTACTCACACATGATAATCCATTTCCCATCATTGAGACTTTGCTTTCCAAGCCCACCGTGTCTGGAAGATACTCACTTCACTTCTGACTCTTAGAATGGCTAGTTTCCTTCACAACTCTACTCAGGACACCTTCTGCATCTGTGCTTTTCTGTGTCCCACTGGCTTCTGGTGTCTTTCCCTAAATGTCTGAAGTTATTTTAAAAGTGACTTCTTTTTCTATCTCCTCCTGCTGTGTTTTGGTGGTAAGATAAAGACAAGCTGATGACTTACGTGGGTTTATTTTATATCTTGCATCTTAGCTGAGGTTACTTTCTTTTAGTTGATTTTCTAGGGTCCTTTGTGCAAGCCTATCATTTGTAAAAATAGGCTTGCACAAAGGACCCTAGAAAGTCAACTAAAGTCAACAGTGCTAATTTTGGTTCCTCTTTGTCTCTTCTTAATCCCTCTATTTTTCTTGTCTTATCATTAACTAGCATTTCTAGTACTCTACCAAATAGTAATAGTGATAATGAACACCCTGGTTTTACCTCCAATCTTACTGGAAAGGCCTTTAGTTTATCTCCATTATAAATAATGCTAGCTCTAGCTTTTAGACAGATACTTAACAGGGAAAAATACAATTATAATATTTCCTAGTTTTTTCAAAGGAATGGGTGTTATATCTTGTCAAAAGCTTTTTTCTGCATCTAATTATGATGACAATCAATAATGTTAACAGTTTTCCCAATATTAAACCAGTCCTGCATTCTTGGTATAAATTCAATCTGGCCATAATGAATACTTTTTGTGATATCTTGTTTTAGTCTCCTTACTAATATTTTATTTTATTTAAAATTTTCACATTGATTTTCAATGAAGATATTGTTCTATATTTTTCTTTCTTTATTTGGACTCTTTTGATCCCCTTTAGTTTAGGAATCAAGACTATTTTTTAACATAAAAGTTATTTGGTAAGTCCCCTTCCTTTCCTATTTTTTTCAAACAGCTTTTATGATATTAGAATTGACTATTCTTTAAATGTTTGACAGAATTCAATTGTTAATTCTTATGGTTCCCGCCCCCCCCCCCCCGCCTTCAGATATTTATTTATAGCTTTGTATATTCCTCCTCACCTCCCAAACCCCCAAATTGGGGCAATTAGTCCTCAATTGTTTGTTTTATTGGTGGGCATTTTGTATTTTTATAAATATTGCTTTAATTTAGATTGTCTATTTTAATGCCATGTAATAGAGTAAAGTGTTTTTTAATTATTTTTAAATTTCTTTTTCACTGGTTGTAAATTCAAAGTGCTGATACTGGCAATTTAATTTTCTTTTTCCTTTTTTAAAAACTGAATTGCCAAAGATTTATTCATTTTAAAGCTCCTAGTTTTTCCATTAATTCTTCTTTTTGTTTTCAATTTTATTAACCTGTTTTTTTGATTTTCAGGACTCACAGTCTGGTGTTTGAGAGGCTTTAATTTGTTGGTCTTCTAAGTTTTTTTAGTTACACACTTCAATTTATTAATCTGCTCTCTCTCTTTTATTGATGATGAAAGTATTTAGAGAAGTAAAATTTCACATAAGGTTTGACTGCATCCCCCAAATTTCCATATCACATCATTGTCATCATTATCTTTAATGAAATCATGGATTGTTCTATAATTTATTCTTTGACTCACCCATTTTTAAGGATTAAGTTATTTAGTCTCCAATTGATTTCATCTCTCTTGTGGCCTTTTATGAATATAATTTTTATTACAATGTAAAAGATTGAATACTTTGACTTTTCTGCATTTATTTGTTACACATGTTTTTGTTTGTTTGGTTTGGGTTTTTTTGGTTTTATCTAAATCTGAAAGGGATAATTTGAGGTCCTCCATTATTAAATTTCACTGTTATATTACTGTGTTATAATTACTACCTACTACTATGTATTACTATGTTATGCGTTATAATATATCCCTGTAACTTATTTAATTTTCCCTGAATTCCTCTCATCTGAATGCAGCCTATTCATGCTATATGACCTTTGTGATATGCTGTTATACCTTATTTACTAATACTGTATTGAAAATTTTTGCACTGATCTTTAAGAGAGATATTAGTCTATAATTCAGTTTTTCTGTTCTGACAATCCTTGGTTTAGATACTAAGACCATATTTGTACTATATAAGGAATTTGATATGACTCCCCCCCCCCCCCGAGTTTATGTAGAATTTTTTTCTTTAGGATTTTATCTATGGTTTATTCAAATTCTTTCTTGAAGACAGGGATGCTTAAATCCTCTATTTCTTTTTTTTTTTCAAATGCTTTATTAAATTCTGGTTTACATCATTCATATCTGCTAGATTTTGAGTTACAATTTTTTCCCCGTTTTTCCCCTACCCACCACTCCAGAATAGTCCCACAGAACATCCTCTCATCCAATCTGCTCTCTCCCATATCTTCTCCCATACCTCCTTCGACTTTTCCATTAGGGCAAGGTGAATCTCTGTGCCCCAATTCCTGCACATCTTATCTCCCAGTTACATGTAAAATAGTATTAATAATAGTATTTATATATATTTGAAACATTTAATTTTAAAACTTCGAATCCCAGATCCATTCCCTTCGTCCCTTGACACCCATTCCCACTGGGAAGATAAGCAATTCAGTATATGTTGTGCATGTATAGCTATGCAAAACATTACCATAGTAGATATATTGTAAAAGACTGACTATTTTTCCCTCCCTCCCATCACACCCTCCACCTGGTCCATTCCTTACTTTGGTCCTGTCCCTCTTCAAAACTGGGTGCCTCCAACCTCCCCTCACCCCAGCATGCCCTCCCCTCCATCCTCTCCCCTCTCATCCCATTCCCCCTTACTTTTCTGCAGGGTGAGATATCTCATTTAGTATGCATGTCATTCTCTCCCTGAGCCAAATTCAGTGAGAATATGATTTTGCCTTTTTGCCTTCCTGTTCTTCCCCTCCCCTGTGACTACTTCCCCCCTTGCCTCTTCTACATGAGATAGTTTACCCCCGCCCCCGTCTCTCCCCATCTCTTCTTGCCACTTTCCTCTCTCATATCTTAACTTCACCTCACCCTTTAAGTATCATCGCTTCCCACCAAATTTGACCTGTGCCCTCTATCTATGTATACCTGTAAACACACATTCACATATGTATTCATATGCCCATATACCCTTCTTCAATTATTTTCATAATGAGAAAGTTTTCATCAGTCATAGTTATTGTTTTTCCACGTAAGAATATAAATAGGTCAACTTTGATAAGTTCCTTTTGATTTCTTTTCCCTGTTTACCTTCTCAAGCATCTCTTGCTTCTTGTTTCTGAATGTCAAATTTTCTATTCAACTCTGGTTTTTTCCTCAAGAATGCTTGAAAGTCCTCTATTCTTCCACTGAATGACCATATTTTCCCCTGAAACAAGATACTCAGTTTTGCTGGGTAGGTAATTCTTGGTTTTAATCCCAGGTCCTTTGCCCTCTGGAATATCATATTCCAGGCCCTTTGATCCCTCAATGTAGAAGCTGCCAGGTCCTGTGCTATTCTGATTGTGTTTCCACAATATTGAAATTGTTTCTTCCTGGCTGCTTGGAGTATTTTCTCCTTGATCTGGGAATTCTGGAACCTGGCTACAATATCCCTAGGAGTTTTCTTTTTGGGATCTTTTTCAGGAGGTGATCAGTGGATTCTTTCAACCTCTATTTCCTCCTCCGGCTCTAAAACATCAGGGCAATTTTCCTTGAGAATTTCTTGAAGGATGATTTCTAGGTTCTTTCTTTGATCATGGCTTTCAGGTAGTCCAATAATTTTTAATTTATCTCTCCTGGATCTATTTTCCAGGTCAGTGGTTTTTCCCATGAGATATTTCACATTGCCTCCTATTCTTTCAATTGCTTGGATCTGTTTAACACATCTTGATTTCTCATAAAGTCACTAGCTTCCATTTGCTCTAGTCTAATTCTGAAGAAATGAATCTCCTCAGTGAACTTTTGAGATTCTTTTTCCATCTGGCAAATTTGGCTTTTTAAGGCATTCTTCTCCTCATTGCCCTTTTGAGCCTCTTTTGCCACTTGAGTTAGTAAATTCTTTAAGCTGTTATTTTCCTCAGTCAGGCTGTTGACTCTCATTTCATAATTTTCCTGCATCTTTCTCATTTCTCTTCCCAATTTTTCCTCTACTTCTCTTATTTGGTTTTTTAAATCCTTCTTAAGGTCCTCTATGGCCCACTCATATTTTCATTTGGGGCTTTTGGTGCAGGATTTCTGACCTCCCAGTCCTCCTTCTGTTCCATGCTTCGATCTTCTTTGCCCCCAAAATAGGAGTCCAAAGTTGAATTTTTCTGTTTATTTTGTTTCCTTTGCCTAGGCATGTTGCCACTTAATAACTTGATTCTTGGGCTTGTTGCTCCAGTAGGACTCTGCCACCAGACAGGGGAGCTTCCGTCCCAAATGTTGCGGTTTTCTCAACTGCCAGAGGTATTAGTTGGATGCCTTCCCTGAATCCCCCACACACTCTGGCAAGCTGGACACACACCCCAAGACCCCTACCCCAGACCGCAATCCAGATCCAGGGAGGTTAAAGCAAGAGCGATTACCCCCCAGATTGATCTCTGGACCCCACTACAGTTTGCAGGCCAGGAGCTGATGCTGCCACGGAAGCTGCAAAATGGCGAGTGTCTCCTCAGCGGCTTCTAGCCCCCAAGGAAAGAAACCGACGCATTCCCCAAATACTGGTCCCAAAGTCCATAGGGCACTAACCTCTCACTTTGTGATGGAAATTCTGGAAAAGCCACAGCTGCTGGTGCTCTGGGGTCCCTCCAGCCGGCTGCTGGCCGGCCACCCTGGGGTTAAAATCTCTGACTCACACTGTCCTGGGCTTGGCTCCCAGAGTGCTGTGCTGGCCACTCCTTGCTGGGCTGCTGGGCTGTCCTCAGCGGGAGGTTAGCTTCTCTGTGTCATTTTGTGGGTTCTGGAGCTCCAGAGGTCATTCAGAGTCCCCTTTTTAGATAATTTTGAAGTGGTGTGGACTGGAGCACCGTGGAACTGCTGTTTCTACTCTGCCATCTTGGCTCCACCCCCCCAAATCCTCTATTTCTTATTTTGTTAATCTGCACAATTTATATTTTATAAATATTCATCCATTTCATTGACAGTTTCATTGACATAGAGTTGGGCAAAAGAGCTTGTAATAATTTCCTTCGTTTCTTCTTCATTGGTTGTGAATTCACCTTTTTTAAATGTCTTTTTTTGTTTAATGTGCTTATTTTTAGTTTTCAACATACATTTCTACAAGATTTTGAGTTACAAATTTTCTCCCTGTCTTTCCCCTACCCCAACCCCAAAATAGTGATCCTACTGAATATCCCTTTCCCCAATCTGCTTTCTCTTATATTCTCCCCCATTCCCTCTCTGACTTTCTAATAGGGCAAGATGGATTTCTATACCCCAGTGCCTGTATATCTTATTTCTCAGTTGCATGTGAAAAAAAGTAATAATATATTTTAACATCATTTTAAAACTTTGATTTCCAGATTCTTTCCCTTCTTTCCTTGTCACCCACCCCCACTGAGAGGAAAAGCGATTCAATATAGGTTATATATGTGTAGTTATGCAAAAACATTTCCATAGTAGATATATTGTGAAAGAATGACTATATTTCCCCCCATCCTATCCTGCCCCTCACTTATTCTATTTTCTACTTTGACCCTGTCCCTTTTCAAAAGTGTGTGCTTTTAACTACCCTACCCCCCCAACTTGCCCTCCATTCTATCATCCCCCCTCCTTTCCTGTAGGGTAAGATATCCGATTTAGTGTGTATGTTATTCTCTCCTTAAGCCAAATTCAATGAGAATAAGGTTGTCCCATTCCCTTTTGCCTTCCTGTTCTTCCCCTCCATTGTAACAGTTTTCTCTTGCCTCTTTTAAATGAGGTAAATTATCCTATTTTATCTCTCCCTAACTCTTCTCATTATATTTCTCTCTCACCTCTTAATTTTATTTTTTAGATAGCATATCTTTATATTCAACTCATCCTGTGCCCTCTGTCTATGTATACATATACACATATATACACACACTCACATATGTATTTATACACACATATACCCTCCTATATAAATATGTATGTATGTACACACACACACACACACACACACACACACACACATAAGCCCTTCAACTATCTTCATACTGAGAAAAGTCTCATGAGTTACAATTATCATTTTACCATGTAGGAATGTAAATAGTTCAATTTTAATAAGTTCCTTATGATTTCTTTTCCCTGTTCACCTTCTCATGCTTCTCTTGCTTCTTGTATCTGAATGTCAAATTTTCTGTTCAGCTCTGTTTTTTTCATCAAGAATGCTTGAAAGTCCTCTATTTCACTGAATGACCATATTTTCCCCTGAAATATTATGTTTGGTTTTGCTGGGGAGGTGATTCTTGGTTTTAATTCTAGCTCCTTTGACCTCTGGAATATCATTTTCCAAGCCCTTTGATCCCTTAATGTAGAAGCTGCTAGATCTTGTGTTATCCTTATTGTGCCTCCTGCCACCTCTCCCCCAGGGCAGGGGCTGGACTGCACCCTTCCTTTTCAACAGAGTTCCAACTGACCTTTTATTTTCTTTTTGGTGTTTTTGGGTTGAAAAGTCTGGAAACTGCCACAGCTGCTGGTGATTCACTCTCCTGGAGTCTACTCTGGCTGCTGCTGCCTCCTTGGGGCCAAAACCATGAGGCTCATGTGGGATTGCACTTGGCTTCCAGCTTGCTATGATGAACCCTTCCTATAGGCCTGCCAGGCTGCCTTCAGCAGCAGGTTTTTTTTCTCTCTGTTACTTTGCGGGTTCTGTAGCTCTAAAATTTTTTTCGAGTCATATTTTATAGGTATTTGAGGTGATTGTGGGAGAGGTCACAGAATTTCCTGCTTCTACTCTGCCATCTTGGCTCCACCCCCATGAATTTACCTTTTTATTTGTGATACTGGTTTACTTCTCCTATTTTTGAAATTGTTAGCTAAAAGCTTCTCTCTTCTATTGAGTTTTTTTTTTTGCCGGGGGGAGGTCTTTTCTTTTTTTCAAAAAATTCTCCTAGTTTTATTTATTTCCCTTAACCATTTTGAGTGAAATGTGGCCAGACTATGTTCCCAGTGACCTTTTTTGTCTTCTTATGATGATCTGAGCTGGAAAAATGACTTACTGTTATTTTTTTTCTTAGATTTTTTAATCAAGATTCAGTCAGGTACATTCTTCTAGATCTTCATTAAGAAGGTGTGATAGGGGCGGCTAGGTGGTGCAGTGAGTAAGAACGCTGGCCTTGGAGTTGGGATGACCTGGGATGGAATCCGGCCTCAGAAAATGAGCACCCACGCATAAATAATGACTAGCCATGTAACCTTGAGCAAGTTACTTAACCCCAATTGCTTTAAAAAAAAAAATAAGGTGTGATAGGGAGATATGGATTATACTCCTTCCTGTTAGCCTATCATCTTGACTCCCTTAAGGGTGAGACCATAACAAGCCAAAAGCGATACCAATATTTTGGGTTGGTCCCTGAGTTCAGACACAGTCCACATGAGCCCAGAGTTTAGGGACCTTGGGTCACAGATTATTATGTTAATTAACAGAGATGTATAAGAACAACCTAAAGAGAATTAAAAGGTCAGATTACAAATTAAAGGTCAGAAACACTGACATAAAACCCAAGCACATGTACATTCAGAATTACTATTAAACTTACCATTTCTTCTTCTTTACTAAGAAGATTGGCACAGGACAGAAACTCTTCATAATTGGCATAGGGAATGACTGGTTCTGGAAGTTCTCGGAGATACAGATGAAGGAGTGAAGCCACTGTGTGCACATCTGTGCTACTGGAGGAACAGAGCATTAAAGATACTTTTCAGTAAAGTGATGCACTCTTCACTGGGCCTTTAGCCCACTAAAATTGCACAGTGTAAAAACATAGGTTAATTGAAAAGATCCCCAAATAGACCTAGAGAAATGGAAATTAAATAAGATGGATTCCTTAGAAAGCCTTAGAACTTTTTTTTTTTTTTTTGCTTTTTGGAGGGCAATTGGGGTTAAGTAACTTGCCCAAGGTCACTTGGCTAGGTTTTTGTTTGCGTGTGTTAAGTGTCTGAGGCTGGATCCGAACTCAGGTCCTTCTGACTCCAGGGCTGGCACTCTACTCACTTCGACACCTAGCCCCCCGGCTTATAACTTCTTATTGATGATGAAAATGTTATTTATCAAAGATAAATTAATTAAGGTCAAAAATGAGAATTTCATAGATTCTAAGCATTATCTTTTATAGTAGAGCATGAGCTGAGTTCAGCTAGACAGTCAATTAGTCAAAGCATTTATTAAGCCCCTGTTATGTGCCAGGCACTGTGCTCAGTACTGGGAATATAAGAATGGCAGTCCTTCATCTCCTGGAGCTCACAGTCTAATGAGGAGAAAATGTTCAGACAAGTACAAACAAGATACATACAGAATAGAGTGGGAAATTAGAAGGCAAAGATGAGAAGGGAGAGAGCTTCAGTCATGGGGGACAGCCAGTGAAGATGCCCAGAGCCAGGAGATGGAGTGCCATGTTCAGAAGCCAGTGCCTCTGGATCACAGAATATGTGGAGGGGAATGAGGTGTAGGAAGACACCAGATTATGAAGGACTTTGAAAGCCATGCAGGATTTGATTCTGGAGGTAATAGGGTGCCAATGGAGTTTACTGGACAAGGGAGAGAATAACATGATCAAACACATCCCTTAGGAAAATAAGTTTGGCAGCTGAATGGAGAATTGATTGGAATGGAGACAGACTTGAGGCAGGAAGACCAACTAGCAGTCAATTGCAACAGTTCAGGTATGAGGTAATGAGGGATTGTTGAAAGTCAAAGGGTGTTGTTTAGGAGAGAGGTTAGGAAAGTAGAGATGACAGGACTTAGCAACTGATTGAATATGGGGTGTCAGGGAAAGAGAGTAAGGAATTGAGGATGACACCTTAGTTACAAGCCTAAGTGAGTGGGAAGATGGTAGCATCCTTAATAGTAATAGAGAATTGGGAGTGGGGAGAAAGAGATAATGAGTTCAGTTTGGGACATGGTGAGTTTAAGATGTCTACAGAGGGGCGGCTAGATGGCGCAGTGAGTAGAGTGTCGGCCCTAGAGTCAGAAGGACCTGAGTTCGGATCCGACCTCAGACACTTAATGCACACAGAAACAAAAAACCTAGCCATGTGACCTTGGGCAAGTTACTTAACCCCAATTGCCCTCCATAAAGCAAAAAAAAAAAAAAGATGTCCACAGGACATCAAGTTCAAGGTGTCTAACAGGCTGTTGGAAATGCTAAACCGAAAGTCAGGAGAGAGGTTAGGGCTGGATAAGAAGAACTGAGGGTTGTCTGCATAGGGATGATCATTGAAACAATGGCGGTTGATCAGCTCATGATGTGAAATGACATAAAAGGAGAAAAGAAGAGGGCCCAGGACAGAACCCGGGGGAACACTTACAGTGAATGAAGATTCAGCAAAGGAAAGAGAGAAGGAGTGGTCAGACAGGGAGGAGGACAAAGAGAAGAGAGCAATGTCACAAAAACTTAGAGAGAAAGAGTCTACTGGAGTAGAGTTTAGCTCTTGTATCCACACATCATTAAATGCATCTGGAAGGAAGGAAAGATTCAAGAAGATTTAGTCTGTAAAGAAACTAATCATGTGATTGATAGGAAAGGAGGCAGGTGGAAGAAGATAAACATTTGTAAAGTGCCTACTATGTTCTAGGCATTAGACTAAGTGCTTTTACAGATAGTATCTCATCTGATCCTCCAAACAACCCTGTACGGCCTTGATTCTTTCCCTTAAGGTAGAAGCATCAAACACATCACTCGTGGGCCACATGTAGCCTACAACTCTCCTGAGTGCAGCTAAAACCATACTAAAATGTAATTGAGAAATATTCAACAAAACAAATACAACAAAACATAGATATATTATATTTTAAAACTAAGTCAATATGCAGCCCAGGGGCATCCTTATGTCTGGACTATTGGCCCTCGTTTCTATTTGAGTTTGACACCGCTAGTTTAAAGTGTGGTGGTCAATACACACACATATCTTTCTATTCTACTTTGGCACCATATTATGGGTGATGCCTATGGACTGGGAAGACTTGATATGTTCTCTGAGATCATTCATCACAGCTAGAGACATTTTTCTAGATCTTTCATGGAATAGCCAGGAGGAGGGAAACTTGGGCACATCTCACATCCCGCTTCTGTAGTCGGATCACATTTGTCCTCTCACTAAGCTTCTGTCTCAACCACTCCTTTCTCTCTCCTAGTATAGCTGAATCCCCAGTATCAGATTTCTCTGGATTAACTTCAGAGGTGGAAAGGCCAGAGCTCTTGGGCAGTTCTTGGGACAACTTCACTGCTCTTCTATATGCTTCTGTGCAAGCTGAAAGGACGGTCAAAGTGTTGAGGTATAAAGTTCTAGCCTGTTGTTTGCCGTGCTCTGCTACTATCCTAAATAGATGGAAATTGGTTCCAATCAAAATATTTATACAGGTTGGCCATGCCAGGCCACCACATGCATTGCTTTGTTAATGCCAGCAATAACTTCTGGGAATTCTGAAGATGAACCACTGGATTCCAGATATAGAGAGCTTCTGTAACTCAGTCCTCCAAGGTCAAAGCTTTCAAAAGACTGTATGCATGAGGTATTTTAAGTATTTCTTGTAGAATGCAATAGTCACTTGTACTCTGCTGTTTAAGAGAGAGTTTGGTATATATTTTCAATCTTCTGTAGGAAGTATTATGAGTATGAGTGGGGAAAAAACCCACTAAGAAAGTCCAAGAAAGTGATAGCTATTGCTTGCAGGGACTAAAATGTCCTCCTTGCCTCCGTCTCTGTCTTGTCTTTCCAAAGATGGTCCTGTAGCCCTTAACTTCTATCTTATCAAAGTTACATTCTCTTCTCAAATGTATGTGACCTGTATATATAGGCATCTCTTAAACAATTGTAACAAAAGGAACATCTGTCTTTCTAGCTTCCTTGTGATGGTGGTGTTTGTGCATCATGCTAGTTTACCTTCCATTCCATTGTCTTATTACTTTTCCATATGGGACAGATTTATTCTTGGACCCTTCTTTCCCTGTAATTACTGTGTGATATTCTGTTGACTCCACCTACTGGTTTAGTTTTCCCATACTATGAATGGGAAAATGTTCCCATAGTACTTGAAATATTTGTCACATAAGGCATTTCTTGACTTATCCTCTATATACTCAAATGATTTCATGTAATCATGGGTCAGAATGTGTTTCAGCACTATAGAATCTTTAAAATGTTTTTAGGTCAAGCCAGACATATAGTCCTATGGCTATTTGAACCATTCTGTATAAGTCTCAATACTCAGCCTCAATACCCCTCTTGCTACTCCGGTCAGGAAAAGGTCTGTCTACTTATTATAGAGATTTGGATGACTATTCCCCTTTTTATTGAATATTTTTTCTAAACTCATTGCTATTCTTCTCCTCCTCCCTTCCCCTCCCCCCCCCCCCACTGCTTGGCCATGGCCATAGGCTATTTTGAGCTTATTTATATGTAAACATGGAGTTGATTAACTTATTCAATCAAGCTACCTCAACCCACACACAAAGTAAATGATAAGATGCCCAATCAATCAAAGTACAAGAAGTCCTTGGAGCTAAAGTGCTATTGCTCAGAAATTGTGTTGAGATATGACGAGGAACTTGGCCATGCTCCAGGGGTTGTTTATAAATTATTAAATAAGTTTAGAACCAAAGTCATTTGAGAGGTTGAAGCAAGGGTAGTTTTCTAATAAAATCCCCGAGGAGGAATCACTTGTGGGCAAGAAGAGGCTTCAGCTTGGGCCTTGGCCTCTCCCTGCTCCTACCTTTAGGTAGAAGAGGCCCTTGTGTGTTTCTAAGGTCCTGGAAGATGTGGGATTTCCCAATTCCCATCAGTATCCTAATAGTATCCCACCATCACATGTGATGTCTAAATTTGAGCCCCCTTTCCCTTGGATTCTGTATGTGCTTATGGGTGACTGTGTCACTGACATGGGGTATTTCTGTACCAACTCTATACCACCTTAGTAAAAACTCATTTCTAAAAGATGCTTAAAGCTAGCCAACAGAAATTACTCTCAAGTGGTCAATTTTGGGTGTGAAAGTACACAGCGAGGGCTTGAACCAATAGCATTAGAAATGACTCCCTGGATCCTCTGGGGTACCATCATAACACTGAAGAGGAAATGTAGCCTTGCTCTGAAACCTGAGCTGCTTCTTTGAGACTGTGAGCTGGGATAGGGTCCCTAGAGCCTAGATGGTCCGTGGTAGGTCCCTGATTCCATTTGCTTATGATTCACATGGGCTCAAGTTAGGCCCTTCTAGAAAGATACACCTCTTATCACTGTTAGACATCTGTCAGTCCCATGACCATTTTTGTTCTTTTCCTACCCTCTGTAGAGTCTTCCTTAGGAGTGCTAGGAATATTCCTTGAAAACATTCCTAATTTGGGATGTTTGTTGCCGGCCTGTTCTCAAGGAAAGCCAGTCTGTGCCTTTGGGGAGACCTAGTATTTGACATACTGGTGATATGTCACTTTCCACTCTACCAGTCAGCTTGTGGGCATAGTGGATAGAGGGCTGGACCTGAAGTCAGGAAGACCTGAATTCAAATCCAGCCTTGAACATTTATGATGCTGGACAAAATACTGAGCCATTATTTGTCTCAGTTTCCCCAACTGTAAATCGAGGATAATGATAGCACCTACCTCACAGAGTTGTTAGGAGAATCAAATGAGATTATATCTCTAAAGTGCTTAGCGCAGTGCCTGGCCCTATGGGTGCTCTATAAACGTTCGCTATGATGATTATGATTATGACTACCTCAACACCATTTAACATACTGGTGATGTGTCTCTGTCCACCATAATGGAACTATCTCTGGGTCTTCTCCTTAAAGCCACACTGCTATCTGAGCTGGGGAAGCTTGCCTTCCATGGACATACAGGTCGAAGGAGGGAGAACCATCGTTGGCCTACATGGTTTAGACTTGGGATCACTTAACCTTCCTTCTTTCAGGAAAGTTCTTTCTGTGCTGATTCATCTGCTTTGTGTTTTCATCCTCCATGGACTTGGTAGCATTTATTAAGTTTCCTTTGCTTGGTGAATGTGCACATTCAGTGGCCTGTCTGGGTCTGATCTTACTTACTAAGGAGGAGTTGCATCCCTCCCTTGACTTTATAACTTGTTTGTAGATAGCTGTTGTCATATTATTTCCCATATTAGACTGTAAGCTACTTGAGAACAGGAACTATTTTTTGCCTTTCTTCATCTCTCTAACACTTAGCACAGTTCCTGGTATATAGTAGGTGCTTAATAAATAAATATTTGGTGACTTTTTTTTTTATTTACCTGTCAAAAGACGGTTTCTCTCCATAGTCAAAGGCATCCCGCAACTCTTTCACAAGGTTAGCCTGGCCTGAAAGTCGAAACAGACCTTCTTCCTTTAGCCCCCACTGTCGGATAAAATCCACACATTTTTCCACTAAGATGGGGGCCAGGAAGTCCCCATATCTCTTCTCAAAGCAGACTGTTTCTTCTAGTTTCTGTCCAAAAATACCTGGCAGGAAACAAAAATGTATCTCTGGCATTAGGGAAAATAGATCTGTTTATTTGTCTGAATGTTAACACATGAGAAGGAAATTAACTCTAAGCTGAACTTCATTTATGTACACCACCCCAATGGACTATTTAAAAGCGTTTTCAAGGAGATCATCATCACTTGTCATTTTTCTCTATTTTTCTAAAGTGGGTCCTCAACAATTGGGGAATCTCAATAAACTGGAGTATGTAAACAGAATAGTGTTGTGTTGCAAGAAATTACAAATTATTGTTAGTAGATAATTAATAAAATGGGTCAGTGAAGTTCATGAATGTCTAAGACCCCTTATGGAACCCACCCAAAGCTTATATGCTCTTGAAAGAGAGGGTGTTTGGGGAGAATGGCAATCAGCTCTGATAGGTTAACAATTAATAAGAATTAATATTATTACAAAGGTCTCTCTCTCTCTCTCTCTCTCTCTCTCTCTCTCTCTCTCTCTCTCTCTCTCTCATCCCAGATAACCCTCAGCCTCAGGCAATCTAGATAAAGGATCTACCCCCAACCACCCACACCTGAGCAGAACACAAAGGGCTTCCCTATTTGGGTGGTGACTGAACCAGACTGAGGAGAAAGTGAATCCAGTCTCATCATCTGCAATGTCCTTCAGATGCTGACTTGACCCAATAGAGAATGAGGAGATAGGAAGGAAAAAAACCACTAGATCCCCCCAATAATTGGTTATTTAATAATAATTTCTCTCAGAAGAAATTGAGGTTGAGAGAGATGGTGACATTCCCAGGACTGATGATGAAGAAGCCTTCATTAGAATAAATATGTAATGCTGGGATGTGGAGAAATTTCTCTTTAGTTTTCCTAAGATGCTGAGGACACTGTTTGCCCCACCCCCATTTTATTTGGCACACATTTTATGTATACATGAGGGTAAGAACTATTTCCCTTTTGTCACTGGCAAGTTATCTGACTTAGATCCTTCTCTACCATCTAGAGATGAGTATTAATTTGGTATAGGAAATAATGTGCATTGTCAAAGTAAATTGAAATCTTTGAAAAAAGGAGTCTAATAGAAAGGCCAAATTATCCACTGGAGGGAAAAGAAAGTGAGAATTTTGGTAAATGAGAATCGAAGATTCCCAGCCTTTTACCTATCAGTCCTAATCTTCTCAGCTAAACTTGAATGAGTTACAACACTTAACTGATATGGGTCTCAGCAACCCCTCCTGTTCTTACTGATTGCTGATAAGCGGGTTAATGGGCAGTGGGTAGGTACCAGAGGTGAGGAAGACCCTAGGTAACACACAAAGGAGCTGCTGGGATTTCTTGACACTCTCCATGAGCTCCTTCTCTTGTCTTCCAATGGCCAGTGCTCCCTTGGAAGTCACATCATACACACAACCACCCTATGTCCTCCAGAAAAGGGTCTTTGGCACTTGTTGAAGAAGACGGATGTCACTTTGTGTACATCTCATTCTCCTCCCCTTTTTCTCAGTGCAAGCACCAAGGGCAGGACAATTAAACTAGTGGCTCTCTCAGCTACTGTACCCTCTGCTTCTGCCTTTGATGCTGGCCAGTCACAGGCACAACAACATGAAGGAGGCAGGAAAGAAAAATGCCCTCATGTTGAATACTGATAAACAAATCTGCTTTAAGAAATCCTCTTTACCGTTGAGTGACCTTTTTGTTCTAATGTCAATTGTAAACTACTAGGAATATGGTCTGAGTCTGGCACAGCTCAGAAATACCTCGTATGTATCAAACTGGCCAAAACTGAAAGTGATACTTGGTAGAGAGGCTTCAGAAAAGGATGATAAAGGGGCACTACTGATGGATCTGTGGACTGATAAAGCCATTCTGGAAAGCAGTTTGGGGCTGTGCCAAGGAGTCCATAAACTATACATCCACCCCTAGAAATATGCCCCAGTGAAATAAAAGAAAGAGGGGAAAGACACGTAAGTGCATTCTATTAGAGAGTGACTCAAGAAATGATGGTATGCAAATATAATGAAACATTGTTCCATAAGAAATGATGAGACAAAAGGCAAGACCTGTATAAACTGATGCAAAGTGAAGTGAGAAGAACCAGGAGACCAAATTATAAAGTAACAATATTATAAGGAAAAATAATTTTGAAAGAACAGAGAAGTTTGGAAAAACTCACATATATATATATATATGCATGTATATATGTGTATATATATATGCATGTATACATGTGTATATATATACATATACTTTCATATATATATATGTACAGATTCATGCGCACATATCTATATATAACACAATAGAATTATGTAAATAATCTCATTTGAACCCTCACTATGGCAATGACTACTCTTACCACATAGATCTTTGTCCTTCCTATAGGAATTACCTCGTAGGAAATTGTATCTCTTCTTCTTGGGGAGGAGTGGGATTTATTTCACTGAATTTGGCATACATCTTTCTGTTTTGAGATGGTGAGGGTGGGACTTCTACCATCTTACTTGGAGTTCCGATATGTCTATAGACATGAGGGTCATTCCTCCCCAACTCCACATAGTTCAAAGATGTCACTACATAATTCTCTACATTCATCTATTTGAAGAGACGTGCTGATATCAAAACAATAGACTCTGATCTGATAGGGGAGAAAAGCTGAAACAAAGAATTGTAGCATAGAACTATTTTCATCATACTTGCTTTTTCGTCATATTGAAATCGACTCACCTCCACCAAAAGGTCCCCATATGACTCTGCGAATAGACTTCAGCCAATCTTCCATGTCAGTCTGTGTATTTGCCATGAAGAGGAAGGTCTCCTGGTTCACTGTCATCTGATGTTGATCTCTTCCTATAAAAAACCAGTGATACATCAGCAAACTCCCAGACAAATAACTACTGTCACATACTACATGCATGATGCAAGTATGGAGACTGTACTATGCCAGGGTCTGATTCTGTCAAGCACTATATTATTTATCTCTTTCTGCTTTGGTTGTAAGTATGCCATTAGTGTTTTTATCTAAGTCACTGACAAAATTAGGTAGAAAGATCTAAGGATAGAAACCTGACTTAGAAAGCAACTATTGAAACAGCAGATCTCTGAAAAAGAGAATTGGAATGCAAAAAAATGTGATGGCAGAAGGAAAATTAATTAGTTAAAACCAAAATACAAAACAGGAAGAACACACGAGAGCTCTACAAAACAAGAATGCTAAAATTGAAGGGCATAAAGACATAATCCGAAAACTAGAAATCTTTCAGAAAAATATTTAAAAAAAAAAACACATAAAGACCATACTTTGGAAAATTATAGGCAAGTTGCCCAGAAATGTTGGATACATAAAACAAAGTACATGAAAAAAAATCTACCAAATAACAGCAGAAAGACACCACAAATTTAACTAAACAAGTACATTGTAGTCAGACTTCTAAACTATTCATTAGGAAAAAAAAAGCAGTCAGCTAGGGGAAAAAAAATCTCTTTTATTCAAAGTAAACAAATGAGACTATCACAGCATTACTCTTTGTTTATAATAAATAAGCACAAGACAAGTAACTCTTTCAGAAGATTCCAGAAGTGGGAAAGGGTTCAACATGCAAATTCATCAGAGAAACACAAATAGATTCAAATAGCAATGCTAGATTAAGAAATGGAATGTGTGTTTTTATGCAGCTAGAGCTAAACATGACTGCATGGAGGGGTGGGTAGGGAAGTCTTTTTGTTGGTTTTCAAATTTTTCTCTAAAAAAAAAAAAACACTGTCTGAAAATCACTGATAAAGAAAATAGGGCTTCAGTGAACAAAAGAATCCAAGGAACAAATGATATGAGGGGTGGAAACCAATAGATAAATAGGAGAAAGAGAATTAATATTTCATAAATTAAAATATTTCATAAAAAATTTCATTCCTTTTGATGGAAGTAGGGTAGAAAGTCTAGGAGAAAACTGGCCAAGGATTTCTACTTAAGATTGCAAAGTTTAAAAAGTCTTAGGAATCCAGATCTCCTAACAATTGTTTTGCTCAGTCGTGTCCAACTCTCTGTGGCCCCATTTGGGGTTTCTGTGGCAAAGATACTGGTGTGGTCTGCCATTTGCTTCTCCAGTCAATTTTACAGATGAGGAAATGGAGGCAAACGGCACTAAGTGATTAGTCCAGGGTCACATCACTAGTAAGTGTGAGGCTAGATTTCAACTCAGAGATTTCCTGACTCTAGACCCAGAGCTCTATCCACTGTACCACTCTAGCTGTTCCGGCACCCCCAGCAAATACCTTAAGGGACACCAGATGAAATGATGAGCAAGAGTATCAGAGAGAAATACTAGCAAACTCATTCATTCCATTATTATATAAACAAATTATCAAAAAACTGCACACTAAGAATAGGGAATGTTGGGTGGGAGTGAGAGAAGAGATAAATTGGTCTCTTGGTCCTGGCCAGCCAGAATCATAAAAGGGAATAGACTGGGGGAGCCTTCTGGGAAGCCTGAAACCAACACAATCTTTGAATCCATTTGGGCCAAGTTGAGACTGTATTAGGGAAGGGAGTTAACTCTCAGTGGGGTTTTTTTTAACAAGGAGTCAGAGATGGTTCCATAGGTCAGCATCTGTTTTATGATACCAGAAAGTATTAGGATAAATCAGGGATAGTAGCAGGGCAGGGAGGGGTTCCATTCACCCCACACAGAACCCTAGTGGTAGGATCCATAGTACAGAAAGGAAAAAGAACCAGACAGAGGTTCCAAGAATGTAGAAGGATGTAGACTTTGGACATAGTGCAAAGTCTCAATCCAAGAAGAAAGGGTATGAGTAAAAAAGAAAACTCCAAACTCAATGAAGAAATATTGTGGGTTAGGAGAAGTCCAAGCAGTAAACCCAGAAAAAGATAATTATACAATAAGTACAATAAAACCTCAGAGGAAAAAAAAATATTTGGTTACAGTGACTATAAGAAATGAAGCATAAGGGAAAAATATTAAAATGTATACTGATCTTTTTTGATATCAAAAGCTAAGCAGAGCTAGTTTAGGCTGGTACTTAGACAACCCAAGAATATTGTGTGCAACATGTAGGCTTCCAGGCTTTCCATACAGTTCAAGAGTAATCTATTACTTTTTTTCCCAGAGAAATAAAGCAATATGAAATCATAGAAGAATGACTAATGTTTGAATTCACTGGGGAAAAGACTCAACTCTTTCACTTATTTTCCCCAGTGAACTCTAACATTCAATCATTACCTTATGACTTCAAATTACTTTATTTCTCTAACATTAGAAAATTACATTCATTGCCTCTTTATAAGTAGAATAGAATGTTCCTCTTAACTCTTCTCCTGCTGTTTTTAATAATTTACTCCACTGTTGTTGTTGTTTTTCCCCAGGAAGTCTAAATTTGAATTCAAAAACACTTTCTGAAAATGGAATCTGGGACATTGTCTATTCAATAAACAAAACACAAAATGAATAGGTTTTAGAATACCACATATACAGAAATATAGCTAAGGAACATGGAACAAAACTAAATACTTGTACCATGTATGAGTCAACGTGACTTTATCCACTTTAATAAATCTTTGTTGCTCTTTAAAAACAGCACAACTAGACTAGAAAGGGGAGAGGTCAGAGGAACCAGAATAAGATACAATGTTAACATAATGATGATAATAATTGCTAACATTTATGTAAGATTTAAAAATTTAACAATAATTGCTAACACTTACATAGCGTTTTAAAATTTGCAAAATGTTTAACATACATTACTTGATTTGGGGGAGTTAGGTGCTATCAGCACACAACTGGTGAGTGTCTGAGCCCAGTTTTGAACTCAGGTCTTCCTCTCTCCATTTCTAGCACTCTATCAAGCAGGACCAATATGGCCAACAAGCCATAAAAGGTCTCTCCTTTTAACCCAGCGATTCTTCCTAGGACTTTGTTCCCCAAGTATCAACTCAAATACAAAAATATTTTGTTTATTTGTATTCTCATTGATGTGCATATTTTCATCAATACTGGGAACTGCAATCCATTTATGTCCATCCTTTTAACTTTTGCCATGTCTTTCTGGAAGTTTGTCACAGGGGGTTCACTCAACCTGTTGGGCACTTCCAGGCATTACTATTGCAACACTGCACTGTCCATGAGGGTGTGTCCATCCCTTATTCTCTCTTTGAGGGCAATCCATTTTCTTTATTTTAATAAAACTTTTGGATATTTTTATAGGTCCTTATTATAATCTGTTCACACCCACCATGTCTATTACCACTGTCTGTTACCACTATCAGGTGTCACTATCGCTGAGTGACATTCATTGATAATTCTTCAAAGACCATATCTTGTAACTCATAGCAATACAACAATACCTTTAGAATGTGAGCATTAAAAAAAATATGTCTTTATTTTAATGAGAAATTTCAGATCATTAAAGGAATTCTGTAATTTCCCAAAAGCAACCCAAATGGCTATCCTCCTCTTGTTTAGTTCTAGATCCAAGTAACTGTTTGCAATGTCTGTCCAAGATAGATTCACTCATAATGGATGAGTTCAACAGCTTGTTCATCTCACTGAGTGTCATAATCTGGACAATGGGTATTCTTCACCTACTTGTCTTTTCCTGTGTGGATGGTCAAGCCAAACTCTTTTGAGATGTTATAGATATTCTCTAGGAGGTTCTTGGGTTAGACTCAGTCCTGGGTGTGCTTATAGAGGAGGTAGAAATAGCACTAAAGAGAACAAAGATGGAAAAAGCAACTGGATTAGACTAAACGTACATAGAAAAGACCTCTGATGGAGGCAACACAGTTGTGAGAGTATTAAAGGACTGACTGATTCATAAAGGGACCACAGATATGGCAAAAAACAAGCAAACAAAACCTTGCACAAAAAGATGCCTGAGAAAACATCAGCAACTGCCAATCCATGTGCCTACTTTCCCAGAAATGACAACTTGAGCAGCAAAATTCACTGCTGCTCTGTTTGTAATGACCAAAAAATTAGAAACATCCTTCAATAATTGGAGAATGGTTGAATAAATTACATTATTATAGTAAATTATAAATATACTAAGTGAGAAATTATATAAGAAATAATACGATGTCAATATACAAGTATAGAATAAGTCATATATTAAAATATGTTAACATACTTTATTATTGCTAATGTATAATAATATAATAGTAATAACAGTACAATTTTAATAATAATAGTATTACTAAAATAATATATTAAGATACTTTACTATAAAAATGATATGAGGCTTACAACATGGCCATGCACTCTCTGAAGCAGACCTTCAATGCTTGGCAGCCTTGAGTACCACCAGGATTGTCTCCCTTTTGCATTTATTTTTCCAACATGTGTACACTGACATGTGGGGCAGGCCCTGGACTTGTGACTTCTGTGATATAGAAAAGTAGGACGTGAGGAAATTCCCTCTTCTAATGAAGGTCGGTACTTTCTCTATTCCTTATCACCCTCAATGGTTCCCTGAAGCACAGAATTAAGTGACTTGTCTGGCTTGGAGGCTGGCTCTCTATCTAGTCATAGTCTCTTAGTTGCCTGATCCAATGGCCTTTTCTCAGTCCTCATTCTCCTTGACCTCTCCGAAGTCTTTGACGCTGTTGGTCACTTTCTCCTCCTTGATATTCTCTTTTGTCTAGGTTTTCTGGACAGTATTTTCTCCTGCTACTTCCCTGACCACTCCTCAGTCTCCTTTGCTAGATTTCATTAAAGTCATTCTCTCTAACCATAGGTATCCCCCTGGGCTCTGCCCTGGGTCATTGCCTCCTTTGACCCCTTCTCTCCTGACAATACCACCACCCTGGGACAGGCCCTCATCACCTCATGCTTGGACTGTTGTGATAACCTGCTGATGGGTCTGCCTGTCTCAAGTCTCTCTCCATTTCAGTCCACCCACTAGTCAGCCACGAAAGAGATTTTCCTAAAACACAGGTCTGATCATGTCAACTTCAGTCGTTCCTTATTACATCCAGAATCAAGTACAAAATCCTCTGTCTGACATTCAAAGCCCTTCCTAACGTAGCCCCTTCCTGCCTTTCCAGACTCCTGTGACATTGGTCTCCTGGTTGTGCCAGGAACAAGACATCCATCTCTGCTCCGGGCATTTTCTCTGGCTGTCCCCCATGCCTGGGAATGGTGTCCCCCCCTTATCTCTACTTTTCGGTTTCCTTTACATTCCAATTAAAATCTCATCTATGGGGCATTGGGTGGCACAGTGAATAGAGCACCAGCTCTGGAGTCAGGAGGACCTGAATTCAAATCCAGCCTCAGACACTTAACACAAAAACTAGCCATGTGACCTTGGGCAAGTCACTTAACCCCAATTGCCCTACCTTACCCCCTCCAAAAAAAAAAAAAAAGCAAAAAGAAAGAATATTAAAAGCTTATCTACTACAACAAGCCTTTCCCAACCCTTCTTAATTCTGGTGTCTTCTCTTAGTTATTTCCTTTTTATCCTGAATATAGCTTGCTTTGTACATATTTGTTCACACATTGTTTCCAGCTATTAGATTATAAGCTCCTTGAGGGCAGGGATGGTCTTTTGTATCTCCAGTGCTTAGCATATTGGCTAGCACATAGTAGGTGCTTACTAAATGTTTACTATCATATTTACCAATGCCTTTAACAAACTAAATTTAGATGATTGATAGAGCATACATATCTTACATGGTAACATATACTTTCCATAGGAAATATACAGTTTGATCCTCCTTTGAGTGGAATAGGTAAAGCCCACCATACAACTGAATTCTTAGTCTACAAGGGCAGATGAGTGTTAGGAAATTAACCCCTTCCCCCCCTTTTTATGCAAACTTTTGTCTGTCCAAACTATATTTATTCTGAAATATCCCTGACTACCTAAAGAGACCTCAAAACCTTTCCTTGTTTAGTAAATGTAGAAAATGAAGGGGGTAATCACAAAGAACCAGCATGACTGCAAAAATATTTCAAGCCAGACCAAATTTATTTTCTTTTCTGACAGTCAGCAATATAGTAGATCAGGAGAATGCTATAGAGTTTGCCTCGATTGTAATAAAATATTTGATAAATTATCTCATACTATCCTTTTTGGAATAATGGAGGGACATGGGCTAAATATAATTGGGACTTAAAGAAGGGCCAAACTCAAAGAGTAGTCATAATTAAAAAGTAATGATTTTAATTGATATATAACCAGGGCTCATCATTTGTTTGACTTTCCTCACTTGGTAGAGGATAACTGGGCCTCAATTTCATTTGCATAACTTTCCTTATTGGCAGGGGAATGATTACCCTACCACAAGTGGGAAGTCTGTGGTCTTGAGGTCATATGGTGGCTCTCTAGGTCCTCAAGTGGGGCCCTTTGACTAAATCCAAACTTCACAAAACAAATCCCCTTAGTAAAAGGATTTGTTCTGTAAAACTTGGACTCAGTCTAAAAGTCACCTAGAAGGTCACATGTAGCCTTAAGGCCATAGGTTCCCTACTCCTACATGCTTCCTAAGGATGTATGCTTCTTGACTGTGTAAAGTGGGGAGACGGTAAGTGGAAAGGAGAGATGGTAGGTCTGGCTTCCAGCTTTAAGTAAGGATGTTGCACCTGGGATATGTGTAGCCCCAGGCAAAAAAAAAAAGGGGGGGTGTCTCTGTCTATCTAAATAATTTGATTGAAAATGTATTATAAAATTCCTGAATTCGTGCAAGGTATACTGATTTATCATTATGCTATAATGGAAATTAAAATCACTATAAGACATTTTTTAAAATTTTAATAAATTTTCAAAAATTTTTCTATTGCATACAAAATTCTAACTAACATATTTGAGATGGAAATCACTTGATCTCTAGATTTCTTTGTGCATTAAATACACAACTTGAAAATACAGGACAGTTGGACATCCCAAAAAAAAGTTTTTTTGGGACAAAGAGAAAAGGGAGACGATGTCATAAAATTATATAATGTACATGTGTATACATATATATGTGTGTGTATAATATATTATGCATACATATACATTTGCACATATATATGTATATGAACTTGGTGGTTTGAGTAATTATTGTAATCCAGGCTTCCTTATTTCACTGCTGTAAGGAAAATTTATAAAGATTTTGGGGTTAGTTGAATATTTTATACTACATTATGATTATGTTTTTATTAAAATTACTGCTTTTAAAATTTTTTCATTTTAAAAATAATTTTAAATTATATATATATATGTATATATATATATATATACATACAGAGAGAGAGAGAGAGAGAGAGAGAGAGAGAGAGAGAGAGAGAGAGATTGTGTTAGTTCTGCTAACTTTTGGTGCCCATTCAAATGAAAGATGTCATTTTAAAGACTAAACAAACAAGCATAGAACAATTTCATTATGTTTGTCCATAACACGACTCAGTTAAATTGAACTGCATATAGTTAGATGATTTAGGAGTCATTTTTGCATTTGGCTTCAAGTTTGTTTATACTTTTTAAATTAAGTATATGCTTCTGCGGTTGCACACATAAACCTGGAGGAACTGAAGTAATCTTTAAGGTATAATCATTTTCCCCTGATTTCAATCTAGTATAATTTGTCCCTTTATTGCAGTCTGGTTTTTTTATGCTTACATTCTCCCCCTCCTCCTCTCTCTGTTTATATGTATATGTGTGTATATATAGAAATATTTGTGTATGTATAAATGCATATATACACATATACAAATGTGTATACACATGTGTATACATATGTGTGTATAGAAATATTTTATATGTGCATATAAATGTGTATACACATACAAAGGTACATACACATATGTGTGTGCATATAGAAATATTTGTATATGTATAAATGTATATATACACATATACAAATGTATATATACACATGTGTGTGCATATATATGTATACAAACATTTGTGTATGCACATATATGTGTGTATATACCCATATATGTATGTGTGCATATAGAAATATTTGTGTATGTGTGTATAAATGTGTATATATGCATATGTGTATACATACCTATATTCTTCCATAGTCTAACAATGTTGTTTTGTTACTTTGGTCATATCTATATACTATGAATGCCTTATTTGTTCATATAAACACAGCCAAAAGATGTATGTTTCATACTTTCTATTATTAAGGGTTTTTTAATATGTAACTAGATATTGTACCCAACTGGTGGGCTGACTCTGACACACTTCTTAATCCATTTTGTCCTGGTACTGAGAAAACACTACTTTACACAAACATAATTACCATTTGTTTTGGAACTGCATGAATCATAGGTAAATAAACAACATAGCCATACTGCAAACAGCAACTTCTCTATATTTCTGGTCACATTTATAAGTACACTAGAACAGAATATACTGTGTTATTAAGCAATTTTATGAGCAGTGAAGAAAATGAATTTTCTAATGTTTGCAAACAAATACAGAAGTCCTCTTTTATATCATGAGCAAGTAAGACCCCATAAAATCTTCTCCAAAGGTCAGCTCACTTCATGCATAGATGATGCCAAGAACATAAGGGATTCCTACTGTGGAAAAGAATTGCGACGTCTATCTGAAGACACTTTTGAGTTAGCCTGGCCATTCTGAATATAGAACACATCTATCATTTGACAGCCGCAGTTAATTATACTGCCCAGGCAGCCTGGAATACCAGATCTGACAGGTCTAGAATGGTAGAGAGAAAATTACCACAAAAAAGTGCTGTAAATAAATCGGGTCAATTCCTAAATAAAGGTGACAAAATCCCTCCAAATACCAAAGACAAATGGCATCAATACCTTGCTGGGGACTTCTAAGCGAGCGACAAGGCTTTTCCTCTACCCTCCGATGCCAGCTCCAAATGAAGGCCCTTTGCGCCTGGTGGACACAGCAGGTGCTGCTGGTGGGAACTTCTCCAGGCCTGCACATTTGAGACAGCCTCTTTTATTATCTCTTGGCTCACCTCTATTTCTCCCATGACCCCATCACCCAGAAATGGAAACTATAACCTCTCTTCTAAATATCAGTGGGGTCTCAAAACTATTGACCTTAGGCAAAAAAATACCGTTACCCCCAAACTGTGAGGTGAGTTCAGGCAGCTTGGGAACAGAGAAGGGCAGGGAGAGCCACGGAGAAACCCTAACCTCCGGGTACTGAGGCTTCTCAAGTGGGACTGAGTTCTATAAATGGAGGCTAAGACAAGATGAGGTCAGAAGGGCAGTGAATCTGAAAATCCACAAAGCAGTGACGTGTGCTCACCAAATCCTGCCTGTGCTAATTCTGCACCAATGGCCCAGGCGTTTATGACTGCTTCTTTCTTGTTGGGAATAGAAATCAAGAAACTTTTTTTTATCATCTTCCTCAGGTTATGCAGCTAATGTAAAGAAAATTCCTATAGAATTACAGTATTTGCCTATATCAATATAATCCATGTAAAAGAAAAACAAAAAACCTGGTTCCTTCCAAACTAGGGTGTTTATCAAAATATACACACATATGATTTCTATATTATGTATTATTATCACATCATTACATATTTTTATATATACACATACATAAACATATATGTATATGTGTGTACATACACATATACTTATGTATTTTTCCTTTGGGGATCATAGATCCAGAGTTAGAAGCATCTTCAGAGGCAATGCATTTAATAAGCACTTACTGTGTTAACTAGATGTGCTGAGCTTTAGGGATACAAAGAAAAGCAAAAAAAGTCCCTGCCTCTCTTTTTACAGATGAGGACAGTGAATCTCAGTGAAGTTAAATGATTTTCCAAGGTCACACAGGTAGCAAGCGTCAGAAGCCAGGTCCTTTATTGCCAGGCTGTGTTCTGCCCACTGTACCATACTGTCTCCCTGACTGCTGCTTTCTAGATTTGAATCACAGCTATAGATTTTATTTCTTCCTCCAAAAGGCTTGAGGATTATTGAACAATCAAACCTTTGCTAATTAGGGCCTATAGCATTTCCTGAAATAAAGTCCATATATTATTAACATTCTGAAAGTCACTGCCTCTTTTCTTCCATATTAATGGAGATTTATTTATTTTTCTTTTAACTCCAAGTTTTTCTGACCAAAGACACTGCCAGCTCTCCCATTCACTCCCATTTTCTCCTGTTTAATACTGGAGGACGGCGACTTTTCTTTTCCCTCGTTTTCTCCAAAAGGACTCTCTCCTTCACCCTACTACTGCCATTCTTCAGGCTTCTTGGAAAAATGCTTGGTTGTAAAGGAATTCTAAATAGAGCTGAGTTTTGCTGGCCTCTGTGTGATTGATCCTGATGTGACTGATCCTACTTATTTATCAGCTCTTGTTTGCAATGTATATGATACAGAAACTTTTATTGTGATTAGGAGTCATTCATTAATAACCTAAATGGAATTGCCTAAGTTCACATAGTTCACATCAGGGGTAGGATTTGAAAACATAGCCTTTTTTAAAAAACTAAGTTCTTTTTAACAGAGATGGGCAATTTCATATTCTGATTTTTTTTTTTTAGCACAAAAATGTTCATGTTAGCGTTTATCAAGTACAGAATACCAAATAATGACAGTGATGACATTTATATAGAAAATTAAGGTTTGGAAAGTACTTTGTAGATATTATCTCACTTTATCATTACCTGGGGAGGTGTTATTGTTATCTTCATTTTATGAATGAGGAAACTGAGGCAGACTTGCCCAGGATCACACAGCTACCAAGTGTCTAAGGCCTGATTTGAACTCGGGTCTTCCTGTCTTGAGGTCGAGCTGGGGAGATTAGGAAAGTCCTCCAAGAAGTGGCTCTAGAACTGTGTTTTGAAGGAACCTATAGCAGTGAGGAGGGAGAAGATCCCAGTGAAGGGGGACAACCCTTGAAGACGTGGTGTCACATGTGGGCAATAGAAAGTCAGCCAGTTTGACCAGAATGTAGAGTACTCAGGTGAGAGGGACATGATAGGTTGGAATGAGATTGTGAAGGGCTTGAAATGACCAAGGAGTCTGGCGTTTATCTTCGAGGTAAGATGCCACCGGAGCTTGTGATTTGGTAGCTATTTCACTTAGTTGCATCCTGGGCCATGTCCAGTCCTCCTGATCAATGTCTGGCCACTGGACCCAGATGGCTGCGGAGGTTAAAGTGAAGCTGGTGACTGCACAGCCCTGCCTCACTTAAATCCAATTCACTTGCAAATCATGGCATCACCTCATGAATGAAGACATACATAGCTGTATGTTATATGCTTTGCTGTTAAATACAGGTTAGCTCTATTTCAGGCTCTTGGTTAAATCTTATTCCACTAGAATAAGAAAGCACTTCAGAACTGACTTTCGCACAGTTCAAAGCTAATAGAATGAGTCCTAATATTAGAAAATATTTTCCAACCCTTCTTTCTTGAATGCTGTGGGATATGCATTATTATTTTGCAATATAATATTGAGCTTCTACCAGGGGTGGGAACTCAAGGCCACACATGGTTTTCTGGGTCCTCAAATGCAGCCCTTTGAGTCCAAGTTTTACAGAACAAATCCTTCTATTAAGGGGATTTGTTCTGTGAAGTTTGGACTCAGTCAAAGGGTTGCACTTAAGGACCCAGAGGGCCACATATGGCCTCGAGGCTGTGGGCTCCCCACCCTGTCTGAGATTAATAGTTATGATTTTTGTTTATCATTTAGTTCGATTTTTATCAATATCCTAGTGACGCATTTATATTTTTCATATAATCATAGATCATAATTTTAGAGCTGAAAAATATGTTTGAGGCTTTAAAGTTTTCCAGAAGAAATTTACTCATTTGCTCAGCTGGACTAAATAACTACCACTGCTTTCTTAACAGAGGTAAATTAGACAGTGATATATCACAGGAGCATAGATTTAGAGCTGGAGGAAACTTTAAAGCCAATCTAGTTCACCTCCCTATTTTAGACATGTTTTATTTTCTGGGTCTCTCTGATACCAAGAGATGCCAAGTGATCTGGTTTTAAGGTGTTTTTAAAATAAGGAGTCCAGAGAAGCGTGGAGACAATGGGATGTAACAGCCAAAGGAATATAGCAAGCTCCCCACCTCCTATAGCCCGACTCTTCCAAGATCTAGATCTGTTTGATCTAGGATTTGCACCACACCTAACCCTGATCAGGAAATTCAAGAAAAAAAAAAAAACAGTGAGTCATTTTTCTAGCCTAGGTCATGTAAGGAAACAAGGTCTTGCAACACCGCAGATGAAATCTGATCAGGAATGAACTAAGTAGAATATTCCTGCCCTGGGAGAAGCTGAGTACCACAGCAAGGAGAGGCCTAGAAACCATCAAGGGACCTAGACTTCTATAGCATGGAGAGAAGCAGGTACCATGTGGCACGTACTGCTCATTACCCAGTTCTGGACCATAGATTGAGGGTGAATTGATGTGTAAGCTTGCATCCAAGAGGAGAAGTTGTGGGCCAAAGTCATTTGCATTTGGACAAATACTCCTTGCAGCCCACTTGAAGATGGGGCTCTCTCTATCTGCAAGAGAAGGAGGGAAGTTCCTAAAAGAAATAGATTTGAGAAATTGGATTTATGCTGGTCCACCAAGACTTGCCATATACCATTCCCAGTCAGTCTCTGGAGCAACTAGGTCCTGCCTTCTGGGTGGAGCCCCACCCAAATGACTTCAGACATTAACTATGGGTCTCCCTCACCACACAATAATACAGGCTGTGGGCTGATCAATTGGAGAAATTTGAGCAGGAAACTGGAACAGTTGTGACTTGGGCAAATGCTACCCAACTATTTCTGCCCAGAGTACAAGCACACGTCATCAGGTACTTAAGAAATGAAGGACGAGTCACAGAGCCCACCACTGCCCTGCCTGGGGATGCAAAGGGGATGATGCCATCCATCCCAGGAAGGAACTTTGGGTATGGCTCCTGAAATGTGGGATTAATAAGAAAGCAATTGATGGCAAATCTTTGAGGAGGACAGTAAAATTATACCAGGAAATTAAGCACCAGGGTCCTAAGGGTCTGAGGTACCCTCCAAAACACCTGCCCCATTTGGATCATTCAGGGTAGGTTACAGAGGGCAGTCTGTGGTGGTGGTGGGGTGCTATAGATTCTTTCAGCAACATCTAGGCATGTTAGGTAAGGCAAAATGGAAACCCTTAGAGTTATATGAGTTATCCATGTAGCTGACATCAGATAATATCAGGTACTGGGGGGAACAGGGGGAGGAGATGAAAGATATTTCTCCTCTAGTAATAGAGATGAAAGAAATTGGAGTACTTTGTTATACCAGGCCCCCTGGCAAAAATCCTGTGTTAACTGTGAGGAAGGCAGATGGAACCTGGGAGCTTACAGTACACAAGGACAAGTCGAACAGTCTAGATGTTGCTGTTTTCATCAGTATTTTAAGTCTCACTGCATAGTCACAGAGGCAGGAAGCTGGGGAAAGAAGATCTCTCCATCCTTGAAGAGGTATTTTACTGGTAGTTACAGCTTGAATTCGTTGTTTTGAGATGCCTGCAGGTATCTAACAGCTCCTCTTCATTTATCCTTTCTCTCACCCAGCTCAGTCGTCCCCCCCCCCCATGTCTTTTTGTGCGCTCGCTCTCTCTCTCTCTCTCTCTCTCTCTCTCTCTTTCTCCCTCTCCCTCCCCCCATCCTTCCCTCCCTCTTTCTCTATCAAGTCCTTAAGGTAGAATCGAGGATAATTCTCCTTTCCTGATATGGCTACTTACCTCATGCTGTACCAGACCCTACCTTTTGGTTCAAATTTCAAGATAGCTCTTATCCCTCAGAGCCAAGAGGGAATGCCTGTCCCTCTGAACTACAAATCCCAGAAAGCCAATCAGGTCTCGAACTCCTATTTCAGTGAAAATAAGGTCTCCCTGGACACTGAGAAAGAAGTTCCTGGTTCACACTGACATTTTAGAATCTAATTTAAAAATGATGGGACATTCACAAGTTCAAATATTAGCTCTTCAGCTGCTGGTAGCCAAGTGAAAGGAATGAGCTTGTTCTCTCCCTCAGCAGGGCCTAACAATGATGTCTGACAGCTTCAAATTCTGCTGTGATAAATCAACTTGATGAATCTGAATTTCTAAGCACAATACAATCCATCTCCATGGGACCAGTAATTTCCTAAGAAAATAAATGCAAAAGACAAGGAAAAGACTTGGCTTCTTTGACCTCATTACTTACACAACCACAGAGCATACATAGAACTGAACACCTTGAGAAGACTCCACCCTGAAGCTCACCTCCTAGTGACATTAGTCATCTACCTGAACTCATTCCTCAATGATGAACATTTCTATCATCTCACGCCCTCCCCATTCCAGGGATTTTCAGTCTTTTGCTATCTTTATTTGAATTCCAATCTTCACTTCCCACTCCATTCCCTTGCTGTCATCCCCGCATTTGCTTTCCTCTTCAATCTTTTCCTTTCCTTCTCTTTTTATCTTCTGGCTTTTCTGGAGACCTGTCTTCGTCCTGATGACACAGACTCCCTAGTCATTTTCCAGAAATTGTTGCACTCACTCATTTCTCCTGACTCAGTGGTTGCAGTGGGAGAGTTGGGATACTATTTCCTGTTGCCATTGCCAAGCTCACCCTGTTCCATCATCACTCAGTAACTTCTCCCTCATTGAGGGTCTATATTTAGCAGCAAATCAGAACTCTGGTAATTGTTGTCTACCAACCTGAAGGGCACTACCCTTCTCTCCTTAATGAGTTTACTATCTAGCTCAAAGTCATTCTTCCCTCCCCAACTCCTAGCCTCACACTAGAGGACTCAAACATACATATTGACACTCCATCAAACACCCTTGATCAAACACTTCAATTTATTTATTTCACATGGCATATTCCTCTATTCCACATCAGCTACACACAGAAATAGCCGTAACCTTGATCTCGCTAACATAAACTCCACTTTCATCTAAATCAATCACTTTCATCTGAACTGATCAAAGGAGTGAACATACACAAATAGTTGGAATACACAAATAGCAGAAATAGACCTCACTTACACTACTCAATCATCATCTCTCTAAAGACTAGACATTGAAAAGAAAAAGAAAAATATAAGACAATAGGATGGAGGGAAATATACAATGATCACAACGATGAATGGGAATAGGATGAACTCATCAATAGAACTGAAAAGGAGAAAACGAAAACATACTTAAGACATAGATTCCCAGAGTTAACAAGGGGTTAGAGCAAAATCCATTATGCTTTGGTTGAACTAAGAAAAAAAAAAGTCACATTATTATGATCTCAGGCAAAGCAAAAATAGATTTAATTAGAAGAGATAAGGGAAACTGAGAGATACCATAGACAATTAATATCAATACTAAACATTAAGTACCAAATAACATAGCATCTAAATACTTAGAGGAAAAGTAATTGAATTACAAGGAGTAATAGACAGTAAAACTATACTGGGGTAGCCTTTTCAGAGCTAGACTATTTATCTAATCAAAACAAAACAAAACAAATTAAGTACCAGAACATACAAAAAATTTGATGGAATAAAACTGGTGATTGTTGACCATGAATAGAATGGAAGCACATATTTCACATCTGTGTGTAGAACCTTTACAAAAACTGACTATATGTGTGGACAGAAAAACCACAAAAAGAAATGTAGAAAATCAAAAACACCGAAAACATATTTTACTGACCACAAAAGTTGTCACAGAGGTTGTAAACTTAAGAAGGAAAATTTAGACACAGGTGCTCTTCCTCTGCAGCTAACACTGTCTACATTGCACCATGTCCTCCAAAACAATCAGAAGCTTAGAAAATATTTGTTCTAGGCAACAGCCCAACTTCCCTAATAAGATGTAAAGACACATTTTTAAACTTTAAAAATAAAATTTAGAATATGAATGAGTTGCATTATAAGACACCACAATGTATTTTACAAATGTTTATTTTCTTTAATCATCAACTGGGAAAATTTTCTAACTTTGTCAGATAACCACAGATGATCACACACAAGAAACTCTCTGAACCCATGTATAATCATTATCGTCAGCTGAACAGTAATCTAATCCAGCAGTGAAGCAATGGTTAGTCCAGTGTTGGTAGAACTCCTTTTCAGAGGATTCCTGTTCTGGAGCTGGAAAACCCTGAGAGGAAATTGTTCCTCATTCCTTTCTTTCTCTCCTCACCTTCACCCCCCCAACCCTCCATTGACCACATCATCAGAGAGACTGGATTAGTAGCAGATAGTGTATCTAGAAGGGATGAGAGATTGTACCAGTAGGATATAACACGGTCAACTGGGAGCAATGGTGACCTACGGAGAGGCAGCTTCAGAGAACATAACCCCCTATGGCAGGGAGAAGTCTGAACCCCAGCAGCAGGGGACTCTCTGAAAGGAGAAATGGCTTTCTAATAAACAGGTGTTATGAATTGCCACATAGGTTCTCTACACATATATTTCACTACCTTTGTATTTTAAATTTGTGCTCACTCTTCCAATAGGCCTTATGTATATTTGTGAGTTGTACCCTAGGGTTTTTTTTTTTTGAGGGGAGAGGATGTTTTTGTAACTATCCTTCTTATTATACCATTTTAGTGTAAGGTATTGTCCCTCAGAAGTACCACCCTTTTCATATTTAGTATTTAGGGTTGAAAGGAGAAGGAAAAGTATTTCTGGATAAAGAAAAAGAATTGAGTCAACCAATAAAGGATGTAAGGGATTGACTCTGTCATAGATGAACATTTTTATGCCAGAAAGGAGCAGGAACTTCTTTAATTAAAACCGAGGGAAAATATAATCACATTTGAAGAAACACATGTTCAAAGATATAACATGAGATGGTAAAGACGTTGAGAATTTAGAGCTATGGGACATTATAGCCCCCTCAGCTCTTTTGCATAGAGCTATTTTAGGATAAGTGAGTTAAACTAAGAACAAAATTAAACAATGGAAAATTATAAAACCATTTGGAGAGGAGGGGTGATTAAAAAAAAGTTCTATAGTTTTTACACACAAAATTTGTTATCTTTTAAGAGAAAAGTAGTGCCAAGATACTCTAGCCTTTTGAAAGATACAACACATTTGAAGAAAAATTATATGTATACATATATATGTGTGTGTGTGTGTGTGTATACATATGTGTGTGTATATATGTATATGTAAAACACAGAATAAGGAGGGGGGAAGACACTAAAATCTAGGGTAATCAAAAAGGCTTCTTGAAATAAGTAGCACTTGTGCTTAGCCTTGAAGAAAGCTAGGGCTTCTAAGAACCAGAGACAAGGAGAATGAGCATTCCAGGAATGAGGGAAAGCCTGTGCAAAGGGAATGCTGTACATAAGGAAAAAGCTAATTGGGCCTGAACAGAGAGTATGAGGAAGGCAGTAATGTTGAAAGTATAGAAAGACAGCTGAAGCTGGATTATGAAAGTCTTTAAATGTCAAATAGGAGCTTATTTTAAAATTAGTTCCAGTCTGGCCCATGTACATAAATGGAAAAGTGCCAGTAGTCAACAATTCAGATCTGATCATCTAGAAACACAATTTAAAAAATTTCTAATTCTAGGGGCAGCTAGGTGGCACAGTGAGTAGAGCATCAGCCCTGGAGTCAGAAGGACCTGAGTTCAGATCTGGCCTCAAACACTTAACGCACACACAAAACAAAAACCTAGCCGTGTGACCTTGGGCAAGTTACTTAACCCCAATTGCCCTCCAAAAAGCAAAAACAAAACAAAACAAAAAATTTCTAATTCTAAAAAGCCTCTCCTAACCACCCTTAATTCTAGAGCCTTCCCTCTGTTAATTATTTCTTATTTATGCTGCATACAGCTTGTTTGTATTTATTGGTTTGTTGTCCCCAGGCCCGTTAGACTGTGAACTCCTTAAAGAAAGGGACTATCTCTTGCCTCTTTCATATCTCTAGTGCTTAGCACAGGTAGGCATTTAATAAATATTTATTCATTGATTGTTAATATAATTTGTTAAGAGAAAAACAGGCCATTCGAACTGAATGAAGCAATCTATCTAACTATCTTGGGTAGCTTTATGCCTGTTATTGGAATAACATGAGGAGCTGGCTGATTTGATTGATATTAGAGGCAATTTCAAGCTCTGGGAAGAAGGATGCTATCCTTTAGAGAGGCTGCAGAGGGCAGCATTGCTATGTAATTTGTTTATGTTGAACAAATCTCTCCCTATATGGGTTTACTTTTCTGTGGGCTGACTTACAACGCTAATGTATGTATGTGTTGGAAACGAGGTGCCGTTTTAAAGTTATTTTTTTTATTTCACTTGCAAAATTTTTAAACATTTTAAAACATGAATGTTTTCTAAAATTTCCAATTAGTTTTCTGAAAATTCTCCATTTGTACCATATTTCCATTCCTGTTGGTTAAATTCAACAAATATTTATTAAGTGCCAAGTATGGTCAATACTGAGAAAGATGCAAAGATATAAATAGGAGTACTGACCTTTCAAAGACATAATAGATATTCAGCATCTCACAGCAGCAATACAAGAAAACTGTCAATGTTTTATAATGGATCTCATTGCTACAATCATCAAGCGACTCTGAACTACTATCATGGGATCCAAATATAAAGAACTCTATTGCTTTGATTTTACTGTTCTAAATTTGGCCAGTAAGTGCCAATTTTCTGCCCTAAGGACCTAAGACAAATCAGTTTTTTTGTCATCTTGTTCATTGATTTAATAATTATATAATTTTATAGAGTAGATATATAATTATATATTTGTATATGAGATTATGTTTACAGGAATGAGATGGATGAGGATAGCATAAATCCTCAAATTTGGGTTAAGATAAAGATGTGATGTGATGTAGATGTAAAAATTTGAATTTTTTTTAAATGCTTTATTAACTTCTGGTTTACATCATTCATTTCCACCAGATTTTGAGTTACAATTAAAATTTGAATTTTTAATGGGTTAGGAAACTTTATTTTGTGCAAAAGCAACAAGATTAGATTGTTTCCACTTGAAAACTGAGACTTATTGGCTTTCAAATGTTTTTCATTGAGAAAATAAAGGGGGGTGGCTAGGCGGTGCAGTAAATAGAGCACAGGCCCTGGAGTCAGGAGGACCTGAGTTCAAATCCAGCCTCAGACACTTAACACAAAAACAAGCCGTGTGACCCTGGGCAAGTCATTTAACCCCAACTGCCTTCCAAAATGCAAAAATAAAAACAAAGGACTTGTGGTAACTGTAATTGTTTTAGCCTTGGAACATCTAAAGTTAAGCCAGTGAAGAACAACAAAAAAGGCTATGTAAAGATCATTTTCCTAACTGATATATTTAAATTTCTATCTTGAAGATCACAGGAAACTACTGAATTTCTTTCAGCTGCATTTGAATATCTATAGAGGTCTAGTCATACAAATGCCTAAATAATCAGGCTTGGATATGTTTTAGTAATTGTCTTTGGATGTGTTTTAGAAATTGTCTTTAGTCTCAAGCTGAATTGAGGATTTTACATATAGAATTGTTTTAATTAGTTAACAAGAAACATTCAAATTGTGATTTTTTAAAATGAAAGTCCAAAGAGGAAATAAATGCTACCCATCTACTTCACAAAATAACTTAAACTATTTTACCTGGAGGTACACACTTTATATGTATGTACCCTGAGAAAGGAGAAGGGAATACTCATGGTCCTCAGAATGACCAGAAATAGAGTTCCCTGGTCAAACCAATAATAGGTCAGGAAAGGGTCAATGAGATTTTTAAAAGCATTAACTTGACACTCTGGAAACAAAGAATGACTCAATAAAATGCTGAGATTCTCCATAAGCAGTATTTTAAAAATAATTTTGCAAAGAAAAAAAAACATTCAGTAGGTTACCTATCCAAGGAGATATATGGACAGTAAATATAGAATTCAATATTCTCTATTATTCACTCAGTAGACATTGCTGCTTGCCCTAAGCAAATGACCAAACATCACTTGCCCTCCTTCCCTTAGTTGGTCATAGGCTCATTAGAAACAATTAAATAGGTCTTTACAATCACATGACCCAAAAACATTTAGCTTTAAGAAGAAGTTTGTCTCTATTTGTTGAAACTCATACATTAGATGGACTGGTTGTCCAAAGCATTTCAGTATGTGAAAACACATTTAAAGGAATGTAAAATTAAAAAGAAGTCTTAAGTATGATCTAATTGCTTGGTTAAAAACCCAATTTTCAAATTAGGACAACATCGGAGGGTTATTCATAATAAAATGGCTTTTAATATTGTACCTAAATGTTTACTGAAACTTCAAAGCATAAAATAGTATCTTATTTTGTCAGCTTCAATCTCTCTCTCTCTCTCTCTCACACACACACACACACACACACACACACACACACACACACACACACACACACATATTTTGCAAAGTCAGGTCTCTCTCTTTCTCTCTCTCTCTCTCTCTCTCTCTCTCTCTCTCTCTCTCTCTTTCTCTATCACACACACACACACACACACACACACATTTTGCAAAGTCAGGTCTCTCTCTCTATCACACACACACACACACACACACACACACTTTGCAAAGTCAGGTCCTAAAGGATACTTATAAAGATTCTTTCTCTGGCTTATAAATAGGATTCTCAGTACCACATAGAGGATTCAGGTGAAGACTGGAAGAACAAATGGTATGTGAAAACTGAAATTCTTCAGACTTTAATATAAGTTACAGTCAGCTTTAATTTGATGTTCTTCCTATAGCTCTGATGTTTGTAGAATTAACTCCATAAAATTTGAACTGATTTTCACCACATGAACTGCTTCTGGAAAACCAATGAGATTAAGTTTTGTAAATCCCTACTAAAGTATCCTAAGTCTTATTACTAGCAGGTTTAAAGTGGTTTTGAACCTGGAAAGCAGACTTATTAGAAGCTCCTCTGTAAATATGCCCTAGAAATGGTCAATTCTAGGTACAGTTAACAATTGACTCCAGTTAAAGAAACCAAGATGCTGACTCAGGGATACATAACTGAGTATGAGTAGACGAAACTGAACAATACACAAGGACAGATCCCTCTGACATAAAATTTCCAGGGGAAAAGATTTCCAGGAAGCTGACAACTCCACGACATATACAGCTAAATGTAAAACAAAAGAGTAAGAAACCCATAGTTTAAATAAACATTAACTGAATGTTGAACATATGTTTATCCAAACCTTTAATACTATCCAGCATCTGAACTGCACTGGGAATTTAAGGAGAGGTGTATTTTTAAGGGATATTTCTGCAAGGTGACTATTGTTTTAAACAGTTTGATTAATCCTGTTGTACTATTATTAGTTTTGTTATTTATAGTGATGTTATACAAGTGCTTAAGAATTGTACAAGCCAACATGGCTCTTGAAAAGATTCAAATTCTCTGAGTGTATTATGGCATAAAGTAGTGTCAAGAGGGGGATTGTAAGGATGAGTGAGAGATAAATTGTACCAGCACAGTTTCAGAGAGACTTAATTGTAACATAGCCCTGTTTTAGGGAGCAGTCTTCTATAATTCCTTAGCACCTACCAAGAACAGTACACATAAGGACACCAGACTTAAATAGATTGTTCTGTCATTGTAATGCCAATGTTAATAATGAAGCTTAGTAATGATAAACTAACCAATAAAGAAATAATGTGATGATAGCTCTGAAAAATTGTTTTATTGAAATAAATTCTGAGAAATATCATATAGGAGATATTTTTGTATACCTATAAAGTTACTGCTCTTTTATTTATATATATAAAAAAGAGTGCCATTGTGAATTTCTCCTATAGTCTCTGGCAGGTTATCTACGTGCATGCATATAACTGAATGGCTCTTATTGTCCCTTTTCTTTTCTTTTTTTTTTCTTTTTTAAAGCAATTGGGGTTAAGTAACTTGCTCAAGGTTACACGGCCAGTCATTATTTATGTGTGGGTGCTCATTTTCTGAGCCTGGATTCAATCCCGGGTCATCCCAACACCAAGGCCGGTGCTCTTATTCACTGTGCCACCTAGCCGCCCCTGTCCCCTTTTCAATAAACTATTACTTAAGACTTGTTTCTAGATAGGCTCATGTCAACATAACAGTCCAACTCCATGTTACCTCTGGAAATATAAGTATCAAATAAGGGAGAGCACTACCTTTCCTTGTACCATTCTTTGGGGTCTCCTAAACAAAGGTGTCTCTGTATCAAGACAACTCATCATCTTTCTTTCCTTCTCCCTAACTCTCCTATTTCTGTTAAGGGCACCACGATTTTACCAGTCACCCAGCCTCACAGCCCAAGGAACATTGACTCCTCATTTTTTCTCCTCCCTGCCCCCATATCTAGTCTATCACCGAATCCTGTAGATTCTGCCTTCACAAAATCCTTCTCTCCACTGACACAGATACTACCCTGGTCCAACCCTTCATCATCTTACACCTGGACTATTGCAATATCCTATTGGTTGGACTCTGCCTCAAGAGTCTCCCACTCCAGTCCATTCTCCATTGATTGGAGAATCTATTGGAGATAAATCACCAAAGTGATTTCCCTAAAATTCAGGTCTGACCATGTCACCTCCATCTTCAAAAAAATCCCAATGGCTCCCATCACCTCCAGGATAAACAATAAAATCCTCTACACGACCTTCAAAGCCCTTTATAAACTTATCCCTTCTTACCTTTCTAATCTTCTAATATAGTTCTACTATAACATTTGTTTGGAAGACAGGAATACATTCCAATGCTACTGATATAATAGGGAACAATGAGAGCCCAACTTGAATTTGGGGTTTGGAAAGTCTCAATTTCATCCTCTAGAAACAGCTAGAATGAAGAAAACTGTACTACTTCATAATAACTCACAAGCTACAACCTGTTTGACACCCACTTCAACAAACCAAATTCAGGTCTTTTTTTCAAGGTAAATGCTATGCAGCTGCCTATAATTATATATCATTATATGAAAGTGAAAGTGGGGGCTTAGTTTCACAGACATCACATAATAGATTTTTTCTTTCTGTTCAAGGGGAAAAGAGCAGATGGCCTTTAACCAGTTAGGTCAGATAGTTCTTCTGCCTAGTTTGCTAAGCAGCCATAGTCCAAAGTTTGGCTTCCTTTTTTCCTTCATACTATGTATGTGACAAATCCAGCTAAGTTAATACAAAAATCCTCCCTTAGAGGGCTAGAAGGTACCTCAAGAAGTCACCAAAGGAGAGAAATTGACCCTCTTGGACTCTTGACTTTCTCTTTGACAAACTACTTGCATTTGGAGAAGTTAAAAATGTTTAAATTGATCAAAGACAAGTCTTCTTCATCATTCGAAGTCATTTCATGACATGACCACATAGGTATTTCCTGAGCATTACTGAGGTAATATTTCTGGCTGCATTTTGGCATTGCAAATATCACTTATCTCTCTTATTCCCATGATGTTTGGTCAGTCACCTACCTGATAGGCTTGGAAGGAAGAACAGCTTCTTTCTCCTCTTGTCAGATTACTGGGAACCAGTGCAGCTGCTACAGATAATTTGGCTTCTGGATAAACTCCTCTGCACATATGGGATTTATTTATATGAATGTGGATCCCAGGATCTAGGAAACTCTCCAACAAGAAAGCCCTAAAACGTCTCTGACCCCTCAAATGGAAAGTGCAGGTAGTGTCTGTTTTCACCCAATGTTTTCATGGGATAGAGTGCAGGGTAGAATTATGCACGTGCAAGTACCACCTTGGAGCAGCCACATACTTATCAGTGGGTTGCAAAGCTCTGCACATTGCAGCTACTGATGGAATGGCTGAATTCATGCCTTTTTTCTGGCCTGAAGGTGAGTAGTCCTGCCTTACTAGGAAAATCAAACATCCAGCAGAGTAAGCCAGCTGGAATGTGATCTCTAATTCGCCTTTTATCTTCCAAAGCATTAAGGCCATCAAACAATGAACAGCTGCAGCTGCAGGCCTCCCTTACTACCAAGCCCTGGGGTTGGGGGAAGAGGCAGGCAGGCAAAAAAAGTGACTAGTGAGTGAAAATACAAGCTTTTAAAGGCACTTCAACTGGAAGCAGGGGGGTGTAATGGGAATTTTTTATTTCCTTTTATCATTTGGGACTCAGAGCCATTCCTCCTGCAATTTGGGGTTAACGAAAGGGCTGTTTTAATATTAACTTAAATGGGCTAAAACCTGTCCCATGAAATGCAAAAAATGTACTTAAGGCCTTAAGCTTTCCTTGGAGAAGAGGCCAGAGGAAGAATCTCGGCTGTCCCTGACTCCTTGGCAACATGTAAATCCTCCTCCCCAATCAGCCTAATTTTGAATCCTCTAAATGTAGTTTAATGTGTAGTCTGACTTAGTTTACCTATAGAGTTTGTTTCCTTAGGGGCTGGATGAGATGATGACTGTATAACAGTGTTCCACTTTTATGACATTGAAGGAAGTATGGCATTATGGGATCATGTACAAGATTTCGATATGTACATAGATTATTTCTCTGTCTTTCGGATGTAATTTTGCATTTAATAGGACTTGTGAGAATTCTAATCAGGGTACAGGTTTTCTCTGGAGTCCTAAACCGTGAGCATAATAATAAAATCTAAGTTTTAACCCCCAAAATTTCTGCATGGTGGTAAATATATATTCGGCAGCAGTTACCCACCACGTGAGCTCAAAGAGGAGGTATCTCTCCCATAACAAATTTGGTGGTCACCACGAAGGTAGTGAGCCTGGACACACTTGGGTTTCCACTTCAAAAGTTTTCTGGTGTATACCAAGTGTATTACTTTGGAGAAATTCTGAAGGGGAAAACTCAGCCAGGCCATAAAGACTGCTGTTCAAAAAAAAAAAAATCACAGAAAAGGAAGGTAATCTTATATGTGTGTCCTGTGTCCTCCTACGTATTTGTGTTAAAATTGTATCTTGTTCTGGTCCTCTTGACCAGCATGTCCCCTGCCCCCTTCTAGGCAGCATAGTAAGTTTGTAAATAGCTGGTATAAAGGGACACTAGCAGGAAGGAAGATTGAGTCTTTCTATCCCAACAGTTGTATGGTGCATTGATCAGGTATCCAAAACAGGGAATGAGTAAGGTTCCAAACACCACTTCCCTTTAAGCTCTGGGGATCTACCAAAGGTAATGAGAGCCTTATAAAATCTCTGTTGGGAGGATTTGAAGAAGAGTTGACCATGGGTTCCAGCATGGATTTGTGAGTCAGTCTACAAAATGAGGAGTGGCTTAGATGGTCTCTAAAGTACCTGCTAGCTCTGAAGGATCTAAGAAGTCATTGAAGAATGTATTGATGTTTTGTTTATTCTGTTTCTGGCTGAACAAAGTGAATGTTATTTTGAGTCTGGATGACTCCTTTATGAGAATCCTGTTTGTTTTATTATTCTTTGTTACCAAGATTTTTGATATATGATCCTGTAAGATACAATCTTATTAATCATCTCCACTGCATTATTGTGCAAGGATCTGTCAGGCTGTTTAATTACCTTCACTGAACTGATGTGGGAGAGCTGGTCTGAATGATCTCTATTTTCAGTCCCCACAAGAAAGTCTACAAGCCCTGGAGAGTTACTATATGAGGTTATAAACTTATAATGAATGTTTCCCAAGAATCTGGTCCCTCCTCTGGCGTGCTTCTGTTTTCTGATCTTAGATCAGCATTTTGACTCTAGGCCCCCCAGAGCCTTCTTAAAAGTAATTAGTGTGGCTGCAAGACTGAGGAACCCTAAACAGGCCTCCTGTGTTCTCCATACATTTGTAAGGGGAGCCGTTCAGCTTTTTCCTATTTCTTATACTTTTGGACAATCATGAAAAGCTACCTCATCTTGTACGGCCAAGCAAATGAAATGTGATCACGAGAGCCTTCTTCTAGCTAATCTGTGCTGTCAGGAGCTATATTAAATGATAACAGAAATAGCTCGTGGATAAAGAGAAAAGCTCAGTTATGTGACTACCGTTGTTGTTGGGCTGATCTAGTTGTGTCCAACTCTCCTTGACCCCATTTGGAATATCTTTGCCAAGCAAACTCCTTCCACAGCTCACTTTACAGATGAACAAACTGAGGCAAACAGGGTTAAGTGACTAGATATTCTCTTTATTTAGAATTTGAAATTTTTAACTGAGCTATATTGTGTGTGGTCCTTCATTACCCTAAAGATGAGAAACACAATCTCAGAATCTATTAACTAGTATCATTTTATAGCTGGGATTTCTGGGAGGATTTGAATCAAGACAGACCCTCAACAAACAAACAAACAAGATCTCTCATTCTTGGGAGCCACGTGCATATTCCAGTCCGACACTGAGCCAGGGCTATGGGTTTGGGCTTCTTGACAAAGACTGACAGGTTGCAGATGTTGCTGTGCTGGTACACTGCCACAGACTGAGAATGCTGATTGGTGAACACACTCCCTCATCCCTCATCCCTGACAACTCCCTGGCCTGCCCATTCCCTCTCCACTTCCTCCCAGATATACCTCTCTGAACCTTTCTTACTTCAACCTGCTCCTCATAAAGGAAGGCAGTCTAAAGCGAGAAATTCAATTCTTGTAGCATCTGGCTTAGTGGGTTGTTGTTGCTCCTGAAGCTAGGTGGTACAGTAAATGGAGTGCCTTGCTAGGAGTCTGGAAGACTTATCTTTCTGAGTTCAAATCTGGGCTCAGACACTTATTAACTGAGTGACCTGGGGAAAGTGACTTAACCCTTTCTGCCTCAGTTTCCTCATCTGTAAAAATGAGCTGGAAGAAGGCAATGGAAAACCACTCCAGTATCTTTGCCAAGAAAGCCCCAAATAGGGTCATGAAGAGTCTCTATAGAGGAAGAAGAGTAGCAGCCACTAGTCCTAATAGTAATGTTATAAATGAAAATCTGTGTCTCTGCCTAGGGAATAAACCACACGTGTTGAGGATCCAGGAAGTTTCATGATCTTTATTTTACATTTATTCTGTAATGAATAAATGGGTGGCCTCCTGGAAAAGACTACAAAGGATCAGACAAAGGCAAGCCCTTTTTATGCTGTTTCATTTGACTTTCAGGCCATTCCTGCCCTAAGAGCTGGGATTGGCTCCAGCTCTTCTAGGTTACAACCCTCCCAATCTGCCCATTTAGCATTCGTGTTAATGAAGAGTCAGTGACCATCCCCCAGCTGGCCCAGGCCCTTCTTTACAGATTTATGCCTTCCTGCATGTAAACACCCATTGTTCCTATAGAACCTGTGGAAACCAAACTGCCAGCATTTCTCACAGTAATATTGGCAGTGATGATAGAGGCTTGAGGAGATGTGTGAGTCTGGATGGAAAGTGAGAGATGCGTCATCCTTTAGCAGGAGGCATGGGGAAGTGGCAGAGGGGGTGATTTCCCCGGGCAGATCATGATCCCTTTGGAGGTACTTTGCAATTATACTCCCAAGCCAGCTAAAATTGTTTCACAGGACAGATGATAAACAGAGATTATTAACCTACAGTGAATCAAATACTGAAATACTGAAGATAAACCCCTTGAGGAAGGTATCAGAAATTCTACCTGAGTGCTTTACACTCCTTTTTACAACCTTCAGCAGGGAAATTGGTTTTACAAAAAAGCTGATCAAGTCAAAACACCCTCATCCCTAGTGGAAGAGTCAAGCCCAGGTCCAGAAAAAAGCATTTCTAACTGTCTTCTAAATGCTAACCACAAATCCTACTCCAAAAGAATGTACCTCCTTCTGAAGAAATCACTGCCACTTACTATTCTACACTACTGACCTGCTCTGTGATCTTCTACAACCAATATCTCATGGACAACAAAGACTCAAGGTGGTCCCTATTTCCCTGACCACATCTTAGGGAAGACCAGAGACCTGGGCAGAGTCATTCTCTTTTTAAAGGTCTTCCTGCTTATTGGTCAGTCAGGAAATAGCCTTGTCATCTCAAAACAAGAGTCCTTCACTGCAAAGTCACACATGACTACATTATACCAAAATGCCCAAGATCTGAGCTAACACATGTAGAACTAAATGAAAAAAGCTGGGAACTGGAAGGGCAACATTTTGCCAACCCTGTCCAGTTCCTCCATCCTTTGTGCATTTAGCTTTTTCCCTTTGTCTCACAAATTACCAACTGGGTCATGGGAATTCTCAGCCACTCCAAGCTTGTTAATACCATCAGCTGTTTCCTTTAATTTCTGCACTAGGACTTCAAGTGTTTGACTCTGTGACTAATGAAGACAAAAACCACTGAGAGGTGTTCAAGAGCTTCAAGGGAGTTTGGAGGCAGAGAGAGAGAGGCAGAGAGAGAGAGACAGAGAGAGAGAGAGAGAGGCAGAGAGAGAGAGACAGAGAGAGAGAGACAGAGAGAGAGAGACAGAGAGAGAGAGAGAGAGAGAGAGAGAGAGAGAGAGAGAGAGAGAGAGAAAGTGCCATCTTTACCTCCATTTTAGCATAAATAAGGAGGATCATCTTCTCTCTCCTTTTTAAATTTTCCCTCAGTTCTTTTGCAAGTCCAGCTTGCAAAGAAAGCCCAGAAATGCTCTGTCCCATGATCCTTAGTCTAGTACAGATTTATAAGTCTCTATTCTCCTTCCTAAACCATAGATAACTACTGTTCTTCCCAACAATATCTCAATGCATGATTAAAATCACTGGCCATCCTTTCATTTTTTAAACTGAAAAAAAAAAATTGGGGGATATATTTTCTCTTCTCTCATTCTCGACCCATCCCCTCAAAAAAAAAAAAAAAAAACAACACCACCATAACAACAAAACAAAGAGCAAAATGTCTGTTCAAATTGTCCATAGTCAAACAAAACAGCCACATTGGCAATACTATGTGTGTGTGTATATATCTCTATATATTTGTATCTATCTATCTGTGTGTATATATGTGAGAAATGCTGGCAGTTTGGTTTCCACAGATTCTATAGGAACAATGGGTGTTTACATGCAGAAAGGCATAAATCTGTAAAGACAGGCCTGAACTAGGCTGGCTGGGACCAGTTGAGGGATGGTCACTGACTTTTTATTAACACACATGCTCAATGGACAGGCTGGGAGAGTTGTAATCCAGAAGAGCAGGAGCCAATCCCAGCTCTGAAGGGAGGAATGTGGAAAAAGTCAAATGAAACAGCATAAAAAGGGCTTGCCTTTGTCTGATCCTTTGTAGTCTTTTCCTGGAGGCTACCCATTTATTCATTACAGAATAAATGTAAAATAAAGATCATGAAACTTCCTGGATTGTCCTCAAGTGTGGTTTATTCCCTAAACAGAGTACACAGATTTTCATTTATAACACACACACACATATACAAACATACATGATCATGATCATTATCTATAAATTATACAACGTATACATATCATATATACACAGATATATCATATATGCATCATATTATACATCATAGATATATGCATAAATATATCATATATACATATATCATATATACATAAATCTAAGTCTCATTTTGCATTCTAAGTCTTTTACTTCATGGCCAGGAGGTAGTATGCATAGAGATCATGTCATGGTTGGTCATTACATTGATCTGAGTTAGGTCTTTCACAATTGTTTGTATTATGTTCATATTATTGTATAAATTATTCTGATTTTGGTAACTTTACTCTTCATTTGTTCATATAAATCCTTCCAAGTTTCTATAAAACTATTTCCTCTTTTAAGTATTTTTTTCCTATAATTAATAGAAATCTATTTTCTCTCCTTCCTACCTTCTATGCTAACTGGAAAAAAAGAATTCCATGTAAGTAGTATGCAGAATTAAGCAAAATAAATCCCCTCATTGGTTAAGATAGAAAAAAAAAGATGTCTCATTCTGCACCCTGAAATATATTACCTCTCTTTCATAAGGTAGGTAAAATGCTTCATTATAGATCTTCTGGAATCACGGGTGGTTATTGCATTGATTATGGTTTAATAAACAATACACAGACCAATATAATGGATTAAAATTGATTAAAAATTTTCTAATAATACTGTCAAACAGATTACAGCAATTCATCTAAAAAATCATTTATTATAAACAAGTTGCATTCATACCAGGCATTCAGGAATGGTAAAACAATCAACAAATCAATTCATATGGCAGCTACATGGCCCAGTGGATGGTGTATGGGTGTGGGGTCAGGAAGACTCATCTTGCTGAGTTCAAATCTGGTCTCATACAGCTAGACAAGTCCCCTAACATTGTTTGTCTCTGTTTTTTTCATCTATAAAATGAGCTAGAGAAGGAAATGGCAAACTACTACATTATCTTTGCCAAGAAAACCCCAAATGGGGTCATGAAGAGTTAGGCTTGAAGAATGACTAAATAACAATTACATTAAAAAAAGCTCCCAAACCACAGGATTATCTCAATAGATGTAGACTTTGACAAAGTATTGCACTCTTTGATACATGAAAAAGAGACCTTTTTTTCATATCATAGTGTTGGACACAACTCCACTTTGCCCTTCTCATCATTGATTTGTAAAAAGCAGAAAACTCAACCTTCCTTCCCTTCATTGATTTGTAAAACAGAGAACTCCACCTTCCCCTCCCCTAATTGTTCTGTAAACAAGCAGGACCCCCACCCCTTCCTTTCTCCTGATTGATCTGTGGTGGGGAGTTCTACCCTAGGGTTTTGCCCTGCAATTCAAATGTACACGGACCAATCACTGTAGCTTGCATCACTGTAATTTCAGCTTACCTAACTAGGCTATGGAACCTCTATAAAACCTGCACAATGACTGTGCAAAAGCGCTGGCTGATTTGGGTGAACATGTACCCCGACAGTCCCTCGGTAATAAAATTTAATCTCAGGGATCTTCTGTCTCGCTTTATTGGGGTACAACAAAAGAAGTAGTCATCTAAAATCAAAAGGAAACATCATATGTAATGAAGCTACACTAGAAACTTTGCAAATAAAGAAAAGAGTAAAACAAGGATGCCCACTTTTCCTGTTATTATTTGTTGTTGTTCTCTCAAAACAAATAAAGGAATTAAAGAATTATTTCTCTTGTAATTGCTTTAGCCAACATTTCTAGAAGTGTATCAAATAATAAAGAATGGGTCATGCCAAATGATGATGGGTGTATATATGTGTATATGTGTGTGTACATATATACATACTTTCATACATATATTACACACATACATGGGTTACCTAGATTTCCACAAAGGTTTTGATAAAATATCTCCTACCATTCTGGTGGAGATCTCTCTTGTGAAGAGATACAACCAGATGGAGTCAGGATTGAATGGCTAGACTCAGAGTAGTTGTTCAATGTTAACATGGCAGCCTGTCTCCAGAAGAGGGCTCCAGGTATCTGAGCCTAGACCTGTGCTATTTAACATTTTTATCAATAACTTGGGTTAAGGGTATAGATAGCTGGTTTACTCAACAGATGTGCAGATGGCATAGACCTGGGAGGGATAGCTAACACCCTGGTTGACTGTAAAGTTTTGTACTTAAGCGTTAAAAAAAAAAAAGGCATCAACTTCCCAAGTATAAGACAGAGGAGGCCTGGATATACTGCAGTTGTCTGAAAAGGATCTAAGTATTTTGAATTTGGAAGCTCCATCTAATGGGGCAGCCCAAAGGCTAATGTGACCTGGACTACATTAAGAACATACAAGGCCCACAAGCAGAGGAACGTGAGAGTCCCTCTCTGTTCCCTGTCCTCATCAAGTCTCAGTAGGAATATTGATTTCAGTTCTGAGTACCAGAATTTAAGAAAGACATTAATCACCTGGAGTTTGCAAAGGAGGGCAACTAGCAGGCCAGGAGAGAGTGGACAAGGAAGTAATCGAGTAGTTTCTTGTGGATGGTGAATGGTCTTGAGTCTATGGTACTTGAGGAGTGCTTGAAAGAACTGAGTTTGGTTAGCCTAAAGAAAAGAGTACTCAGCTCAGGGGCGGGGTGGGTGGGGTGAGGATGGGAACAATGTGATAAATGCCTTTCAAGTGTTTGAAGGACCCTCTTGAAGAGGAGGGATTTATTCTGTTTGACCTCAGAGAGCAGGACCAGGAAAAAGCTGTGTACATTGCAAAAGTGTAAATTTAGGCTTGAATGTTGGAAAATTAAAAAAAAAAAAACTTCTAACAATGAATCCAGACTTAAATTAGAATTAAAAGGAGAAGTGGAGGTACTGACTGTAGACAACTTTCTCAATGAGTTTAGCCATGAGAAATATGAGAATATTATATTTTATATATAAAAAAAAAAAAAATATATATATATATATATATATATATATATATATATATATATATATATATATATATATATATATATATATGATGGAAACCCTCAGGAGCTCTCCTGGAATCTTCCCACTGAGGGATTTGCCTGAGGCTTCATAAGCCTTTCCTTGTGGCTCAGCCCAAATCTTTAGTCTAGCAACTTCCCACCCTAGATCCTCCCAAAATATCTATACCCAAATCTGTTACACCCTAGAACTGGCCTAGCCTACCACTGTCCAGTCTCCAAGTAGCTTCCAGCAATTTCCCACCCTTATTCACTCATTTACTGGAGTCTGACCTCATTGACTCCTCCTGAAGACCCTCCCCAAACTCCTCCTCTAGACCACCCCTAGATTCCTCCCACAACTTTTCTGTACATAAGACCCCATCTTGCCTCTATGAGGTGAAGAATTATCTAGCACAGGCTCACTCTGTGTCAGATGATTCTGGCCCACTTGCCCAATGCCAGATACAATAGATACTGAGGCTCCTTAAGAGTCTACCCAATATGGCGAATCTCTAATAAACTTTGCTTTTCTTTGGCTGAGAGAAGGCTTGAGTTGAATTCATTTGGCAGGACTCAGCATGTTGGCATTTTGGGTTCTCAAGCACCCCTAACCCTATACCTCAACATATCATGGTGACCCTCATCATATATAATGTTATCTATTATTGACCTTTAGAAAAAGTTTGGTTGAAGGAGACAAACAAATAGTAATATAAAAATTATATTATTTATTCATTATTCATTATTCCCTTAAGCTAGCAGTATTTGGTGCAAGGAGTGCAGGACTAAAGTCCTGACTAACAAATAGAGGAATCACAAGACTTTTTATACATTTTTAGAGTCATCCCAATTCAGGATGACCATGTCACAAAACTTTATGACTTCTATTTGTTACCATCTATATGTGAAAAAGAGTTCCTTGGTTGTAAATGCAAATTGACAAGGACCTGAGAAGGGCCTATTTACATTTTATGGTCTCAGAATATCTGTTTTTCTTTCTCTGGTCTTTGAAGTTGCTAGCACAGGGAAAGGCATTTTAAAATCAACCAAAGCAGTTTGTTTGATTAATTCAGACTTTGGCTAAAATATGATATTAATGATTATCATTATCTATATATTATAATATATTCTATATTATTTTCTATATATATTTAGCCAGGAGAAATATGAGATGACAGCTATCATCTAAGCCATCACAGGAACATTGAAAAACTGCCCACTTTGGGCAGGTACAAATGACATTCTGAGAAGGAAACTAAAAAGCATCACCCATAATTATAAAGTGTTAGCCAGAGCCTGAGTACACAGGCAGAAGCTGTGTTGTCTTCACTGTTTTTCACTGAAGGCAGGAGAAGTTAAGGAGAAAAATTCATTGGGGGAAGTGAAGAGTTGGCTAAAAAGGTGGTTTCTGAGTCTGAGACTTCCATTTCTTAATTCTTATTTATTACATATTTTCCATAGATTCCTGGAGAGGGGTAGCATATTTCTAAGCATTTATTCACAATGTGTTTTGGAAAAAAGAATTTCAAACAAAAATAATATTGGGGAAAAAAAGGATTGCTATGCACATTCCTCAAATTTTATACAAAAATCTAATATCCAATAGCCTCAAGTGGGTAACACAAAAGAGGGAACAGAGATCCCCTTACCAGAGGCCAAATTTGACCTGAAAGTTACAATTGTGATGTGGTGGAATGAAACCCATGACCAGACAGCATCTCTGGGTGGGTAGTTTATTCAAAAGACAAAGGAAACCACAGCAATGTAAATGGAAAGAATAATTAATTACACACCAAAAAGTCCGACATAAATGTAACAAAATTATAAAGACCCAACAGGACCTGAATGAAGAGATATGAAAGTACACCCCCAACCCACCCCTTCATGTAAGTGGAAGTCCATAGGTGTTACACACTGCACACTTTCATACTTTTTTGGTGTATTGATTAGTTATTCTGATTTATTTTCCTCTTTAAAAAATACTATAGGGGATGGCCCTCCAAGAGGGAGAGGGATAACTGAGATAATGATGAAGATGTAAGAAATAGAAAATGTAAACTAAAAAGTTGATTTACAAAAGGACATAGGCTAAGTGTAAAGGGTAAGGGTAGGGACTGCTTTGTACCTTAAGAAGGCTATATTTGTAGGAAGAAATCTAGGAAGACAAAGAGACTGGGTGAGATAGAGAAATTTCAACCAAATGGACAAAAAATAAAAACTGTGTTCCCAGATAAAGAATTTGTAGGTGAAATTTTAACCTTGAATAAACTGAGTCTCAGAGAAACGAGATTTAGAACAGGAATTTTGGTTAACTGACAGATATGTGTATGTGTGTGTGTGTAAAAATATTCGCCTTAATTTGGTGTTTATTTTAAAATTATTGCTTTGTTGAAACACTGAAATGAGTTGAGTCACTAGTTAATAATTAACACATCCTTAATGGCTTGACATTTCACCCCTACTTACATGCACACACAGACACACACACATACACTCTGTATGAGTCAGCTGTGTGTATAGTCAAAATGGCGGTAATTGTATTTATAACGCCAAAGATGACTATGACAATTCCCTTTTTGTCTGCCAAAGTAGTGAGCAGACCTAAAACCTGCATGGTGGCTTTGTTCTAATTTTTGCTGTTGTTGTTGCTTTGTGGGTTTGGTTTTTTGTGTTTTGTTTTTTGCTTACTCTGGGTTTCTAATGTGTGCAAACCATTTAGAGAATGTGAGTAGGAGTTCTTTATAGTAAGAAAACATACTTCTTTGCACAGAATTAGGTTTGTAGATGAATGGGGGAAAACCAATTTGGGTTTTATGTTACTACTATTTGTTCTTTTTTTTTTTTAATGGAATTTTTTTTAACATCTTGCCCTTTAGATACTTTTAAAAACATAAAAATAAACCCCCCAAAGAAATTTCTTTCTTTTTAAAAATGTTTAATTCCTAGAAGTATAATTTTAGAATTATTCAGTGCAATGCTATCACAGCTAATTAGCATTTGGTACATACCCTAGCTGGATTGAAAGGTAATTTCACAGCTAACTTTCGTCTTACTTTGGAAACTCTAGGAAAATTAGAGGTAATATAAAGAGTAAACATTTATACAGGACTTGATCACTGACTCAGGGTTTTACCAACATTACAATATTTAACTGTCATAACAATCTTATAATAAAGGCAGACAAGTTAGGATTATTCCTAATTGACAGAGCAGAGAAGCACAGAGACGTTAAGTGAGCTGTGAGTGATAAATTTGGATGAGACTATCTCTAAAGTCCTTTCTGGCTCAAACTTACAAGATACATTATTTTCTTTTTAATTTATGGAATAAAACAAGCAGTTCTATAACACAGTATAATAAAAAAGATGATTGTACATGAAACAGCAAATCTACTATAAAATATATCATGGAAATTATCATGAAAATTTCTTTTTTTTCTTCCTTCCCACCCCCTCCCAATCCCAAGATGGCTACCATTAGACACAAATAGATATATGTATGTAAAATTTTTCTATACATACTTCTCTTTATCAGTTATTTCTCCAGATGTATTTAGCATCTTTCTTCTTATGTCCTTTATAGTTTTTTCCCATAACATAGTACAATAAAAAAGATGATTGTACATGAAACTGCAAACCTACTGTGCACAATTTGCTATTCATTTCAAATATACAACAAAATTATCATTTAAACTTCTTTTTTTAACCCCCCCATATAGCTACCACTAGATACAAATAGATATATGCATAGGTATACACACAAGATATATTATTTTCAAATGCACTGGAAGTTGTTAGGAGTGTGTTTCCTTCTGTAAATAACATTTCTTGTGAATAGATCATGTACCTTCCTATTCCATTCATAATTAATATTAATACCAAAGAATTATACTAATATTCTTAAAATGAGAAACACATATTTAGGAAAAGTTATCTGTCAGGGAGAGAGGGTAATGTGCTATTTCCTAAGGGTATGATTATAACTATATCTCTGGTCTGTCTGTGTTTACCTGCCTGTATTTTACCACATATTTAAGAAGAAAATTGTTGCTGAGCAAGCTAGAAAAAATGGTCAGTCTATTTCTAAGCAAATGACAGTTCTGGCTATGGCTACTTGAAAGTTTCTTTGTACCATCTTTGTTCTGTAGCAGACCTTATTTTTTAATCTCTCTCTTGAATGACTAGAAAGTTGGGGGTAGAACATGTACATGGATGTAAGGAAGGATTAACTAATCAATACATTAGAAAATGGAGGGAAAGAAAAGGAAAGGTCATTTTATAGAAAAAGGATCATATCAGGAGAAAGAGAACCACTGGGCAGCAAAATGGCTCATGATAATTAAGAGAGAGCAATGATTACAGAGTCTGAGAACTGAAAAGCTGCTGAGTGTCCACCTTGTTCATCCCATATGTAGAAAGAATTCCTATTATTGTATACTCAGGAAGTGGTCAGCCAGCATCACTTGCAGACCTCTAAAGAAGGATGGCCATCGTCTCCCAGGGCTGGCCATCCCAAGATTATATTAGGTCTTGGGCTGCCCCATCACTCTGCTGATTCACATTGAGGCTGTGATCCTCTAAGACTCCCAGGTCCTTTTCAAACAAGTACAATCTCTCCAGACCAAAGCCATGAAAATATTTGGCTCTACTTGAGTCAACTTTGTGTGCTGTGGCACCCACAAGAGATAAAGCAGTTTGGGGATACATTATGAGAGGCCTAGGGTCTAGAAATAAGAAAGTGTAATGGGAATGCAAATTTATGTTGTTGCCATCTTTCTAAGATTGTACTGTGTAAAATTTTCCCTTCCTCTAGGTTAAGTGTACCTGGAACCTGTAATGGGAGGCTTTTTTTTGAGGAGATACTTTGTGATTGGGCAGTGGGTAAAGAGAGTGGTTACATTCTCTGAGGCAGGAGAAGGCTATATAAACCCTGACATGAGACATTGTTTTGGGACTCACTTTGACAAGGGTTGTGTGATTTGACCACACAAGACTCTGGGCAGCCGTTGAGAGCCCTCCAGCTTTGAAAAACCCAGATGTTGATGCTTCCCTCACTGGTGAATGACTAGGTATGGATGTTACGGTTGGACAGTTGGAGGCCTGTCTGCTTGAAATGTTTCTGTCTTGTAATTTCTGCTTGTAACCTGTCTGTATACTCTGAAGTTTGGGGTGCTGACTTACCCCTGAATTAGGTAAATGATACATTTGATTGATTAAAGCAAGATTTTTAACCCATTTTAAGTTGCTTTCCTTTAGAAAAGCAGATCTAGGAACCTGTGTTGGCAGCCACCCTGGGGATGCTGGGGTGCTTGCTGAAACAGAAAGTCGTGGTCGTTGTGAATACTCTGTTCATTTCTGAGGGCCACCATTTAGGAAGGACATTGATCCAGAGAAGGGAAGTCAGGATTCTGCAAGGCCTTGAGTCAAGAAAATGGAAATGTTTAACCTAGGGAAGAGAAGATTCTGGAGGGACATGGGGGTTATGTAAAATATTTTAAGAGCATTCAAATATGGAAGAAGTGTTTGACTTGTTTGTTTAGAATAGAAAGAACCAACAGGTACAATGGTTTGGAATTGCAAGGAGGAAAATTAAATTTGATCAAAGGAAAAAACTTCCTAAAAATTAGAAGCATCCAGAAGTAAACCTAAGAAAGTAAAGTAAACCTAAAAAAAAAAAAAAAGTAAACCTAAAAAAAAGAAAGTAAACCTAAGAAGTAAAGCCTTAGAATCTACCTTATTAGAAGTGTTCAGGTGAAAGATAGATGCCTCCTTTTGGGAAATAATATAATAGAGATTCTTTTTCAGATATAGGTTAGCATAGACAACTGCTGGGGTCCCTGAAAACTCTGAAAGGCTGTGTTTCTGTAATATCACTATTCTGTGAACTTAGAACTACTTCATGTGGTTTAGTGAAGATCACTAGAGCCTTGTGATGAGAGGTTCACATCCGAGCTTTGCTATTACTGTCTGTATGACCTTAGGCAGATCATTCAACCTCTGTGAACCTCAGTCTTATAGGTTATTTCAAGGAAACAAGAACTATTAATATCCATAGGTGATACTTTATTATTTATTTAAACCAACTAATGAAGCATAGTAAATATAAATATCAGATAACCTAGAACAGAGGTGTTTAATAAAATAAATAAAAATGCAATATAACACAGATAATGTTAAATTAAGGTTTTCTAAGTCAATATACCAATACAGGGATCTGTTTCCATTTGAGTGACCTAGAACATCTGGAACCAGGCCTCCAACATTCATATCTTCACCTTTTTCTTGGTGTAACTGGAGCGGCTCATTTGAAATGAATAAAGGTTTTTAGGCAGTGATTTAAATGGGAATCAAGTATATGATGAGTGATGGTAGAGACAACTAGAAGGATGCATGGAATTCAAAAGAATCAGAAGATCTGGAAAGAACTTCCTGAACAGAACTAATCCAAACACAGGAAATGTGTGCTTTGAGAGCAGAGTTGAAACATACAACAGGAGTGGCCTAGAGTGAGCTTGCTCCAGGAAAGTCTCCTCTGGGACATGATACACAGGAGCAAATAGCATGGTAAACTTGTTCCCCAGAGCCTATGTCAACTACTTTGTCAAAGTTCACTTCTCACCAGCATTGTCAAAACAATACAGGTTTCCAATCTTCCCTAAAGATTGAAGCTAAACACCATGCCCTGCCTACAGGATGCCCAACATCAGCTCTGCTTAAAAATGAGAAACCAGAAATTTTGTGTTTGTCCTCTTCTTCTCTCTTTAAAAAGTATGTATATCAAAGCACAGACCAGGATCTCCTTATTTCCAACCCTTTTCCCTTTCAAAATGGAACCATTAATCACCCAAAGCCACTATTCTAGCTGAACATCTGTGATCTTTGCTGACATAACCAGGGATAACAATGAAAAGTATCTTACCTGGAAGTATTTCAAAAAGGAAGTGTCCTGGGCTCTCTTCATTGTAGGGATGCTCTATAACCTTGTTCCCAGACAGCAAAATGGTACCCTGAGGAAATAAATGACAAAAACACGAATCGTTGGAAATGGATATTCCAGGGTGTTTCTTTTCCAGTAGATTTCAGCAGCTACTCTAATTTGCTCACTTTGTCCAATTAAATGTAGTATGACAGAAATCTTCTCTCCCTTTCCATAAGGGTTGTGATATAGATTGGGGTGCCCCGAGGATTTATTATGAGATGGGAGTCTGCCATTACCTCTTTCTCTTTCTTGCCTCTTTTCCCTCCCTCTGTGAGCATGCCATTTTGACATATTGCTGATGTAACCTATAGCCTAGACCTAATCCCATCGCAGGGATATGGGTCTACACAGATTAGGTTCAATTTGGAAGTTGATCCCAGAAATCTTGTTTCTCTTTTTGGATCATTGACTCAGCTAGTGTTAATCCAGGAAAATCTTCTAAAATAAATTTTCATGGTATAGCCCATGTCTATATTTCCCCAAGTTTGGACAACAGGGACCCCAGCTATTGAACAATGTGTGCAGGGCATGGGAAAACTTTATTTCACAGAAAATGCATAAAATACAAAGGACTCACAGTAGTTTATAAACAGATACAGAAAAAAAAACATAAAGCATTCTTAGAGGAAACAGAACTTGAGGTTGTTATCAAAACAGCCCTTTGAAATTCTGGGGAGTCCTTCTTTCTTTCCAGAAGAGTTCATTGCAAGTTGTGAAAGTCTGATGGTATCACTCTGAAGCTTAGACTCCTCCCAGAACAAAAATGGATTTCAGGGCTGCTGAACAGGGACACTCTCATGGGACTTGGCAAATAATTCATAGTAACAGAAAGGAAGGGGTAGCAAGGTCCAGCTCCATTACACCCCCACTCCTTACCCCCAAGTCCAGGCCCCAGTATAAGCCAACCAGCTGATGCATCTACAAAGCACAATCAATGCCTAGAGGCGAGAACTTATACAAGCTCAGAAGCAGCTAGGTCGTCCTTCACCTACCAGGGGCACAACGGTGATCCACTCTCTCCAGACTTTGAGAAGACAAATTGGCTGCTGCAGTAACCTTAGCAACACCTCATCCTTCTTCAAACAGGCTACTATTGAAGGAATTCCCCTCTAGAAGGGTGATGCCTAAACTCTAAAAGCTGAGCTGAGTTGGTTCACACATGCTTGGCTTTGCCATGTATTTTTACAGGCATTCTCTAAATGCCCCTAGTTGATTATGGATTGAGAAAGTCCACTTATAAGAATTCCAATCCTTCACCAGTGATGTGAAGATGTGCAGGGGCATATGGAACTCCCATGTGCAAATGGCTACAACTTTCTCCCGTCTCCTCTAGTGGGAACACATCCTTTGGTGGAATGGTCCTTATGGTTTTCCAGAGGCTCATCCATCAATTGAATGACTAGGGATATTACTGGTTAACCCTGATTCCAAGGATGAAGGAAGTTTCTGATGAGAAGCACAGGAGGAAAATTAAAACCAAGACAGAAAGATAAAAAAAACAATGTAATAGCCCCTGGAGGGATGACTGAATGGTGCAGAACAAAGACAAGAAACCCCAGGCTTCTCCCTCGCCCCTGTTGGAAGGGTCAAGTCTAGCATCTAAATAATTTGGTCCATGTGGTAGGTGAAGTGGAATCTTTGTAGCCACAGTGGATATCTAGACATAAGAAAGGGAAGAGCTTTGTCAACACCAACATTTTCTGAATAATCACTAAACTTCCAGACTACCTGATACCACTGCCCCCTAAGTGTCCCCTGGCATACCTCCTCCTTCTCCCTGGAAGCCCCATGGAGGGAGGGGAAGAGGGGCCTCTAAGGGATTGCTCCCTTCTTCTGTTGGGGCTCAGTCTCCCTTGTTGCCAGAAAATAACCTACCTCCCAACGTTACTACCCAAGGTAGCTGGTGGCCCAGTGGATAAACCTGGAGTGAGGAAGAGCTGAGTTCAAATCCATCCTCAGATGCTTACTGATTGTGTGGCCCTGGGCAAGTCACTTAACCTCTGTTTGCCTCAGTTTACTCATCTGTATAATGGCGATAATAGCAGCACCTATCTCCTAGAATTGTGAGGATCAATAAAATAATATTTGTAAAGTGTCTAGTACATAGGAGGTGCTATATTAATGCTTATTCCCTTTTCTACTCTCTCCCCTTCCACCCCTCCCCAAGGAGGAGTACTAGCAGCCACATGGAGAGGCCAATCAGTACTGAAGAGAGTAAACAAAGGGCTACAGGGAGCCTGGGGAAGCTGGGTGAGGCAGTGGATAGAATGCTGGGCCTGAAGTCAGGAAGATCTGAGTTCAAATCTGGCCTCAGACACTGACTGTGTGATCCTGGTCAAGTCACTTAATCCCTTAGTTTCTCATCTGCAGAATGGGGACACACTAGAGAAAGAAATGGCAAATCACTCCAGTATCTTTGCCAAGAAAACCCCACGAACAAAGTCCCTGGGGTCACGTAGAATCAGATATGACAGTATGGTTGAACAACAACACAGGGAGCCTGTCTTTATCCCTGCCCATAGTAATGCCCAATCTGCTGGGATTTGTGACCTGCCCACTCAGCTGCCTCTGGGGCTGTTACTGCCACTGGCGCCTGCCTCACCACCCACTCTGCCAGGGTCCCCTGCCAGATTCCTGTGCCAGGGCCAATGGGCTGTCTCTGGGGCTATCACTGTCCCCTCAGAACAGGACAAGTGCCACTGCTTGGCCATGAACTGCTGTGCTATGCTGAGCAGAACGCCACCATCTACATGGGTCCTGACCATTCCCCTTTATGTTGGGACAATGTGAGTGCAGGCCCAGGTACAGGCTGCTGCCTGCCTCTTCGGGGATGGGATTCTGCCCCTTCTGTTTGGCCAAGGTTCCTTTACTCTTGGCTAGGGCTTGTGATGCCACAGCCCAGATGTTTTCCTGCCTCTCTGTGCTGGAGCAGATGCTGAAGTGGAGATTGACACATGGGGTGGCTTAGGCCAGGGGCAGTGACACTCTGGCCTGCAGCACCTGCTGCCCTGGAAAACCTGAGCCACCTAAAAAGTGCCAAGAAATGTTTTAATACTGAGGATGGGGAAGGTATAGGCCAACCGGATGATGGATCTTCAAAGCACTATCAACCCCCAAATCAACCCCCAATGAAATTATACGCATTCACAAGCATCTAGGTGTCTCTGTGGATAGAGTGCTGGGTCTGGAATCAGGGAGACCTGAGTTCAAGTCCAATCTCTTACACTTACTAGCTGTGTGACCCTGGGCAAGTCACTTCACCTCTGCCTCAGTTTCCTGAACTGTAAAAAAGGGAGCATAGGGGCGGCTAGGTGGCGCAGTGAATAGAGCGCCGGCCCTGGAGTCAGAAGGACCTGAGTTCGGAGCCGGCCTCCGACACTTAATCCACACAAACAAAAAAAACGTAGCCATGTAACCTTGGGCAAGTTACTTAACCCCAATTGCTTTAAAAAAAAAAAAAAGGGAGCATAAAAGCACCTATATAAGGTTGTTGTCAATCTCTAATGAGATTATATTTGTAAAGCACCTAGCACAGTGCCTAGATTCAGAATATAGTAGGTATTTAATAAATGCTTATTCCCTTTTCTGTCTCCCTTTAATCCCAACAGTCTACTGAAGTTTTCTTTGGGGATACAATTCTTAATAACGTTGATCATATTCACATTAGTCTCTCCTTGTTTAATGTCCACAGATAATTTTCTCTCCAATTTCTTTTTTCCCTTTTTCCTTTTTTGGAGGGGGGAAGGCAGGGCAATTGGGGTTAAGTGACTTGCCCAAGGTCACATGGCTAGTGTTAAGTGTCTGAGGCTGGATTTGAGCTCAGGTCTTCCTGATTCCAGGGCCAGTGCTCTACTTACTACACTACCTAGCTGCCCTTTTCCCTCTAATTTCTCAGGGGTTGACACCTTGTGGTAAGCAGCCTCCATCTCTAAAGATATCACCAGAATTATGGAAGTCAATCCAGGCCCATCTTCCTCTGCATCACCCACCAACCAGTCTCTTCAACAGATCATTCCATTCCAGTCCTGCCTAAGTGAAGTGTTCTGGGCTGGGCTTAACTCAAGACAGAGCTCTGGTAGCTGGTGTTCAGTATTGGAATGGAACAATACCCTCATGATTCACTTAACAGTCAACAAAATGGAATATGACCATGCCATATGAAAGGACACATATAAAGTATTCAGAGAAACACAGAAGTATATGAACTGATATTGAGTGAAGTGAAAACAGAATCAAGAAACAACATACATAATGAGTAGAACAAGGTAAATGGAAACGCAACAAACACACTTGGCTCTGGAGAGAAGTTGGACATTGGAACTTCCTCTGCTGCTGAAAGAGTGTGTTACGGAGATGGGATGGACAGCAACAAGTTTTGTTGAGCAGCTTCTTTACCATTTCTTTTAAAATCTTTGTGATGAGGGAGCGGCTAGGTGGCACAGTGAATAGAGCACTGGCTCTGGAGTTCAAATCTGACCTCAGACACTTAACACAAATAAAAACTAGGTGTGTGACTTTGGGCAAGTCACTTAACCCCAACTGCCCTACCCTCCCCATCCAAAAAGAAAAAAGAAAAATCTTTGTGATGAGGAAGGTTAGAGGAAGGAATTGTGGCCAGAAATAAGATTACATGAAAGCCAAATGCACCAATAAAAATAGACACAATTTTAAAATAAGAATTGATGCCGTGAAGGGCAATTAAAAGAATGAGAATCTATACCAGTTGCTTGAATAGCCAGAATCATTGTGATGCACAGTCTAGTTATTTTGGTTGGGTTCTTTCTTTTTGTATTCCTTCACTTAAAATGAGGACCCAGGATTTGATTTGCTGGCTAGTGGTTTAAAATTCCTTAAGAGACAATCCAGCGGCCATTCGTTAATGATTAAGCTTCAATGGATCTGGGACATCATCACTGTGAATATTGCCTTCAGTGACGCAGATCACAGCCATCCCACACCTCCTTATCCATTGCTACCCTTATCCACATCTTCTCAGACATCTTCAGGCAGGTAAAGAGGGGAAGACATGTTCAAATGTGGCCTCTGACACTTAACTGTGTGACCCTGGACCAGTCACTTAATCTTTTTCTGCATCAACTATAAAATGGGGATGATTATTAGTACCTAGATCCCAGGGCTGTCATGAGGATAAAGTGACATAATATTCATAAAGCACATAGCACAGTGCAGGCACATAGAAGGTACCCGTAAATAAGTATTTACTTATTCCTTGCCTTCCCTAGGGGATCTACGCAAAGGGCTGGTCTTCTTCTAGGTCAGATGTTATTAGCCTTTTTTGTGTCATGGGCCCTTTGGGAGTCTAGTAAAACCCCTTTTCAGATAAAGTTTTAAAAATGTATAAAATATAGAAAGGATAGAAAATAATCCAAGTATATTGAAATAAAAATGTAATTTTTTTCCTACCTAAGTTCACTCTGGCTGCCTGGCCATCCTACCTCTTTTTTACATCACTGTGATGATATTTTTGGTGATTCTGAAGTGCAATTCTTTGGTGACAATAAACCGCAGCATACTTACACCCACCATCCGCCCCTCCATTGCCCTTTGAGTGACTAACAACTTTAATTCTTTGGAGACTTTGGAATTCCATGATTTGCAGCTCCACAACATCAACCAAAGAATAAGATGGTAAATACATGGGCCTTTGTTTCAGGGAGACACTGGAGGTCATTCAAAGCACTGTAGAACTTCCCAAAGGCGGTCTGCTCTCCTTGTCCTGTTTGGTTTGGGTCAAGTTCACTGTCGATCTCCCTTATCTGTCTAAGCTATATGAACTGATAAAACAGCTCCATGGGCTATACATGCAGCTTCATAGTTAGCTGTTGTCTAGAGTCCAGAGACCATAGGTATTATAGACAACACTTATTAGCCTCCATAAGAATGGTAAATATCTTTGATGTGTATTTGCCTCCTTACTTTACACTTGACTTGATATTAATCATCAGAAAGTCACAAATTTAACAGTCATTTTAACAATTTTCAGGAAATCCTATAGATTTTTAATATTAGCACTGAAGATTGCTTGAAGGATAGTCTTTAAAGAGGCAGTATATGTTACTGAAACAATTTATTATTATTATTATTTGCTTTTTGGAAGGGGGAAGGCAGGGCAGCTGGGGTTAAGTGACTTGCCCAAGGTCACACAGCTAGCTTTGTGTTAAGTGTCTGAGGCTGAATTTGAATTTAGGTCCTCCTAACTCCAGGGCTGGTGCTCTATTCACTGCGCCACCTAGCCGCCCCTGAACTAAATTAATTTTTAGGTAATAACAGGATGTTCAGTGGAATAATGTTTTATGCATTTTTTGTCAGTTGTGTAGTTGTAAAGATATATTCTGCTTTGGACTATCTCTGGTAAAAGCTCACCTGTTCTTTCTCATATTTTCATCAAGCATGCCTTCTACATGTGTATAGCTAATTCTCATTCTTTTAATTGTACTTATGAAAAAGTGGGCATGTGGATCATAAGTTACTGATATTTTCTTGATCACTTTTGATTTAAAATATAAGATCTGAATTTTTTTCTAGCATTTTGTATTCTTCATTATTTCAGGTAATTTGGGAATTGATCCTTCAAAACTGTATCGCCCCCAGTATTCTCAGTGTAGACAGCTCCTTCCATCTTTGCTTTCTTTATTGCTATTTCTATTTCTCCATATGGTACATTTGGGATTATGATGGCATAGTATAAGTGTAGAAGCTCCACTGTGACTGATGGGAAAATGAGTTATAAAAACCTTTCAGGTATCTTGAGAAATGAACCTTCACTTTTCTCCAAACTGTGTTCCATCCCCCAATACATATGCCCTATGTGTATTCTTGTCTTAGTCCAGCCAATCTTATTGCCTTAGTTTTCTTTGATGGTGCCTCTACTTCATAAAAAAAATGAGAACAAGGATGTTATAGTCCAAAAATGGTGGTTCCTCTGTTGATGACAGAGAAAACAATTTCTTATAAAAATACGAATATTTCCACATTTCAGTTGTTTGTTACCATTCTTATAATCTCATCTTCAAATGTTCTTAATTTTGTGAAAGCATACTATGCTTCTGACATTTACAAATATCAAGAAGGTACTTCAATTGCCTGGTTTATTTTCTTTGGTCTGATCTTAACCAGAAAAATTATGAATCTTTCTTTAATTATCAATTTTGGGGAAACAAGGTACCACATCAAAATCTTCTTGCTTCATTCTTTTTTCTCTCTCTCTTTTTAAAATTTAAAATTTTTTTATTTTTTACATTCATTTCCACAAGATTTTGAGTTACAAATTTTACAAATTGAGTTACATGTAAAACATTAATAATAATATGTATATATATTTTAAACATTTGATTTTAAAACTTTGGATTCCAGATTCTTTCCCTTCCTCCCTTGTCACACACCTTCACTGGGAAGATAACCAATTCAATATAGGTTGTACATGAGTAGCTACGCAAAACATTTCCATAGTGGATATATTGTGGAAGACTGACTATATTTCCCTCTATCCTATCCCACCCCCCACTTGTTCTATTCTCTACTTTGATCCTTTCCCTTTTCAAAAGTGGGTGCTTCCAACTTCCCTCCTCCCCAGCCTGTCCTCCCTTCCATCATCCCCCCTCTCTTCCCCTTCCTCTCTATTCTCCTGTAGGGTGAGATACCCTATTTAGTGTGTATGTCCTTCCCTCTCTATTGCTTCATTCTTAATGAAGGCCTGACTAGGTTCTAAAGGAAGACGCCTCATTAGCTCAGGAATGAGCCTTCTCTGGAACTAATTAGGGCAATGATCAGACTAAGAGCAAGAGCTTCTTTTGATTATAAAGTCCTTTTTCAATCATACCTTAGTCTCTAAATATTTATATTTCTCATTTTCTTAGCTTTATTCTCTTTAGTCATAAAGCATACATGCAAAGTCTTAGAGGTACTCATCTTGCCTTGGCTTTGACCTCTCCAACAAGGTAGTGTGCATGTTTCATGCCCTTGAAACTGAATTTGTTTACACTTATATTTCTCTAGTTTTTCATAAAGATTTTTCTTTGCTTTTCTATGACATTAAATTACTCCCGCACAAAAGGGTCACCACTCCACATGGTTGACAAGTCCTGGGCCTCAGATCTATACCACAGTTCCAATTTCTTGTTAAAACTATCCAGGGGGTGGCTAGGTGGTGCAGTGAGTAGAGCGCTGGTCCTGGAGTCAAAAGACCTGAGTTCGGATCCGGCCTCAGACACTTAACGCACACACAAACAAAAACCTAGCCATGTGACCTTGGGCAAGTGACTTAACCCCGATCGCCCTCCAAAAAGTAAAACTATCCAAAATCTCATCTGAAAACTGTTTATACACATATTTTAGCTGTTTATAATAAAACAAAGTTCTTATTTTTACTCCTATTAGGTATCAAAATGTTTATACAAAACAATGTTATAACATATCATTTAAAGATCAATGTGAATCTCTTCCTTTATGCAAAATCACTTTTTGTGCTCTTTTCATCATCATTTGCTCCATTATGGAAAAGGCCTTAAAAAGACAGTTGACCCTAGAGAAACATTCTCATCCAGGCTGGCATTAGATATAGAACAGTCGCCCAAAGAGCCTCTGACTACAGGAACAGAAAATGGCCTTTCTGCCTATAGTCTTCTTTTCATGGCAAAGAGAGAAAAGCAGACATCGGTGGATCAATACAGAGTAGAATCTTTCCCTAACTGGTAGCAAGAAAGAAGGTGAACACCCCTGAGGGGCCAGATGGGGTTGTCTCACCAATCATTGACCTTATTGGCACAGTAAACACCCTCATCAATCATTACCTTTCTGAAAGTAAGGTGGGGAGAGGTGGTC